>OY101440.1:107534306-108134306 GCA_956483585.1 Gymnocheta viridis | reverse complement strand
TTGCACGCACATGTAGTTCGTTCGGCACGAGTAATATCGTGAAAGCACGAACAATTGTTGTATAGCAATAAGTCCATGAGCGAATTTCATAGGACCATGTTGTAACTAGTCTGTTTTAGATATAATGGACCACGTAGGTCTAATATTATCTGCAGGGAATAAACAAAATGTGCATGTGTGTTTGTCCAATTTGCTTTTGCATAGAAATGAGACAGAGTTTTAAGTTGTTTATAAAGAAATGTTTTTTGTTTTTGTATATTATCGTATGTATGTATTTATGCAAATGTTTAATATTAATTTCTAAAATGCGAGTCGACCACTAAATACACTAGTAATAATATTATAACACTGTGAAAATTTAAAGAATATTAATTCACTGGCTGGAGCTTTCCAAAAAACATACTGTGAAGGTCGGTTATACCGAATTCCACTGGATTAAATTATTATTTTCGTAACAGACTTAGTTCATTGAAATAAATATCCTTTTGCCTTTTTAGAAACAAAAATATTTATTATTTTCAAATAATATATATTTTTATTTCAAATAATATATATATTTATTATTTTCAAATAATATATATTTTTTAGGGTCCCATCGAATGTTCGGGCTGGGTGTTGGAGGTCGTCAAAAAACTATGCTCTGCAGTTTTTAAATTTTTGACGAACGCCGAACTTTGTAAATATATTTTTAGCATGTTTAAATATCACGCAAAAATGCAACCCTGCAAAATATATATTATAGTACACCGTATTCGCGTTCGTCGCGACCCAATTTTCATATTAAAGTTTTATCATTTGGAGGTGCTGCTGAAGCGTGTTGCTTTTTACTGCGATTTGGCATCAATGAATAATGAGTAATAAAGAAATTACTTTAAACAACATGGTCACCGCACGCTTTCAAAATTTACTTTTTCTGCGTCAAGTTTTACCGATTTTCTAACAAAATTACGTGGCAATAATGGCTGCAGTGAATAATTTTTTTCTTGAGTCCCATTTTAATTCTGGATTCTTCAAAGTTTCTTCTGTCCCAAAAAAACACAACAACAACTATTTACAACACAACAACATCAGCTTTACAGCAAAAGGTGCGTTTCGGACAACAAAGTTTCTTTCGTTTTTTTTACATATTTTTACAATGTTGCTGTCTGTTTTTGTTTTTGGTTGTCGTGTTTTCTTTTATTTATTTAAGTGCATTTTAATTGCTATTCTTTGGAATTTCATGCTTGACAAACATACCCATACACTCACTCATTCGCTCACATTAACAGACACTTGATTATCACATTGTAATCGTGCTTTGTTTTAATAAACTACCGGGTTTTGGTGGTGTTTGTTGTTGTTGTTGTTGGTTTTTAGGCTTTCAAGCCTTAAAGTATGACAATTAATTTTTTTCGCCTGATGTCGCTGCTGTCGGTGAGTCTCACTCAAAAAGAAATAAAGTGAAAAAATAAAACTTTTCAAAAACTTACAAACATATTTTGTAGACATGAATGAATGAAAGTTAAGCCACCATGCACCAGCATGTCATGAATGCAAATACTTATGTATGTAAATTAAAAATTTTACTGTGAAAATTTCTTTGCAAAAGTCTTTCAAACAATTAATGGGTCAACAATTAGAGGTCATCTTGGAATTGCAGGCACTTAAGGTGTCTGCTAGTAAAATTAATAATTTCAAATTTGTTCTTCTTAATTTGCTTGGGATATTTTAAGCAACCTTTGGAAGAAAATAAAAAAAAAATTTTTTCTGTTTAAAGTTCAAAAATTGCTCATCCACAATAGGAGTCTCAAATAGAATAAAAATTGGATTTTTAACAAGCAAATAGTCTCAAATAGAGTTTTCATACTTTTTCCACACAATATTATTAAAAATATTTGTTCATTTCACAAGCTCAGTCAGACAAATTTGTTGTATCGTCATTTTCTGGTATTTTAAATGTCAATTCAATGTAGTCAATTCATTGTGAGTAAATAATTTATGTCGAACAACAAATGTCTTTTTATCAAATAAAAAAGAACATGAAAAGTGAAACTAAAAAAAATTAATTAATTAATGCATTATGCCATCAATATAATTTCGATATGTAGATGACTGATTCAAGTAAGTGTATGTTATTTTTCTTCTTCCACAATAGTCGACACTCAATTCAGTTGATACCATGATCTTAAACCAGATGTAGGACTTCCAATTTTACGCGAAATAATTAATACCTTTTTCGCGACAAACAATTTTGATTAAAATGGTTTGCAAATTAAATTGAAATGAATCAAGTATATGAGTATATGTATTTATCATTAAGGAAAATGTATTTTCTGGGTTTACTTATCACATATTTAAAAGATTTTTACAAATTAATCTAACCAATAGATTTTTTCCATACCTGGTCTCAATACAACCATTTATGAAACATATAAAATTCAAACGTATAATTATAACACACTTTTGTATAAAAATTACCATAAAAAAATTAGACGATTACACAACACATACGACGTTAATAAAAGCTTGTAAATTGAAGAATTTATTTTTATTGTCGTTTTTCCCTAAACTATTCTAACTGAAAAAAATGCACAATCATAATATATGTACTCACATAAGTAAATATCCTAATGTACTATGTACATTAGGGGGTCTCGAATTCCCGGTCTAGTCTCCTAGAAATTCTCTTATAGGCTTAGAACTATTTTTAGACCGCTTAAAGAATGTTTCGAAATGAAAATTCTCAAATGGCAAAAAATGGAATAAAAAAAAATAAAAAAAATATTTTACATAGATTTTACATTTGGGAGGTCTTAGCAGGAATCGATCCATCGTGCGCCCGATTAATAGTCTAGTACGATATGCAATAGCCCACGGAGGCTTCCTTAGACTGGTTGATAGTCTTTATAAATTTGCAAATTACAGACACGTTATTGTATGGGGCTGCTAAGATCATAAAGGAAATGCATGGCTTGGCAGATATTTGATGTCATAACTTTATTTAGTGCTGGTACTTAGATTTACCTTATTTTTGCCATTTTGAAATACAACTCATTACAATAATTTATGGTTATCCAGCGATAGAGTACCACAGAGTATAGATAGAATAACTTATTCGGTGAAGCTGATATTTCATATAGCGAGAGCGAGAGACAGAGAAGGAGAGGTTTATACGATTTCGGCTGAGTCTAAGAACATTGTGACACTTTCAAAAGTGATATTTAACTAATTCTTCAAATGATTTAAAAAAAGAATTTGCACACTTTTTAACTCCGTACAGAAGAGGGACACCCTAATGCACATACAATGCATGTATGTATGTATATGTAGCTAAAAGAAAAAAAGACAAACAATTGGTCCTTGCGACTTTAAAGAAAATAATATAACGTAGACATTTCATCATTAATTGCAATACATATTAACAATTTTACACCACAAATTTGAAACAGTGTATACGAGTTCGTATTAACTAAAGCCAATCTCAATTATGCGGAAAAAGTGCAGTCAATAAAAAGCTCATTAAATTATAAAACAATACATTTTGCCACATGAACTATATATAGCATGCTTTTGCATTAATAAAATTCATTCATTCTTTATTCATATATTCATTCACCCGGTAGTAAAACTAGCAAAATTTATAAATTTCACTCTGTATTTATGTGCATTAGCTTTTATGGATATTTATACATTTATACATAACTACATAAGTTTGTATGTATGTATGTATGTGTGTATGGATGTATGTATGTATGTATGTATGTATGTATGTATGTATGTATGTATGTATATGTATGTATGTATGTATGTATGTATGTATGTATGTATGTATGTATGTATGTGTGTGTGCGTGTGTGTGTGTGTGTGTGTGTGACTTAAAATATTATTGTTGATTATAAACATTTCTTTCTATATACTCGCAATTTTTTTAGTATATGAGATGGCATCGTGAACAACTTTTCGCACACAATCATGCGCAATTACTTGAACAAAGTTACTCATACGCTACCTTAGTTTTGTGCCTAATGCCTATTTTCACTTGAGTGTAAAACAGAATCGATCATAATCTCGAAAGCTCACCACATCCGCGAAATATTCATGAATCGCTTATTGAATTTGTATCATTAGAATTTTCTGAAACGATTATTTGAGCGGCTTGAAGCAATCATACCCTTTGTACTTCTGAGTTTGCGATTTGTTTGTCAGAAATTTCTGATTGTGTTTACTTTTTAGGATTCTGTAAACAAAGTGTGCTAAAGAAGCCTTATTGTTTTCGCTAAAATGTCTGTCCATTTTTCACAGCGAAGATATCTTATTTTCGACGTAGAGCTATAACTAGTTTACTGTAACATCTTTCGACAAATTTAAAAGAATCGGATGATTCGTGTCAAATAGTGAGCCCCATAAATTGTAGCTGCTTCTAAAAATTTATATGAGCGGTTGCAGTTTCACATGACTGTGAAGTTTCTAAAGACTGAATTAAAATATATAGTACTTTTTATCCTAACATGCATCCCTCTTAGCAAAAAAGGAGGCCAACAATTCGTTTTCAGAAACGTATTCTTCGTTATAAAAATAAAAATATATATTGATAACTTGAGTATTGAGTAACACATACTTTAATTTCATCCTTCATTTTAGTTTTATATCATCCCGTTCAAGAGTATTATGTGCCACTGGAAAATGTCTTGGCACTTCGCTGATTTATTTAATGTGCATTTCAGAACTTTAGAATGTTGTGCCAGAAGTAATGATATATTTTTTTATTCTTTAATTTTAAATTACATAGAAAGGTCTGTCCTTTTAATTATATACCTCTGACCTTTTCACCTTATTCGTTTCTTATTTTGTGCCAGGGAAAAGTTAAAAAACATCTAGGAAAACTGAAATATTTTTTCTAAATCATGAAATATGAGTAACCAATCCGAAATTCCATTAATGCATGCTCATTGATGCTGAATTATAAATACTCAATACAAAAGTAGGAACTGAAAACCAATTCACCGATTTCACTCTTAAAAAATTTTACCGGTATCGAATAATATATATTTTTGACTAACTCGATAGACCGGCTTACCGCTTTATTTACCGAAAAATACTTTTAAGTTTCTTATAAAAAAATATTAAAAAAAAAAATTTTTTGTAGCTTCCCATTTGTACGAGTAATCAAACGATTTAGTGTGATAATATAAACAAAACGCAATAGACAAAAGAGGAAACTTCGTTTAGAACTGAAAATCGTTGATGAAATAAGTGGTGTATGTAGTTTTTGTATGTTACGTGTTGGCTCTTCGTTTAATGCTAGTTTGTATAATAATGATGTTTTAATAATGTCTGTCCAATTGGATGACTCGGATGCTGCTGAGGTGTGTTGCAGCATCGGAAAGGTGTACATGTTTCCCCAGCAAGTAGTCAAATTTGGATTTATTTTTATTCTCTGCTGAACTCTGGTTGTACTCGAACCTCAATCCCACCAAAAAATACACCCATTAACATCTAAATTCTTATGTACCCAGAAAAAGCTGTGATGGCAAGGTATTGAGTTAAAATGTAACTAATAATATAAAGAACATGTTTTTCATTGGAGGCAAATAGCATACAAATAACGATGTCTCTGCTTGTCGTATTAACTCGTTTCTGCATGAAAGCGCAGCCTCGCCTTCCGCGTCACAGAAAGAATAAACTGTTCATTTAATATTAAAATACGAAGATCAGTGCTTATGTATGTCGTTTCTGTTTCAAAGTGTAACTTGGAAGTTATTAACAAGATTTCTCTTGATACTTTTTATTGAAACCAGTCAGCAGGTTTATTTCATAAACCTGTGTTCGAAACTGGGTCTAAAAAAAATAATTTTTTGGAATGATTCGAAAACCGATTTTTCAAAATAGTCCGGTTTTAAAACTCTAATACTCATTCTTCTGTGCACGCTTATGCGTGATCACAAGTGACTTATTTTTATCCGATGACCATCTCCGTTTGCATATATGCTTGTGCATATGTATGTTTTTATGATTGCTTTATCAAAATTAAATAAAAAAATATTTCATAAATTTATTTCTCATACTCATTCATATGGTAAATTGTAGCACTCGTATGTCGTATGTACATATGAATATGAATGTATGTTTTTACTTTAGAGCACGTGTAGAGCGACGGAGTTCTTTGAACTTTTTCATGTAATACTATTACAAAGCAATACAAAAATATTTAAAAAAAAATAAGATTAAAATAATAATAATAAAAAAATTATACATGTACGAGTATATCTATTTTATAAAAGCATGATAACAAAACTGAAAGAAATCTGTGTTATAAAATTATACAAAGAGAACCTTTTGCTATGTTAAAGAGAATTTAGCGAAGAAAGCTCTTAAGATATTTAAAAGAGCATAATTACATTGACATCATCGTATTCTTAAATTATAATTACCTTCTGTTCCTGGATTTATAAATAAATGTGATAATTATAGAAAATTAAGTTGATTGTAAATATTTTACTCTGCTGGTTTGTATTATTTATTTTGTGTAGGTGCGATGGGTGTTTTGAAGAAATTTTTGTATGTTTCAAAAAAATTTGGTTCATATTTCGAAATAATGTTGTTATTGTAGATTTGCTTGAACATTTATGGAAAGCATAAGCGCTCGCTAAGTGTTCTAATGGTTGCTAACTTTATAAAATTCATTTTGGTATTTGTTCTTCTAATTTATTTCATTGAGAATATTTTATAAATTTTAAAGTACTTAGCACATGTAACCCATACAACAAATAGTGTAACTTGAGAATTGATTTATTCACATTTATTGGCAACGACAATTCCTACTTAAAGAGTAAAAGTAAAACTATTTTACTAGTAGTTTACTGCATTAAACAAATCATATTAACAAGTGAAATAATTTGGCAAGCAATTTTGTGTTAAAATATTGTATGTCCTCTCACAGTATTTTATAGAATATTATCAAGAAATGAGAATTACTGCTGTAGAAGAACTTGCTTACGTTTATAAATTCAGTAGCTCTGGAACAATCAAGTTTAACATTCAAAATGCATCAGTTCTTCTATTTGTCAAAAGTTTTTTCATGGAAATAAATAATTGTGATACTGCATATTGCTGCAAATACGGCAACATTTTATTTACTGATGCAATAGCAGACCGGCAAGATTAAGAAATTTACGAAGGAAATTTATATTGACCTCGATCAACAAAAAAAATCAAAAATTCACAGCAACACAGATTGCAAAAAATATCAAAAACTCGAGAAATCGTTATCAAATAATCACCAAATAATTTACATACATACAGAGTTATGTGTTTAAAGTGTTGCCTATTCAAACGCCCATATTTTTTTGTGTGGAATTATTTTTTATTGATTCAAATTACGAAAAGGTTGGATATATTAGAAATTGCAGAGTCTCTTCACTTTAGCTGGATGTGACCACCTTTTGCCTTGACTATGCCCTTCAAACGGTTAAAAAATGAGTTGCATGCTGCACGAATATTATCTGACTGCATTTTGGGTCATTCCCGTACAATGGCTTTCTTCAGCGCATCCGTACTGGCACATTTTTAGTGGTCACCTTGTTCAATAAAATGGACTAGCTTTATAATCTATCGGATTAGCGTCTGGCAAATTATAAAGCCATTTTGTGAGCGAAATGATGTGTGGAACATTGTTTTAACCATTCTTGATTCACACGATCTTTATGAGACGATACCGAGTCTTGTTGGAACGTCCATGGTGTACGACCGAAATGTTTACGTGTCCACGTTTCTAAAGCAGATTCCAAAACATTTTCCCGATAATAAGTCGCATTGATCATGACACCAGGCTCAATGAAAACGATTGGACAGCATCCATCTACAGTCACAGCTGCCCATATCATTACTTGAGGTAGAAAATTAAATAAATACGATCATATTAACAGCTTATGAGCTGCTCAATAGAAAAAATTTTTTCATCATAGAACATAATGTTTGGGAATCCCCAACGTTCGTGCATGTCGGATGCTTCGCTGGGATGTTTTCAGTTCTTTGGCAATTTGATTACCACTACAACATGTATTTCGATGAAGTCGAGCATTCACTTTTCGAACGATTTCATGTGATTTTTCAAAAAAGAAATTCGATAAACTCTAGATATAATAAAAAATTTTGATTCAAAAATTCTATAATTCACCAAAATTCGATATAAAGCAAATAAATTAATCAATCTTTAAAATTTTCAAATCTTATGCCTTTTTCTTTTCTAAAAAAAATTTAACATTTCTGTTGAAATGAAAATTTTTTGGCTTAAGTTCAAATCTGAGTTTACCCATATCTTCTTAATTTAAGAAATTATATTTGGATAAATTCATTATTTTTTATTAAGAGAGTACTATTTATTCATCAGACTAGCAGAACGGATCAGTACTGATTTCGAGGTCGCTACACCATCTCATCAGCGTTCTTTGTTCGATTTTATCACTTTTGACGGTGGATACTAGTAACTAGGAATATCAACTATTTAACCGTATTATTTAACAAATTAGAATACGAAAAGTACAAACTTATTCATTTCTTACAAGTTAAATCAATTTCGGTTAGTACGAAATTTCATCTCTGATTTTTAATTATTCCAAATATTTCATACTCTCTTGCTTTTTCTGAAGCCATTGGCTTTGAGATCAAGCAGTTTTCCATTTTTGTTTACTTTATTTTTGTCTTGTAGTTGACTTTCTTAGTATTCAACCATCTGTGACAATGTAGACATGATGGTTTTTTGACGGGTGCCTTCGTTTTTAATAATTAATATTTATACGTAATTGTATAAATCAATATAAACCTTAAACAGTTCAACAATTACGTATAAATATTAATTATTTAACATTTCTTTTACTTTTTATCAACAAATTCCAACTCAAAGTTTTCTTAAGACAAAAATTCTGCCCCCTAAAAATTTTTTAAAACACAAGAATTTTGAAAATTTGCGGAAATTTATCCAGAAATTTTAATTTCGTATAAAACAGATTTTGAATTACAAATTTGCAAAAATTCGATATACAGTAGTAAAATCAATCAATCTTTAAAATTAAGAAATGTGCACTTTTTAATTAATCAATATGCTGATTAGTCAATTAGTCACATTAACTGATTAACAAATATTTGTATTTAGAGATTTAATTCAAATATACATATTTTAAAGATTATGAAATTAATTCAAACACAGAATAAATGTATATAAAAAAAACAAATGGAAAGGAAAAGAGATGAGGAAAAAATCAAATTAATTAAAATTCAGATTAATCAATTAATCATGGCTTTGAATAATAAAATCAGAATTGATGATATTTTTTTTTCAAATTTACAGATAATAAGATTTCGATTAATTAAACTATTTGAATAATTCATTAAACATCTCACATTAATTGTACAAAAAGAAATATAAAGATTGCGAAAGTAGTTCAAATAAGAAAAAATTATTTGAAATTGTTGTATTACAATTATAATAACATTAATTGGTGTGCGTCTCGATGTTTAAATACGTTTCCGAAGTTCTACAATTTATAGCGGAAAAGAATTCAGAAGGATTTCCTAAATCAACATTAAAAAATGTTAAGTTTTAAAGGGGCACATGAAACTAATTGTAGGCGACAAACACAGCAGGCAAGCAAGTTTTTATACGACGTAATTTTTTAAATTTTAATTTTTCTCCACTGTAAATTCTCTCATACTTATTCCTTCTTAAATATTTTATGCAGTTGTAGCTGCCGGTGAGGAATTCGATTATGCAGCTGGGTTTGTTAGTGCAACAGCTGACCAACTTTGTCAAAATTTGGAAAAGAAATTTACAAAACACAACGAATATTCGTTTAATTTGTGAGGTTTTGTCAAAGATTATTGTTACGAGTATTTATTTTCTGTATGTTGCTGACAGAGATAATAATGTTGGCTGTAGTTGGCTGTTCTTCGTTTATTTGCCTGTAACCAGTTGTCAATGTTTTTTCTTAAGGTTTTTGTCAATAATACTTTTACGTTCTTATATTTTCGTATATTTTTCCTCAAACAGCAACAAAATCAAAAGAATATTAGCCCCAACACAAATATGTTCGTTTTATTATATTTGTACTTTGCTTTTCTCCATCGTGGTTGCTGTTCTCATCACCATCTTCGTCATCATCATTATCATTGTCATCATCAACATCATTACCATCGTGGTTTTCTTTCTTCAACTGCTTTTTCCATTGCTAATTCTGGTTGTTATTGATGTGGTTGTTGCAGAGTTGTCTTCCATGAAAGAAAAAAGTTCATTCAACCTCGCCCCAGTGAACTTATCTGAGGTTATTTTTACACCAAGCCCCTGAGTAAGAAAGCCTCCCATTGCCATTATTATTTTTATTGAAAAAAAAACTTACTTTTCTACACCATTTCATAATGCAAACTTTTTATAATACCTTCATATCTTATTTCATTTTAAATGTAAAAATTGCTTTATTTACATTTTGAAATTAAATTCTGCAATTGTAAAATAAGTACCACCCAAAAGACAGACCCAGAAACTTTTCAAAGTAACATGAATGACGAAAATTATGAATATTATGAAAAGGGAAACAAACTTATTAGTTTTTGTTTTATAGAAATGAATGAAAAGCATTGTTTTTTCTTTCATAAAATAGCGTCGGTCACAGGTGGACAGCTAACTCTTAGCTCGCAAATAAATCGAATCGTGTTTTTGATGTCAAAAGACTGTGTTTGTCCTTCTGCATGTTAGTACGTTTCATTTATATTTTAAAAAAATTTCCTTCCCTACTTCTCCTACTAATTTTGGTTTTTTTATTTACTTCCATCACGGTTTAGTAACGGAGTAATAACGTTTTTTTTTCCTGAAAAGTACAAGAAAAACATGTTAAGAGTTGTCAACCTGTGACCGACAATATAATACAATTGGAAATAGTGTAATAGACAACATCAACTATTCACTAAAAATCAAAGAAAAAAGTTTCGATTGGAAAAAGCTAGTAAATAACTTTGGAACACCAAGTCAACTTTCAAGATGTGCCAGGCAGACTAGCAGGTAAACCAGTCGGTTAGCAGCAGAAACGGCATCACAATGTTCCAGCCAGTCTTTCATTTCACATGATACACTCTGAACGTTGTCGTCTTACATGTGCATTTGACTACAATTCTTGATTTAAGTTATTCGTTGTTACGAGTACTTTAGATACTCGTACGAGTACATTCAGGCAAACAAGACTAAATTTACGACTTTGTATATTTTAGTTTGTCGTGTTTTTTAGGTTAGTTTTTCCAAAATTGGTTTTTCTGTATTATGATTGAGAATTTTGTTGAACCAAGTGCCAAGAATAAAATTTCGAAGGATAACGATTTTATTAATTGCACTGCCTCTTGTATTGGAATTTTTTAAATTTAAAGTTTGTTAATTTAATTGAATTTAAAGTTTTTTTTTTATTTTACTAAATAAATATTTTTAATGTATGTGTTTGCTGCATGAGCCTTCATTAAATTTTAGTTTATCTACCTTAAAATTTAATTAACTGCAAATGAGTTCTTCACTCAAAATTTATACAGGATCTGAAGAAGTCATTCCAGATTTAAGTTTTGACTGCAATTTTCTATAAACAGAGTTCCCCATTTTTTTAATTCGCCTTAGAATCTAAATTATTAGCAGACTTCAAATTTTTGGGAAATGTTATTTTTAATTTTTTATTATTTCCGTTTTTTATCTTTTTCCTATAAGCAGATATGAAAAAACCATTATGAGTGTTCATATGAATACAGCTAAAACTTTGCTTTCTAGTATACAAAAAAGGATTTTAGCATTTTAAAGTTGACTGAAAAAGTATTCGTGTTTGGTTAAGAAGCTCGAAAAACAAGAATTACTCCTTACAAATGTGCTAACATTGTCATAGCAATAAACTAATTATTATTCTACTTACTTACATCTAAAACAAAAACAAATAAAAGTTAAAAAAAAAATTAAATTAAAACCAATTAATTTTTTTAATTATACTACTTTTAATCATATTAATTAATATTTTTTTCACACCTCATTTTTGCATGCATCAGCTGGAGTACATGCTTTTCCAGATTTGAAGACAAGTAGAAGCTACTCACTGAGAAAATCTCGACTTATTCTTTTCAGCATCAAAAACTTGCTTTTTTTTTGTACAAACGTATGTTAACAAAAAATGTTTTGCTTATATATTTCATTAATTGGAATAAATATGTCAAATTACTCCTTTCAAATAGTGTTATAAATAAATATTTATTTTATTTATTAACAACAAGTAATTTTCAATAAGATTAATAAGACCAAGGCGATCGCAGGCTGTCAATATTTACCACTAAATTGAAAATCCTTTATAAGAAAAGTTCTCGTAATAAATAAGTATATAAATAGAATAATGAATTTTATATATGTATGGATACATCAATGAACATATTTTGGATGAATTTGAGGTTCATGTACAATCGAACTCCATCGGAAAATAAAAATTAGCAGCAGATACAGATTTTCTTATCGTACAAATGTGTCAATAGAAACGCTTTAATGTGATAATTTGCTAACGGAAAAGACAGACTAAGTGGAGGACGCTTTGTTAGATTGTACAAATTTCGTTCGCAACTAAAAAATGCTTGATGAAAAAAAAACGACTCGTAAGTCTCGTATTCTGTATTAATATAATGTTAGTTTAAATAGTGGATGGCTCGTGTGCTGATGAGGTGTGTTGCGACATTAAAAACGTTTGCATTTTCCACCAACAAGTACTACAAATTACTTTTCCTATCTTTTCGAATCAGAAAAAAAAAAAACATCTAAAAAATTACCGCTTTTCTCGAAGTGCTCGAAGCTCGAGGCTTAACCCCAACCAAAAAATTGACTTTGAATAAATTTATTAATAATTTACGTTGATTTCTTTTTAATTTTCTGCATTGATGGCTTAGAATAAATTTGTTTTAAATAAATTTTCAATTGTTTATAGGCTCTAACAAGCCTACTTGTCCTGATCGTGAACACTTTTCTACGTTTCGAATATTAAGCATCCTTATTAAATACATAAACATTATATCTATTGTAATTATTATATTTTTATTGACGACATCCTACTTTGCGAGTTACCACCTAAACACCACCATGTGAAATAATAAAATAGTTTACATTCCTCCAAATATTTCTTGCCACTTTGTAGAAATAATTGGACGTTTTCTACCTCAGAGCTACTCGTAGTTATTTAAGACAGCTCAATCCAGTAAGTAGCTCGTACATACCAAGTGTAAACAAACTTTAATCAAAAGGTTTTTGAACCCTACAGCACAACTTCCTCACCTTATGGAGGAAATAAACGACTGTGTTTGGCTGTGATCAGGTGTGGAAAACTCTGTGCTATCATGTTTTTACCATCATATTTCAATTGAGAAATCACTGTGGTGAATATAAAAAGTATATTTCGCAATATGAGATGCTTGTACAAGCACTGTTCAAAATAGAAATAAAGTCAGTAGCTCTCCCAGTAGACATCCAGTGGGCACATAACTAATATCGTAAAATTAATTTATCGCAATATCTTGCAAAGACTTTCTGATCGTAAATAACAGACGTATATTTAACATTTAAAGTTTTCTTGGGAACTTAAAAATATAAAAGTTATGCCTCTCTAATCAAGTGACTGTCTAGTTTTTTACCTGTTTATTCCACTTTTTTACTTAAAATATTTGAAATATACGCAGAGAAAACGCAGGGCTTAGAACTGCTGCAACAGTAATAGTTGGTTTACAGCAGCAATATACATATACATACATAGTCGATCAAAACAAGCTATTACTATTTTAATGTACTGTAAACATTAATTAGGTGTCAATAAACAAACTCATGTAGCAATAATTATTCTCTCCCTTATTTATAGGATTTTCTTTATTTTATTTCTAAAATAATACGGCGCCTGTTTGTGTTTTGATTATAAAAAATTAACTTTGCGTTTTACAGCAATCAAATATCAATTTTTAATTAAAAAATAAATAAAAATGTATGTAAGTAAAAATAAGCAAAAATGTAAGTTTGATTTACACGGGGCCACACGTTCAATTTTTGACTTTCAATTCCTTTCAATTTGTAATACACTCACACTTTTTTACATACACATTTAAACTTTTTAAATTGAAAAAATTGATTGCTATCAATTTCACCTATCCTTTTTTCAGGCAATTTTATGTTCAATTTGAAATTAATTTTTGTGCTTCCTTTCAAAAATACACAAAAAATGTGTTTTAAAAAACTTATGCTTTTTTATAATTTTTTGGTTTGTTTTTTACAAATATTCTGCCGCAATTATAAACTTCTCATAAAAACAATATAATAAAATATATTTGTGATTACAAGTAATGTGCGATGAGCATTTGAAGTTGTTTTCTTGACGATGACATCTTGAAAAATTAAATTGAGTGCAGCTTACGTCACAGCTATCAATTTAAATGAATTTTGACAAGCAGTATGTGTAGAAAACTTGACGGAAAAACTTGAACGTATGGCTGTAGAGTTAAAGAAATTTTCGGAAATTTCATAATTTATGTAGCCAATTGAAAAATTTATTCTCAAAATATGTACGATTAAAAATAAAAATTTGTAATATTTGCATTATTTTATTACAAATCGAATTAGTCATTAAATGAAAAAAATTTGTTTTAATTTGGATTGAATTAATGCAAATGTTAATTCAATATTAAATTACCAGAACTTAGGTGGAAATTTCCAAAGGAGTGGGAACATGCTAATTAGAGGCTTGACGGATTACAAACCTTAAAGTGACAAATTATTTGAGGTGAATAATTCGCCGAGAAAAGAAAATGTGGATTAGGAAGAAACAATTTTTTCTTTTAACACGGGGAAGGGATACTTATCTTGGCGCAGGTGGAAGTTCTTGGACTTTTAATAAATAAAACAATAAATCACTTTAAAAATTCAACTTACATTTGCCTTTTATCTAAGTCAAAAAGTGGGATCGAGTAGGCAAAGAGTTCTTGGTTGGTTGAAGATTATAATGAGAATGAATTTAGTTAGAATAAAATTAAAAATAATTACAAAATATTTGGCGCAATCGCCCAATCGAAAAAATTGCAGTTCACAATAATCGTTATACAAAGAGAGGGATGGAACTGCTCACAAGTTACTTTTTAGTTCAAACTCATTATGTATAATAAAGTTAATAAAGTAGAATAAAGTATAATAAAAGGTATTTCGTTGGCTTAATATAGAATGGACGTATCTCGATTTTTTTACTAAGCGCCGTTTTTAATCTTTTCTGACATTACAAATCCAAATAGACAAGAAAAGCTTAGAATCGCAATTTAAAGAAAAAATCAAGATACGTCCTTTCTATATTAAGTCAACGATTTGTTTAAAAATATAATGGTATTTGATTCAAAAATATATTTAAATGCAAACTATAAATGGTCTTGTTTGAACAGATTTAAACAACAATAATTATATGATTATTTTGAGTCATATTATTAGACAAAAAAAAACATAACATTATTTGTTTTAATTATAGGATATTTACATCAAGCCAAATTTAATATATGTTTACTCAAAAAATTATAGTTTTGAATAATGTTGTCGCTGCGTATGACCAAATCATGTTTATATTACATCATAATATGATTAGACAATATTAGCATGTGATAACTTTAAACATAACGACAGCTACATATATGATATAATATTATTATTATTGAAAGCGCAACAATACAATATTTATTTAGAATACCTTTTTTCATAACTATGTGATTTGACTACAACCATATAATTCAATCATATTATGTTGCTCATCGATTATGATGGCCTTAACCATCATTTTATTGAAAAAACTGGCAAAATAATATTTTTATCTATAATATTAAAAAGTACTTTTCAAGCTAAAGCTCAGCGATATTTTCAAATCTGTATTTTCCATGTCTGTGGCTGATTATACGGACGTATATTGTCGTTAGTAGTTGTAATGTTGTTGCTGCTGTGTTGAGAAGTTTAAAACGAAAGTGAAAGTTTTGAAATTTAATTCAAAACATTCAAAACAAACTACAACAACATGGAAGTGGTAGCTAACGACTTGGCTGGCAGTACTCAATTCATACATAAATTCATACATACTCATACATGCTTGCATACATACATGCATATACATACTCGTACATATTCATACACGTATTCAACTAAGTATTTAGTTTGAATTTGTATTTTGCTGTTGGCATGTCAACTAGATGAATGAATGAACCAGAGCATGTTGGCTACTTTAGAACCATGTTCGTACCTCTTAAATTCTATTTTAAAATGAGAAATTATTTTTCTTTTAAAACTTTTTTGTTTGTTTGTTTGCTTGTTAATTTAAACTTTTGCAAGTGCAGCATGCCTCATAAAAACCAAAGACAACATTTAAAATTATTAGTTTTAAAGCCTCTAAAGCCAGAACGAAAACATCTGGTTAAAAAAAATAAACTTTATTGAGCATTTATTCTGTGAAATAGTTAAGGAAGAAAACAGCAGCTTAAACTCAAAATTACACAATTAGATTTATGTTGAAAAAAATGTATTGTAAGATTTTTCTAACTATTATCATGCACATTATAATTTTTATTTTGTTAGAATGGTGTTTTTTTATTGTTATTCTTAAATTATAATCTTGGCGCTTAGCACGCGATCATCATCAGCATTCTTCCTTTAGTGCTGATATTATAAATCATTCGACATGCACTTCCATCATCTAAAAGAAATTTGAAAGAATGCCTTCGTTTCACACATCAAAGTATTGAAAAAATTTATGAAAATGCCTTCAAATAAGAAAATTTGATAATCAATATTAGAGCTCATAATTACACGAATTAAAGTGGATTTTTGATATTTAGGTGATAATTATTTCAAAAAATATATTAGTAATTTTAGATAAATATTTGGTATTCAGATTTTCTAAAATATAAATTTTGTGCAGATTGTTTTTATTTGAACAAGTTTTCCTGAAAATTTAATTTTTGGAAGATATTTTTTAATAAGAAGTATATTGAATGGAAATAAAATATTACAAAGTGGAATAAGTCAGAATTTTTCGTTCTTTGATAAATTTTATATTTTTAAATGAATTGTAATTATTTTTTCAAGTCAAGGAATTTCAGATCTTTAAATTTTATTATATAGCAACTGAACCACGACATTATGAGCTGCTGAAGGCTCTTAAGAACAATGAAATCCTTGGCAAATATTGGCGCAAAGATTCAATTACTCAAGTCCACATTTAATTCCAAAGCTTTGTTATTAAATGTTTCTTGACTACGAATTGATCTTCGTTTTTACTTTTAGTAGAAAGACAGACAAAATTCTTTAATCATGTGAAAAATCTTGAATTAACTGAAAAATTCTTAAATTAAATTGAGCATTTAAATCCGTCCGTACTTAAATCAATCTTTCTGTAATTGATTTTAGTTAATCTGAGATTACCGTACTTTTAACACCGCTTGGGATTGATTTAAGTACGGATGGATTGAGTTTTCTTTTGAGTGTAGAAAACCCGCCAGAACACTTCTAAAACTAATTAAATTTTAAAAGGAGTATCTCGATTGTTTTTCCAAACCTTGTTTTCAATATTTTCTGACAGTACACTTGCAAATACCGCAGAAAAAATTTAAACCCCAGTTTCAAAAAAACGAGATACACATTTTCAACGAGTTATTTCATTTGTTAATATTTTTTTCAAACTTTAGTGATAAATCAAATTAACATATTTGGTGGGTTTGAGACCCCTTCGAAGAACGCGGTTTTTAATGTTATTTAAGTGATTAATTTGCTGGCACTAATGTTCAGGCAAAATTTCGTTAAATCTGAGAGTCATTAAAAATATACATTTTCCTATAAAGAAATATAATAATTTTTAAAGTAGCACTACAAATAATTTTAAAAAGTTTTGATTCTTTTTGGAGGTGAGTATAATGTTTCCTGGTTCCGCACCTTGCAAAAGGAATATATGTATCAAAAACCAAATTGAACTAATTCTTTTGTTACACTGCATTTAGCTTATCTGTGTACTATTAATATGAGTTATAAATTTTAATGTTTCAGTTTTTGTTGTTAAAGTTGTTTTTATTTGATTTTTTTTATTTTTAATTCTTTTTTTTTTACTATTCATTGTTTATATTATCACTTATTGTTTAAGTTCATTGTTATTTTTCACTACTCTCATGGTTCGTTATACTCGTATTTCATTATTAAAATATTGTTCTTATTTGTTGTTGCTGTTTGTAATCATATAAATAAAATTATTCTATTCTTAAGAGATCATGCTGCAAGTTAGCAGAAATTTTTTTTAAATTTAATGGTTTTATTATAGCTCCTTTTTATTTGCTTATTTTTTCCTATTTATATGGTAGTTGCTTCCAAAATATATTCAGGGGACTCAATTAAAGAATAAATGCTATTACATGTCTTGAATATGAGATTTGATATTTAATAGATATTATATATTAACGCTAAAAGCTTTTTATAGTTTTAAATTATGTTTATTACACTTTTAAATAATAAAGAAGAAGCGTACAATAAAAAATATGCAACAGCGACGTCAGCTTGTTATAATCCATAAATTTAGATATTTAGATCAGATAAAGGAAACCTTTTTTTTTCGCTCGGATATCCGTTCGTCTATCCGTCTGTCATAGACTTCTATCTCGTGAAATCTAATATGAATGAAATTTTTACACGATTTGCACTACTATGACCACTGTAGCAAAGGAAATGTAATTTGTGATGTTTCCAAAATTTTGTGTGAAGAGTTTTGTACACAAATTGAACATTTATGTACACTCAAAATATTCTGTACGTAAAATTAACTGAAATTGTAATTTAAAATAAATGAAAGTTCACTTAAAAACCGGTCTACTCATTTTTCATTTCAATTTAAGTAAAAGTTCATTTAATTTTTAATGTTAAAAAATTAATTGACTTAATCCCGTAAAAATAAAAGATTTTTCTTTTGTTTCTGCAATTTTACTGCCAAATAAAAAAAAGACTGGTTTAATTTTTTTTGGCGACCATTAAATGAATACATACATGAATTTTTTAAAGAAAAAATCTCAAACAGAATAAATCAAATAAAACAAGCAAAAGAAAAAAAACTGCACTTTAAAACAACGGACAATATTGAATGTAACCAAAAATCCGTATTAAAAGGTCCTTAGTTTTTTGAACAAATGTTAGAATCAGTTAAAAATAAAATCGCTCACCGCTTGCCGCGTACATTCTACTGTAAAAGTTATTTTTCAACATGACTCATGTGACATTTTTTGGAGGTTCTTTGATGTATATTGTATTTTTTCAAGTATATAGCGGAAAAAGGATTTCCTTCTCTTACGCTAAGAGTAAAACATGGCGTTGTCAAGTACTTCATTGAGTTGTTTTGCTACACAACTCGGTATTCTCCGAAAAATGGGTTTCATGCGCTTAGAACAAGCATTGATCCTAGAAACTTCTGGTATCATGGCCTCTGTCAAAAGATCCCACGGGATTACCCACTGGAAGACGTTTAAAAACTTATCAAATCTACGTTTTGATGTAATTTGGTACTTTAGGTTTAGTTACGACCAACACTTAAAGAAAACCAATTTAAGAAGTAAATATTAGAAATGCTTCCTACGTAGGATCATAATAATAAGGAAGTTTCAATTTAAATTGTACATTTAGCTATAAAAGACTTTTTAAAGTTCCAATTCAACAATATTTGAATCTTTATATTTTCCATATCTATTCCTGCGTACTTCGTAAGAACTACTGGTATATTTTTGGTACATTTTACCGAAGAATTCTTATTATTATTGTCCGTTACAAAAACCGATGCAGAAAACTGAAAAACATTCTTTGCCAAATTATTAAATTTATGATTGGAGACGGGTCTTGATATCTTTTTTCAAAACTTTTTGAAATTCTTTACCAAAGTTTGCTTTTGATATAACAAATTTGTTATTTGCTGTTATCGTTGAATTTTTTTTTGCATTTGATATCTTAAACTTACAATCTTCTAACACAATATATTATCATTTAATATTTAAAGAAGTTTTCTTTGCTATTTCATAAGTTTTTTTTTGTTAAAAAGTAAAATATTCAGCCAATATTATGACGTGCGTGCGATAATTTACTTAAAACAAATCAGTAATTACTATCCACGACTACACGTATGAAAATAATGGCCCACAGCTTAAGGGCTTCAAATATTGCTGTTGTCCAGAGAACATCTTTGAATATTTCTTTTAATAATAAACTCTAAGAAGTTGTTCCTCGCTAATTTGTTACTATTACAAGGAAAATTTCTCTTAAATGAACGCAACCAGTCAATTATTTATAAAAGTACAAGTGTATGATTAATTAAATTGATGTTGGAAGCAATAATTTTCTTTGAATGATTATAATCATCTTGATGGACAAATATGATATTTATATAAAAAGACAGTGTACTAAGGTTGTCTATAATTAATTATGGTCATGATTTGCAAGATGGGAAAAAAGCTAAGAAATAAAATAAATAAAATCATAAGCCCACACGAAGCAGTGGTTTGACGCGAAAAAGAAGAAATTGCTGGAATGTAGAAAATGCATAACTTTTTCCCTTCATTTGCATGCAATTTTCTTTAAACAGAAATACTTTTTAATGTCAAAATTCCGTCTGTGATAATCATGATATGGACATATTTGCCACCCAGAAGTTTGTAATTATTTTAAATGCTGGGAAGCCTTTTTAGCGATATTTATGTTCGCCCTTGTCTCTACAGCAGCTCAAAATCGTGAAGCCACAAATAAATTCATAACAAATATTTCACAATAAGACTTTTACCTAACTTGTATCGTGTACGAAAAGGTTACACTGTCGTGCTTAGAAGAAACGTAGTAAACTTCACTTACTGTATTTTTGTTTTAATTTCAATGCCGATAAAATCTTTTGATAGTTTATTACATATCAATTACAAAATCCCAAAGATGTGATAAGAATTTTATCGCATATACCGCATTAGTTACATTTCTTAAGTGCAAAAGCCTTAAGATCGTTGTTCAAATTAAAAAAGTAGTCAAATTTATAACCCACTGTTTTTAATATTTATGCGTAATTCTTGAACTGTTTAAGGTTTATATTGCAATGCAAATTTTTGGCGTAAGTTCAAATCTGAGTTTACCCATTTCTTCTTAATTTAAGAAATTATTTTTTGATAAATTCATTATTTTATTAAGAGATTATTTTTTATTTGAAATAATTTATTCATCAGACTAGCACAACGGATCAGTACTGATTTCGAGGTCGCTACACTGATCCATTCTACTACTCTGATGAATAAATTATTTCAAATAAAAAATAATCTCTTAATAAAATAATGAATTTATCCAAAAATAATTTCTTAAATTGAATTCAAGCCAAAAATTTTCATTGCAATACATACTCCTTTTATATATTATAAAATATAACTCATGCGTTTTTATTTTATTGAAAGATCAGAAAAGGCTCCTGCCCTGTTTGTTATTTATTGCTTGTAACGAATATTTTTTTACTTATTTAAGAAAATAATGTCAATATTATTTTTCATTGTTGAAATATATTTTGTCTTGAAGTTTAAAGGCAGTAAATATCATTTAATTGATTTTTAATTTACAAAATTCAAAGCCAGTTCCTCCATTATTTTGGTGAGCTTGATTATTAATGGTTTGAAATCAATTTTATTAATATTATTTACAACAAAATATAATCTATAATTTAGTATTAAAAAATTTTCATATTTTTTTTGCTCTTTAATATTTTATGTAATTATTTGTTTATTCACACCACTGTCTGTACGCAGGGAAAAATGTTGCAAATGATTGCTTCATTAAACATGTTCATCAATTTTATGTCATGTCTTTTATTGAGCAGATTTTTTTTTTTTGTAATTTTTTTTCTTTGATAGTTTTTGTTGTATTTTATCTGTCGCAAAATGAAATTTTGTCGTTAAGATCTTTTTCTTAAATTAGGAAGGAAGGAAACCATTCAGTAACCTGCAGAGAAAAAAAATCCAAATGAATGAATTGCTTGTCAAATAAAAAGTTGTCTCAGTTTGCAATAAAAAAATATGTATGTACATTTAAACATGTTTGTCGTACCCGTACAATTTTACATGCACTAGCAATTATGTTTGTTATTATAATTTATATTTTTAATTTATATTTTGCTGTTACAGTTTTATTTGTTGCCATGCTGCATTTCCTCATTTACCGATGAGATGAGCGTTGACATGCGATTTTTTGCTTTTTTTTTTAATTTCATTTGACAAACAAAATGAAACAAGTGGGCAGTTTGTTGTGAATCTTCATTATCCGGAAATGTGCGATAAATTAATTAGAATCTACTGTCTGCCATTATTGATGCTTAAAATGTTCGCATTGAACATTAAATGTCTTTGCTTTGTGCTCGTACTATTACTGGCAGTAGAAGCACTTCAAGATTTCAAATTCGTTCATAAGAATTGCATTTTAACTACGAGTATTTTAAAGAAAATTTATTATGAAATATTTATATATATGTTGAAATTAGATTTTTAACATGTTCAAGTGATTATACTCTGTTAGTATATATAGTTTCCGTTGATTAACGAGTAGGTTGCGGGAGAAACTAATAAAAATTCAATTTTTAAAAGTTCCTCATAAAAACGAGGATAGATATTTTAGACTTTATACCTTTTGATGAGAATTTTAAATCACATTTTAGTATTGTCTTATTTTTTTGCTAATATTTTTAACCGATCTCACAGAATTAGTCTGCTTATCAACTGTATCAGTGTTGCAGCAACGGACTCTTAACTTATTTTATAACCTTGCAAAAAGCTTTGATCGCCATTTAGTAAAATTTTGTGTAGATGTTGGTATTTTATCACAGATACGCAAAAATGCAACCATAAAAAATATTAAAAAACAAAAAGTGCAACGTTATCAAAATAAAATGTAATGTAATGTGTGTTAATTCTGTTTTTGTTAAATAAATAAATTATATAAATTTAATCTATTTCGATTCAATAAAAATATTTCGATTTCGCGTTCGGGCTCGATCTAAAAATGTCCGTTCAATCGGACACAATAAATCAGTTTTTGGAATAATTGGAAAATCATAGTTTTTTACACATTTCAAGAAATTCTTCTTATATCTTGATTTTTTACATTTTAAAGTCTTCCGCAAAATGAGATTTAGGGTGGTTATCAATGTGTGCTTCTATTGCATAGATGAATTTCTCTTTTGGCTTGCATCTTTTATAGAAGAAGAATTTTTTTTAAATTTAGCGAACAGAAAATTTTAGCTGAAAACCCTGGAAAATACGGATGACACGACAAGTTTTCAGACACAAATTTGTATACTTTTGCCATTGAAACTAAGCAATTGTGTATCCATTTGAAAAAAAATTTATATGTGTCGTTTTTTCTTTATTTCTTTACTTACTTGGTCCAATAATGATACATAAGCTTCTCCATTTATGGTTTGTGTTTTTTTCAAGTAGTCACTGCAAATAATTCTATGGATATTTAAAAATCCGATGCTATAACCAATCGGTTTTCATTACACTTTATCCAGTGGTTCTCTGGCTTTTTAAATCTCTACGGAAAATGAGATCTCGAAAGTTGTTCTAATAGACTTTATTCGACTCGAATCTTTGTCTGAAAGCAGAAAAAGTCTGTGGGAGACAGGAGAAGAATGTCGAAGCTTTCATGATTAAAACTTCAATTTGAATGTATTTTACATCAGAGAATTGTCCTTTAATAATATAAGAGGTTTCATTTTGATATGTTAAAAAGACGAATATTTTTAAGTTAAATGATCGGATGTTTACTAAATTGTAAAGAGGAGCCATTATGCCATTAATAATGGAAAACAATGTCAGACAAATGGTCGTCACGTTTAGGCTTCCAGGACCATATTCTCTTTACGAAATTTAAAAATAAACATCGCAATTCTAATTGGAATATCCTGTATAATAAATTTTGGTTAATTTTACTTTATGTTCCAAAAAAATCTATACAATGGCTCTACTTGTAGGATACTCCATAAGAATAATCTCGGCAACAGAATAAACGTGAATACCGGCAGGGATGTGTCACGTCACCTTTGATATTTAGTACTATTCCTGATGAAGACCGCAACAGAAAACTCCACTGGAATTCTGTGGGGTCTATACAAGCAATAAGGTGACTTATATTACATTTACTTACTGTCACACACGTTCAACGACATGTCTCAACAATTAAGACTACTAGCGGCAGCGACAGCGAAAGCAGTATTAAACATAAAGTTAGAAAATACTAAATCCATGCGTGTGAACACCGAAAATAGACGGCCCCGTCAGTTGAGAATTACCATGTTCGAAGATATTAAGAGCTTCTGCTATCTCGGCAGTAGCATCAACAACAAGGAAGGATATCGAAAACTGCAACAATTGTGCCCGACGGTCCTTTTGCCTTCTAAGTACTGTATGGGAGGCTACCACATCTCCAGAAAAACGAAAATCAGCCTATTCAATTCTAACTTGAAGTCATCTTTATTGTATAGATGCGCGCCTTGGAAAGCAGCTACACATGACATAAATGCACTACAAGTATTTTCCAATTGTTCTTTTAAAAATATTTTAGTCAAACACATTTGGTACAACCACAAATCATGTTCCTCTGCGCATCGAAATATTGAGACGTAAGTGAAATTGGATAGGCCGTACATTCAGTAAGTTCACAGATGACATAACACGGGAAGTCATTGTGTGGATCCCACAGGGTAACAGAAGAAAAGGAAGACCAGCCCACACGCGGAGAAGACAGCTACATTCTGAAGAAGGAATCACAAGGGAGTCTTGGAATGAAATCTAAATGCTTGTAACAGATCACAATGGAATACATTTGTAATGACCCTAAGCTCTAACTCGGAACGACGGGAATAAATATATTTATAGCTTCACCAATTTTTGCTGATATTGTAATGGAGAAATTTTTTGATGTACGTATTGGGGAATTGGCCATTAAGCCAATTTGTTGATGACATATTTTGCATTATTTCAGAAAGTGCAATAGGGATTCTATTATCAAAATTTAATTCATTTCATTCTGACATTAAATTTACAATTGAGAAGGAATGTGATTTTAAACTTCCATACTTAGATACATTAGTAATAAGAAGAAATAATAGTTTATTTATAGATTGGTGCCAAAAAACCAACTTCTTCTGGTAGAATAATTAATTGTTTTTCTAAACATCCAAAGAGAGTTATTATTAATACTTCTAAAAACCTTATTGAAAGAGTATTATCAGTATGTGATATTGAATTTCATGAGAAAAATGTAAGGATAACTAAAAATATTTTAAATGAGAATAGTTTTCCTAAACACTTGCTTTGTAAATTAATCAGAAAATATAGATATATAAAAAGAAGTTCAGATGTGTCTTCTGAAACAAAAATTTATAAATCTTTAACATATGTACCTGAAATGCCGGAACGATTAGAAAAATCTGGGATTTATAATAATGAAAAATATAGAATTGCACATTAGCAAATTATTTATTAAGACAAAAGATAGAATAGAGACTTTAGAGAGGTCTAATTTAGTTTACCAGATACCATGTGGTGGCAATGATAGGGAAAATTGTGGTAAAGTATATGTAGGTACAACTAAGAATAAATTAAAAACTAGATTAGCTGGTCATAGATCAGATCAAAAATACAAAAATAACATTTCTTCACAAAAGACAGCATTAGTAATTACATTGTATTAATTTTAATCACAATCTTGATTTTAGTAATGTAGCAGTTTTAACTACAAACGCCGGTATATGTTAGAGATGCTAAAAATTATTAATGTTCCAATGGGAAATATAACTAATTTTAAAGCAGATACGGCTGGTGTTGCTCATGCATATAGATATTTATTACATAAGAACGGAAACGGAAATTGAATATTTGGTTGATATAATATTATATTTTTGTATCCATACGTATTTATTAAGTTGTTCATTTTTTGATATTTTAATTTTGACAATTTTTGTATTTTTTGTTTTTTGATTTTTGTAAAAATTTTTTATTTAAAAACTATTTATATTTCACTGAAGAAGCCACACAAGGATGTGGCGAAATATCGGTTAACTAATAAAGTTTTATAAACGTTTTTTTTTATAAAAAATTTACCTATAGCTCGAGATAAATTAGATTCATTTATAACTTTACTTTTTCACCAAAAAATTACAAAAAAGCGATGAAATTTTAAAATTTCTGAACACTAAAAACGACTCGAATAATTTGAACGAAATAAAAACTACTCGATTGTTCATTTACTATAAAAAATCGATTTCATTTACTGGCTGGTCCATGAGGTCGAACGATATCGTTCTTTTGTCAAATTAAATTTAAAACAAAAACAAAATTTTAGAAATTGTTTTTGTTTTAAATGTAATTTCAAAAAAGAACGATATCGTTGGACATCGTGGGCCAGGCAGTTCTTTATTTAATCGAATAATTGAAAAGTCAATTAAAATGAATACACTTGTGTGTGTGCATGTGTGTATACGTGCGCCTTTTAAATTTTACGTAGCAACGTGAGCGTATGAGTAATAAGATTTTATTTTATTTTCCTTCTTGGAAAAAATTAAAATTTTTCAAAACTTTTTGGTTATTGCATGAAATTTAATAAATAGATGTAGAAAATAGTGAACTGTAGCCATTTTATGAGGGTATCAGTTAAGAGAATAACTAACTGCAGGTGGAGTTGTCCTTATTAGAATAAAAACTAACAAAGCAAAGTTCGAACAATTTTTTTTTTGGAAAATATCGCTCTTTTAAACAGGCTGTGTTGTATGCACTGACCATCAAAGAATAATTTTTAAATGTTATTTGTGCTTTGTAATAAAGAAGGGGAACAGAGTACATTACAATATATATAGTACAGTGAAAAACTTGGTTCTATACATCGACAATATGGTATGTACATATTTACACATATAAAGTATGTAGATAAAATCTAAGCACACTTACACTATTGCAGCACAAAATAATGAAGTACAAGTGAATTATGTTGAACATGAAAAAAAACAACGACTATAAACAAATGGAAATCTCCTTTTATCACAGCAACAAAATATGTAATAAAAATGTGAACATCAACATGTTTTTCCGCACTCTCTCACATCACTACACAAACAATGCAGAGAAAAAAGCTTATGTTTTTATTTAAATATATTGTAGTTATTCTCATATAACGTTTAGTGTATGTGTATGTGTGCAATAGCAAGTATCTTTATTTTAACGTATGGAGTGAATTATGTGATGCAATTGTACTAATATCCTGCTAAATATCCTGTGAACCTATTCGTATTTCATATACTTATGTGTATACATGTGTAAGCTTGTGTATGTTTACATACACATGTGCATAAGCGCATGTAAATGTTTTTTGTATATTTGCCAAAGATTTGTGTAGAGGCATGTCCTTTTAAAAATATACAAATATATTTTATACAATGTGTAAATGATACTTACACTATATTATTTGGTATAATGATACAATATGTATTCGTATTCATATGACTGTAAATATATATATATATATATATTTATAGAGTAGATATAAAATAGCCATGTAATTTTCCGCCCCGTACATAAAATGGAAATTCTCCTATTTCCACAATAACATTACTGTATACAAAATACTATGACCATGTATGTGCGAGTATATAAAAACATTCAGATAATCGTTTACACAGATTTTCATGTAATAACATTTAAGAATGAGTGTATATTTGTTTGTTCATTAGTTCGATTTTACAATAAGTTCAGGATATTCATGTTAAAATGTTTAAAGTTTTATAGAAATGATGACCGAATGAAGTGCGAGTTTCTTCTTTGAACTAAAAAATCAGACCAGGCAGGCTTGATTATGGCCAATATCCTGGGTATTCCTGCAGGCAACTTGAAGAGGCTAATAATAATAAATATAATTATAATAATGAAGTTGCTACACTCGGTTTTAATAAATTATGTGTGCCCTTCACCAAAGCTTGAATTCATAATTATATTATAAAATATAGCACTTAATTTTGAAATATTTTTAATTTCTTATTTGCAGAGTTTTATTGAAGTTAAAGATTTCGAACTGATTTGGATGTAATGATTTAGTCTTTACCTGAAACTGTTTTGTTTAATGGGCCCAAATCAAAGTTTGTGGACCGCACATCAACAGAGAATGCTGAGCATTTTCTGTGTCGCTGCAAACTTCGCTAGCCTTTCGTTAATTTTATCATTTATAGTGGGTTTAAAGAAACAGTGTCACATATTGGGGAGAACACAGTGAAAACGCTCGCATCACCTGTTGAACTCTTGATAACTCCTTCGTAATTACACATATGTGTCATTAACTTCTCAGTTAATTTTGTGATGTAAAATTTGTTCATCTACTCCTATTAGACCTCAATACCCTACACTCAGAAGTTCGATTTCTTAACTTTTTTCATATATTTCGCTATACAAACATACATACATATTTATCTTTGGGCTAATTTGGTGACTGTTAATTTTTTCGGCGATGTAATTAGCACAAATTACTTGGACTTTATCTCAACGTTTCGTCGATATGGTTTGTCGACTTAATCAGGAGATGACTTTTATTAAATTGATTATAATTTTACATCACCATCCATGTATTTGTTATTAAAAATATTTGTATAAAGTTGGACCAATACGCACAAAACATTAATATAATTAATAAATAAAATAATTAAATTAAATCACAGAATTTAACTTAAAACCATATCACATAACGAAATTTTATTTTTAGCTTATTGCAACTACTTTACATTACAATTACAACGTATTATCAAAGAGGCGAACACAATTGGCCACCGAAGTCTTTTGATTTAACACCTTTAGACTTTTTTCTTTGAGGCTTTGTAAAAGATAAGCCAACGGCGTAAAATCAATTCGATTCTTCAAAGATGGAATTCCTGATGTCATCGCATGTGCTCAAATGTACGAATTGGTTATGGGAAACTTAGTGACAGCCATTTGGCTGATATTAATTTCAATCACAACAACTCTCCTTTTTACATCAAGGATACGCCAGCAAATTTTCAATCAAAATATAACTTCTGTGCTGCTCATAGAATCCAATCAATCCATTTGAGTAGAAAATATTAATTATTCGAGTGGTTTCCATACAAATTGTTCACTCAATTCGATTGCTTTGGTTCTATGAACAGCACATAAGTGACAAATGATTTGTGTTTATAAATGAATTCATTCGTCCATTTACATGTTTAAATTTATCCACCCTGCGTTTGTCTAAAATTATTCATATGCCTTATTATTATTTTTCTAAGTCTTTTTGTAATCTCTGCTTAAATTTCTAAAAAGAATTTGTTCATTTGAATAAATTTTTTTTCGTATTAATTGAAGTATACAGCCTGTTCATCGAACACAATTAACTAAAACAACGAGTAAAAATATCAACGTTTTTCCTGTTTGGGTTCATGTAACACGAATGTCAAGTTTTTAAACAAAACACGTAACAATTGGCACATTTTTATGGTCTGTGTATCGCTTTTTTAAATGTCAAACAGCTGAAAGCAAAACGAATAGAATAAATTATTCGCTGTTGAAAAATATAATTAGACAAACTACATAAATAAAAATTCAAAAAAATATATAAAAAAAATTGTTCAAAATATTAATTTAAATGTCATACAACGAACAATTGAAAACGTGTTACACAACCCCTATTTGTTACGTAGTCGTTAACGTGTCGCTCAGTTTCGTTTTATTTTTAACGTGTTCCATGAACTGTAAAAACAAATAATAATACAAATAACTCTCGTATGCTTTTTCTAGACATTATTTGTATAAATACAAATTTGAAATCACATTCAACCGAGCCACCTAAACAGTGGCGGATACATGGAAACACACATGAACACTGATGATGGGAGTGTAGCGGCTCCCGAAAAACAACGTTGTTTCTGTTCTGCCGTGTAAGTTGAAATTAATTGGTGTTAAAATTTTCCCTTGTTGCTTTGTTGTCTCATGTCCAATTCTTTCTGACTAAAAATGTTACGAACTTTAGCCAAAAATAATAATCACTTTGGATTAAAGAAACCATCAACAACAAAATTGTTCGGAAATAATCACATTAAATAAAAAAAGGTTGTTAGTTGTTTTTTAATTCTGTCACAGGTCCTACATATTTTAATATATATAAATTCAAACATATTATTTTATAGATTGAAAATATTGCATGAACTACAAAAAAGTTACCAGTGCATTGCTCTTTTATTTCATATTTTGTTACCTGCTTTAAATATTTAGGCGATTCAAATGGTAGTAATAAAGTCATAAGGCATAAAGGCATAGTACGAAAGTACATCACTGTTATGAACAATCCGTCATAACTTAGTATGCTATTTCAAATTCGGTCAGCTGATATGAACCAAGGCGAATTCAAAACAGGTGGTCTCGACAGCTCAGCTAATTATTTTTTGCAAGCTAATTTTTCCACTTGTATATTTTTAGATGCCGTAGTTTTATTCTTTCTTATTTATTTTTATAACATAAAAATGTAAATTAATGTAAATATATGTAAAAATGTCTTTTTTTCTTCTTGTACCTATATTAAGTTGCCGCGGCTTCCATATATTAACGACGGCTCAACTAAAAAGTTTCAGCCATCCGGCTCAGATTTTTCCCGCCATTTCATGATTAAAACAATAAACAAAGCTCAACAAGTCTTATTACTTTATGACTTTTTCGTTTGCAGCACAACAACAATTTTTTTAAAATATACTAAAATATTAAGACTTTGTGACAGTACCCAAGAGTTTTTACATATTTTTACTGAACTTAACTGCATTTTACTATATTGCATTCGTTTACTCAATGAGAACGCAAATTGAGAGCGTGAAGTGACAGTTCATGGATGAGAATTTAAAAATGTTTACTGCAGAATTTTCTTGTAGTAAAATTTAGTAAAACAAAAAAACATATGATTCAAAAGGTATTCAAACAAAAGTAAGAAAACAAATAGTATATAATTTGTGAAAAAATTATTTAAAAAAAGAAGAACTTAAATAAAATAATAAGAAATAATAATTGAACAATTATATATAAGCTATTCGTTCGTTAAACATGTATGTATATGCCTTTTAAAAGGAAATATATGTTGGAGAAACCATTTACAGCCATTTTCGTTGTGTTGTTTTAATTCTTTGGAGTTGCGAAAATGTAAAGTATATGGTTACTTAGTACTGCACTTTCTTTTAAGGTAGTCAATAGCAAAAGCAGATAATCACAAACTTTTGAATAAATTTGATCAGGCCCAAATTGGGAAAAGCAAATACAATAAAAATAAAGTCATGGAAAAGATTACAGAAAAAAATTTGTTTATATTTTCTTAAAATGTTCCTGTTATAATAAATATTGCATCGAGTACCGACAATAAAAAGAGTTGAGTAGCCAAAAGTGTAAATATTTGAAATATATACATTGATTTGCAATCAGCAGCTGCCTTAATCTTACTAATTTTCAAAAAGTTTCCGTTGGCGTTCTTTTTTGGGCAACAGCTTTTTTGAGAGTAAATTTTTCAGTTTGGTCAGTAAATACTCATTTACTGCATTTTACTGTAAAAGTGCTCGAACGCACTTAATAGCACTCGATTTGAATTCGCTAAGTATGTTTGTTTCGTTTTTGTTTTAAAAAGATAATCGTGCTATATAATTCTTGTAATAATTAAGTTTACTATTGCTCAGACAGGACTTCTTTCAGTTAATTTGAATTTATTTATTTGTTTTAAATTCGTATGATTTTTTGTATTTTATTTTTTTTTATTTTTTATAAACAAACACAACCACACGGGGTCTAGGAAGGAATCGAACCTACGACCCCCAGACTAATTTTATCGTTAGTTATCCACTAGTCTTCTAGTGTTATAAAAAAAATAATAATAAGTCTTAACATGAATGCTGATGTGTAGGTGTAGCGACTTTTCGAACAGTTTACTTGGTCCGCTTCTTGTCCAAATTAAACTTAAAAACGTTTTTAATTAGCAGTTTTTAAATTAGATTAGACCAACTACGCGATTACGTGTTATCTTTGCTGTCACGCAGGTTATCAGTAGCCATGTCAATCCATTTAGCTCCAAACATCACCTATTTACCCGAATAAAATAAATAGAAATAAAATAAGAGAGATAAGTATTTTCTTTATACATTTTTGTTTGGATTTTATTATACATACTTTAAATTATTTAAATTAGTTTTATAAAATCTTGTTTCATACATCCTTTTGTTTGTTTTATTTCGTCTCCAAAAATTCATGGAGTTTTTTTAACTGCTTCCCTGTTATTTTATCCTTTAAATTTAACTTTCGAAAATTTTAAACACACAAAAACAACAAAAATCTCTTGTAAATTTTTCCTGAAAAAAAAACTAAATTTTCTTAAAGTTTATTTTTTGTTTGTTTGTAACATTCTAAAAGTTAATTTTTTTGTTGTAAATTTTTCAATTCAATTACTTTTGAGTGCCGTGTGAGTGTGTGTGTATGTCTGTATGTGTGTGTGTGTGTGTATGTGTGAATGGGTGTAAAAATTAATGTTTATGTGAATTTCTTATTGCATTCTCCATAGCAACTTGTGTACATTAAGGCTTTGGAATATTTCATCGAACAGGATGCCAGTTCGCACTGAAAGATAATTTTAACACGCGAAAATTAAATGATGTTATATTGGAAGTTTTGAGTATTGCGCTGTTTTTAAACATTTTTATGGCTAAAATTCTCTTAGGTTTTTAAGATTTTACATGTTTATCTTATTAAGATTAAAGTGCCAATTGTCCTCTGTACTGGCTATTTAAGTTTCATATAAATCTCACCGACAACGTGGAAGATATATATGGAGGTCTAGTGCTACCTACAAGCCCACCAGGGCGAAACATATAGTTTCGTTCACGCATTACTCTAGTTCATAATATTGATTATGCAAAACTTTAATATTGCGCAAACAAAATTAATCTTTTTCCTCCTAAAAAAAATGTATGTATGTCTGTAGATAGCACTATATGAATATAAGCCCTCGATATCTGATATTACTACCAGGGAAACCAGAAATATGCTGTAAAAAAAATGTTTATGCACATTAAATATGATTTGAGAATTAAAAACAATAGAAATAAACAAAAATTTCTTATCCGAAAATGATATGTATTTTTTGTATCCACTCATTAATAGAACTCTCTTCTCAGTAACTGAAATAAAATTCTAATTGTAAAAACAATTTTTCAGCCCATATTACTCTATGGTTGTCCAGTCTGGGATAATTGTGATACAAGTCATATAAAGCGCCTTCAAGTAGCACAGAATAAAATCCTTAAAATGGCTTTTAAATTGTCATGACATTTTTCCACCTCAAGATTACATATAATCAACAATACCAAAATTGTATCAGAATCTATTCAAATTTTGGACACACGTTTCAGAGCAAAATGTGGCTATTCGGTAAATCCTCTCATATGTGCTCTCTACTAGTTCTAGTGGTGTTCTCTTTTCTGTCGGGGATGTAGCGCTTGTTCTGCCCTTCGTATACAAATGTATGTAGGAGGGGCGGAGTGGGTGCGTCATTTTTGGCATGGGAGGTGCCGCCATGGGAACTTATGAACTATAACAAATTTTCTATGTTGAAAAATGTTACTTGTTTAATACATGTGTTGATTGTATACAATTATACCAATTATGTAACTATACTATATCATGTAATTGCAATAAGTACAATAAGTAGATGTACTTATAGTAATTGTCTGTCACCTTATCTTTATTTTTGTATTGAAGGTTTTTGTTAATAGTTTTCCTTCAAATCATTTAATATTACGTTTACAGTCTTCTTTATATAATTCTTCTTAATATTTTAGATATAAGGCAAAGCCAAATCTGTGCAATAGTTTTTTTTTCTCTAGTCTGTTAGAATTTTTGTTACTTTCTATTAAATAAATAAAATAAATAAATAAATTTTTTGTTCAACAAATCAATAACATTTGCATATAAAATATGATACAAATAAAACAAACAAACTGAATAAAAAACTTAAATTTTACATTGATTTTCAAAAAGATCCGATATCCGAATGAAAAATTTTTTGATAAAATGAGATCAGAAGTCTAATCGTCGTTTTCGATAGCGAACTGATTCGATCACATTTTGTGTGAGATTGTGGCATTTGTTATCGAACATTGGCGGTATTCAATGTTTGGTGCAAATGGTCTTGCGAAAAAGGAAATATAAAATATCGTGACTTTTTTGTGAAATTTAACGGCAACTCTGTTCTGTGTATTTTGTTGTTGGATTTTACAAAAAAGCTACGATATTTTGCATTTGCACTTTCGCAAGAGCATTTGCACCAAACACTGAATACCGCCATTGTGTTTACATCGAAAGGACGTGATCGAATAGTACAATTCGTGATCGAGTAGCTCGTTAACCCTGCCCTGCTTTAATTTGAGGAATTGTAGATTGGAATTTAGATGACGAAAACGTAGCAACACATTTCAGCTAATAGATATGGAAAATGTAAATTCCATTAGCTGGTCAAAATTTGAAACAAATATTTTGCTTACCTTGCAAATACATCCTCCGTATTAATCATCTTCAAATATCTCAATGAAGTATCAAAATGTGCTGTAAAAGGAATGAAGACGCTCTGTACATGCGAAAAATCTGCAATTATGCTCTTAAGACTGGAATATGCAAAAATATTCACTAACAAGTCGATGCCAAAATAAAAAAAATTAAGACGGATAAATATTGTAACTCCGCCTTCATAAGTCGCCTAAGAAAACACATGCAATTTTATATTTGCGATTTCCCTGATTATTAATCTGCACTGAAAAGCAGCATATAAGAGGTTCAATGTTTGCTTACTTTGACCCATTTATCGAGAAGACTTCAAGAAATGTCAATGGTCATGCTGACATGAAGTTTTAAATCGAGACCAATTTATTTAATTTTTACACCACTCACACCTTCCGTTGCAATTTTAATTAAACATGCCATCTCTTTAAAAGCTGCAAAAAATTAATATTATATGTTTTCTTCTGGTTTACGTAAATTAGAATATTGTAAAAACTAAACACATTTGTATATGGTAACAGTTTCGCTGGGGTTGGGCTTACATTAGACAAATCTTTCTAACTGATTTTTGGTTGGAAGAGATATACAAAATACTATTTATATTCCCTTCTCATCCATAATATCAAATGGGCGGCAAGAAAATTCTAACTCAGTCTTACAAATGTTTTTTTTTATATTTTCCAAAATTTTCATTTGACCTACTTTATATTTTCGTTTTGTTCTAAGAAATTGTAACATTTAACTTAAATTTCTTAAAACATTCTCTCGTGTATTTACAAACGATTTGAGTACATTCCAATTACAATAAATACACTCCCTAAACGAATACATTTTTGTAATATTTCGTTTTTATCCAACAATGTTGTAAAATTACAAAAATTTGTAGTAAAAAATGTCTGTAAATCTCATTAGGGCATCAGGAATTCTTAGTAGGACTTTAAAAGACCAATACTGGCAAAGTACGCAGATACTAGTTAAAATGTTGTAGTCAAAAAATTTAAATTACACACACATACTAGTGTAAAATGTGTTGCCAGTAATGTCATGTTACCGATGGCTGCGAGAACAAGATATTTAGGTTGAAAAAAAAAATTAAAGCTAGAACAGCAACGAAATAAAAATTCTCGTGTGACATGATATGTAAATACAAAAATTTTCTTTGCGCAGGACATGTGTACAATGTATCTACGTGGCTCTGTATCTAAAACTAAAATCTTATGGCCGTGCAACAAGCTCTTTGTGGTTATTGGAATGTACTTGTTTTACAGCTGTTTCCAAAAATGAGGCACAATCGAAATTGCTTTGGTACTTCTACGCTAAAATGCCAACTTTTTCCGATTCGAATAATTGTAATGTAAAAGAAGAGTGAACAAGTGTATGTATGAAAGTATGTTAGTCGACCTAACAACTAAAACACTACAAATTTGAGAAAAATTTTCTTTGTTTTACAACATAATCTCCTTTTAGCTCGATACATTTTTCTTAGCGTTATTCAAAAACTTCGATAAACTGTTTATAGTAATAAGCTCCTTAAAATGGCCATCAAACGCAGGCTCCTTCTTTTCATTGTTGGACAATCATTTACCACCGACACATTTCTTCAAGTTAGTGGATGTGTGAACTGGTGTGGATTGTCTGGCCGAAACAATACTTTCTCTTTCGCAAATACGGCCTTTTTCCTTAATTTCATCATTTAAAAGCTGCAAAAAATTAGCATGATTATCTGATTATCAACGGTGAGAATTATTTTTATTTTTTTTTTTTAAATAATAAATAAAAATTATTCTACGCGCTTTCCAAAACACAGACGCCATTACTCTGTTTGCAGATATAACTAACTGTCTTTGCCTTTTTTGGACACGATTCTTCATTCAGGTTCATTGCTTTGACCGTTTCTTTGCCCCAGAAATGGCGTGTTGGACCCATGTCTCATCTAAGGTTACGAATCGATGCAAAAGCTTGGCTTTATTGCGTTGAAACATCGCCAAACACTCAATTGAAAGCAGTTTCTGAAATACCTATAGTTTTGTGGATTTTCTCATATGTTTCCGGGGTGGACAGCTCAATTGGTGGACCACTACGGTGTTCGTCTTGACTGCTTGTTTTGTTTGTTTGTTTAAACTCTGACACTCAATATTTAATAATCGTAAATGAAGCAACAGACTCCCCCAGAGTAGAATCTAATTCGGCTTTAAAATTTGTGGGAATCAGACCTTTCAAATGAATTACATAACGGTGACCAATTTTTCCATGCTTAGAAATTAACTGAGGTCATTTAATTTTTAATATCTCCATCTGGGACAGAGAAAATTAGTTTTTTCGCCCAACAGTGTAGCTGCAGTCTAATGTTAGATTTTCTAAGTTGTCTTGCCTGCATACTTTTAACTCAAGCAAATTTAATGAATTTTTAACACGTTTTTCTGTGTTCTATTGAAAATTAAAGCTCTCCGCCTTTAAGAAAAAACTCTGTATAGCAGGTAAACAAAATTTATTTCTTAAGATTTTAATTAAGTATGCAAAGAGTAAATTTTTTTTTTACCCAAAAATTTTTCTTTTTTCTTTGAGTGTAAATAAAGCACAATGTGTAACAAACAACCCCTGCTAATGCAACTTTAATAGATGTGTAAATATTTTTGAAAGCCAAAGAGAATTTCATGCGAAAGAATTTCAAACAACTTGGGGTTTATACAATGGAATGCATAAATTTATTGACGGTTTAACATTCAGTTTGCATGAACATGCGCTAACATTTATGATCTCCTGTGAAATGAATCTACAAATATTCTTTTTCTCTACGGTGTTTTAACGCCCACGCAAATTGTCACAAAAAAGTTGCTTTTACTTGGATAAAATTCACAAGTTCCAGATTAGTAGAATATATATATACATATATATATTTTTTGGCACAAGTTTTGATAATATATTCGACTACTGGAGCAAATTATGATTATTTCCTTGTTAAAAATCTTACTGATATCGTCACTATACTGGGATCACAAATTTATTAAGTAGGCCCGTGGTATGGGAAAAACACAAACAAATTATTTCAGATACTCGTAGTAGATAAGAATTAAAGTGAATGTGATAAAAAGAGAAATAAAAAAATGTCCTTAACATTTGCTTATTTATATTTACATACAAGTGGAGCATGATGGTTCTATGTGATGTGGGTAAAGCTTTAATATGAAGGACATCAGTGTTTTTGAGTTCATGTTAAAAGCAACCCCCTGTTTAGCATTTTTCGACTGCGCAGGATTCAAAAATTGCTTAATAGTTGACGCTAACAAATGGGTGTCATTTTGAGCTTTTTATCGTTTTGGTAACAATTGCAAAAAAAATGGTGAGCTGCAGACAAATTTTATACATTTTGATTTCGATTTCAAATCTAGCCACATCCCTTTCTAGTGCATTTTCTATTATGACTAATATTCTAAATTCTAAAATTCCAAAAGTGCTCAACTCTTAAAGTTTTTGCAATATCCATTTTATTTAAAAACAAAAATCCGTATCTTAGTCACCGATTAGGGGACTTAAGCAATGTCCTATGTGGCATAAATCCTATTATGTAAGCAATTTACATGGAAGGCTTTCGCATGCTCGACATTTCGAGCCAGCAAACAAAAATCTCTTACGTTTAGCTTCGAAATATTCTGTGCTCCTGTTTAAAATCGACGTCGTGAGTTGACTGTTTTCACATTAAAATAACAAATTTATTACTTTTGTTTATACATTTTCCTTTTGTTCTTTATATAAAAGACTTTACAATTTTGTACGACACTTTTATTGCCTTCAAATAAACACCCTCCTCTTATTTATGCCTAAAATGCTACAAAGAAAATTTTGTCACAAGAACTTTTTCTAACTTTTACTCTGGCTGAAATAAATACTTCATTCTAAATATCTAATCATTTCAATATCTGTACAAACATTTTGAGCTGCTTTATTTATATTTTCTAATCCTGAGTGAGATTAGTTTAAAAAATTTCTCAGCGAATATCTTTTGAGCGGGCGAACAGAAATTGCAATAAAAGTCTCTTTTTTACTACTTTCTGACTTTCATCTAAAAGCTTTTTCTTAATGCTCCTGCAAACTCACTCAATTGCTCCGATGTGATTTCGTATTTTTACACATAAAATCACAGTGTATTTAATCCTTTCGTTATTGTTGCTCTCCTATTCCTTTGCTTACAAAAATGGAAATTTTTTAATATCATGTGTCCACACAGTGTTGTCAAGGCCAATTAATATAAATATTTTTTTCAGCAATTTTTCACTGTTGTTGCTGTTATTTCATATAAAAGTATCCACCCTCATTTAAAGCATTTAGTTTTTGTTGCTGTAGTTTGGAGCTTTGCCAGGATTGAATTTTGTTAAAGCATTTTTGGTGGGCTTTACTTACATTGCACTGCTGTTAGCCTAGTCTAAAACATGAAAAGATTGATGACTTGACATTTTAATGACGCTTTAATAGACCATTATTAAAACTGTCAAGACATAATAGCAGTTTCAACTGGATGTAAATAAATAAAAAAAAAACTTTATTATTTCTTTAAAATATTTTTACAGTATAACAAAAACGGTTGTCATTGAATGAAACCTTAGCAAACACTTACATTTAATAGCTACTGCAAGTGTACACAATAAACTGAATAATAGTTTTTATATGAAAATCCAATAAAGATACTTCGAAATAGAAATTGCACTTGACTTTTTTTCTGTTTGATGGCACCAAAGCAAAGTTTGGGTACCATAATAGAACTATCATTTGGCAGAAGGGAATAAAACAAAAAATAGGAGCGCAGATAATTAAAAAAACATTTAAACTTTATACTGATCATCAAGTACGCTGTTATGTCATATGAATTAAATGTAGTTAATATCAATTATGATTATTTATTGATGGACCACAGGGACAACAGCAAATAACGGCTAAGATATACATTCTATGCACATAACGGTCTTGGATTTATTCATAAAAATAATTTAAATAAAGACAAACTATTAACAAAAGTACAAAAGTAAAATTAGTTAACTCTATCTGTATATTTTTCCTATTTTGATTTATCCATGTGTCATTTGGTTGTAAAAATCATGTTCCTCTTAGTTTCTCAATTTCTTACGTACGACAAACAATTGTCATTTGGTTTAAAACAATTTTCTATTTGTTATATTTTATATTGAACAAAAAGTACATTCGTACATATGAGCATGTTTACATCATTGAGGTTTTTTTTTTGAAACCTCAAATCCAAATTAAAAGCAAACGTGGCGCTTTGAAGTGAAACTTTGTAATAGGAAAAGAGAAAATCGAATAGGATTTTTACAACACCTCAAAACAAACAATAAAAATACATAAATTGTATTAATGCAATATTTACACAAATAATAACAAATACCACAAAACAAAACTTTATAGGAAATGAATTTGAAAATTGCTTTAATCATATTGGATTCCTTTTACGGAACTAACGAATTTTTGTTGAACAGGTCACCATCAAATCCGGCAAGTGAAACCGGAAGTGAATCTGGTAAAGCTTTAATAAAAAAAAACAAGATATTTCCGTTTAGGATAAAGAACAAAACACAAAAGAAACTATTGAAGGGAAATACTTAAACACCAAAGGCAAACTACTGGAAATTAAGCGCACAGCCAATCGATATTGGGGGTTGGTGGTTGCATCAGCTATTTATTAGTGAACATTGCAAAGTGCACATACAAGTGAATAAATGTATGTGCATATGTATGTAATTTTTATTTTTTTTGTATATATTATATGCCAAAGTACTGGCATACTTTTCTGCCATGTTAACATTCTGTGAGCCTAATGAAAAACTGTTTTGTATGTTGATGTCTAGTCATTTATTTTCAAATAATTCAAACTTTTATGTCTAAACCTCTGCAGATATTTTTATACATTAATAAAATTTTATTTACCTTTTATTAACCTTGTATTATAACACTTTATTCGAAATGGATTTTTAGCTTCTAATGGAATTTCTAACATTCATGTGTGTTTAGTTTTTGTAGCTCCTGAATTTATTAGAACTCGTATCTATTGGAATGTTGGCAATGTACATCTGTGCTTTCTTTGCTGTTGCCCTAATGTCGGTATTCTTAAAAAAATTCTAGCCGCTTTTTTTGACACCAAATAGAAGGCAAGGGAAACTTTTGTTTGTACTAATTGTTGTTTCTTAAGGGTTACTTTTAAGCTTGGTGCTAGAAACAAGTCCAAAACTTTTTAACCCCCTATTTTAAGGGTTGCATGCACTTTTTTGATGTGATAAGAGTTCGCGTAGATTTTGAAACGTTCTAAGCATTCTATGCTCCCAACTGTTGGAATCAGTAGGGGTAACTTTTGTTGAAATTGCTTATTTCTGCAATTTCCGGAAAACCAACAAATTATTTTGGTGGTGGTTTTAAAAAGTAAAAACCTTTTTAGGTTCTGGAGGGAAAGATTAAAGAAATGCAATTGAAAATAGAAAACGTATGAAGTTCACCAATTCCTTTTTATATTTTTATATATTTTGCTTTTCTTCGAACTCCGCCACATATAAACCGATTTGTTTGATTTTCAATTGAAAGGATATATAACCACCTTGGTCCCGGTGTTAGCTTGTTTTTGCAATTGACATCCATTTGTATGTCGTATATTTGTATCTCTAATATTTTTAAAATCATTAGCAATTGTTTTTTTATTTTTTTTTTATTTTTATGATTAGTCCGTTCCGGACGCAAAATTTTATTGATTTTCCATTGTGGTGGACTTAAAAATCCAAAAGAGTCCAAAATGTTTTATTCCCCTATTTTAAGGGTTGCATGCACTTTTTTTATGTGAAAAGAGTTTGTGTGAATTTTTAAACGTTCTAAGAATTCTATGCTCCCAACTGTTGGAATTAGTAGGGGTAACTTTTGTTGGTATTGCTATTCTTGCGAATACCCGAAAGTCAACAAATTGTTTTGGTGGTGGTTTTAAAAATAATAAAAACTTGTTTCAGGCTCTGGAGGGAAGGCTAAAAAATGCATTAGAAAAATGCATTAGACTTAAAATTATAGTTGAAGGTCAGCATTTCGTTTGCATATTTTAAATGTTATTTTTTCCAGATGATTCCGCCATTTATTAACCAAGTCGAATTGGTTTTTATTTAAAAGGATATTTTTCTACCTTACGCCGTTTTTTCTTGGAGTCGGGTTTTTTTTCAGAGGGAAGAATTAAACATAGTATTTTTCTGTTTGATAAAATTATCAGAATTAAAACAATTCTACTATAACGAAAAAATATATTGAAATGAAATTTTTTTTTGGCTTAAGTTAAAATCTTAGTTTACCCATTTCTTCTTAATTTAAGAAATTATATTATATGATGAGATGGTGTAGCGACCTCGAAATCAGTACTGATCCGTTCTGCTAGTCTGATGAATAAATTGTTTCACATAAAATAGTACACTCTTAATAAAAATAATGAATTTATCCAAATATAATTTCTTAAATTAAGAAGAAATGGGTAAACTAAGATTTTAACTTAAGCCAAAAAAAATTTTCATTTCAATATAAACCTTAAACAGTTCAACAATTACGTATAAATATTAATTATAACGAAAAAATTATACAATAAAAATCGCACATAAATACTGCATAATATTTTAAATTTTCGCCACTTGGTTTTAGAATATATATTTGAAATATTATCTTAAACTATAAAACTATAAAAAATAACGAAGTGCAATTAATGGCTTAATCAAACTGTTTGATTAATCATAATACTAATTCAGATATTCAACGATTAATAGAGAGTTTCGATTAATCAAAATGCTGATGAATCAAATATTTTAAATTTTCATTATCAAAATTTTTTCAATTTTATTCAAATATATAAAAAAAATATTTTAAAGAAAATTTACTTAAGACATACGAGTACAAATGAATAAAATAAAATTAAAAAGCAAACAAACACAAAAAGTAAAAATTAAAAGTGCTCATTATTCTAAATGTAACTAATTTATGACTCTGATTAATCAATTAAACCCCCTTTTTGAATAGTCAAAACGAAAGTTATTTAATTAGTCAGTCATGCATTTAAATTACCAAATTTTTTCATTAACTGAAAAATTGATTCATCAGATATTAGTTAATCAGAATGTTTAAATAATTGATAAATCACGAATCCTTAATAAAAATGTTTACTCTTGGCAATGGGTGGTGAAAGTAGAAATAAAATTAAATGCAATAATAGGAGGGTATGTCTGAGCCAAGTCCAAAGAAAAATGTAGATGCAGCTTTTTGAACCTAAACATTTGTAGCTTTAACAACGATGCCGCAAAAGTGTTCACTGAAATTATTTAAAAATTGTATATATTTCACGAGCATTATGGATTATTTAATAAAAAAGGATATATGATAATTATAAGTGTCAATGCTTCAATTAAAGGCAAAAATATTGCATAAATTTATGCGGTTATACAAGAAGTCATGATGAAGTTTTCGTAGTTATTGCTCCGATATATTTGAAACTTGTATTTTTTCTTGTTCAAATCAATCTAAATCTACGTAACATATTAAAAAAAAGTTTAACTCGAATAAGCTTTTTTTGTTAAAACAATAACAATCTTTACAAAGGAAAAACAATTAATTCATTTACAAAAAAAAAAACATGAATATTGTTAAAAAGCGAAATCATATTCGTTTAAAAAAAATTATATGTGTCAGTACATTTAAAATAAAAGTAATACTTTAAGAACAATATACATATTAGTTTTTGAGTTTTGTTCGGCAAAAATTTGATTCTCAATGAAGAATAGTTATTCGAATATTCGAATAATTTTTATTTGAATAATGACGCTTGTCGGAATGGAATCCACTGAAGTTGACTTGCCATTTATATGAATCAACACAGCAGATATCCTAAGCACTCATTAATTGATTGAAATAGTCATTATTTTTTATCGATATGCTCAAATGTTAATAGTCCTTCTCACAAATGAGTTTGCATTAACACTCAAATAAACTACGTAGTTATTCGGCTACTTAGCTACACCCAACAATTAAGTACTTATTCCTAAGTCATGAAAAAGTGTACAAAATACATATAAAGTGAGGTGATAAAATTTTCCAACATTTTTTTTAATACTCCCACTATCTTTTAATCTTTAATAAATCAAATTAGCGTGTTTTTAGTTGGTTCTAGTTCGTATACAATCAGATTCCTTTAAAGAATGTAATTTTTCAATGTTCTTTTTGTGATTTTATGATATAATATATATATAACTATTATAACAAAATATGATTAAATATGTGCTAACAATACAATATTACAAGATTACGCATATTTTCTCATTTTATTAATAAAAATATACATTTACAGATGTGGTCATTTAAATGGGCACCTCCTTTATAATTATCAAAAATGTAACCCTGTTTACTTGTTTTTTTAGTATAACGTTTCTAAACAATTTAATTTTAGTTTCATCATTCCAGAGTAGATTATGTAATTTCTCTCTGGACCACAGAATGTCTTATGGCGTTTAGCAAAATATTTTCTCTTCTGTAAGTTCCCTTTTTTAACAGTAGAACTTATCCAGCTATTCGTTCCGGAAGGTCGGTATCATACAGCCGACGCCGCACAGTTTTTGATGAAATTTGATTATATATTTCGTAATTGGGCTTGTTATTCACGTCGCCACATCTTTACATTGTGTTTCGGGGCTAAAGGGCATCAAGAAGAAAATTTTTAGATCATACAATTGAATCTGATATAAATTTATAGAACTTAATTTGTTCCCAAGTTTTTATCTGAACGCTAATAAAAATTACTAGAAATAACGTAGTTCCTTATGTTTAAATAAAATAGTGTTGGCATTGAAACCATGTGGAGTCCGTAAAACATTTATGCAATTCTCGACAAAAAGAAGAAATGGTAACAGTTACATCACGATACCTATATTATTGCCCACATGTGCTAATATGTATATTTTTTCGATATTCCCTAAAAAAAATTAAAACGTTTGTAAGCTTAATTTTACATGATTACATGCCTACAGATTGTCCCTTTAATGTAACAAGTGTAATTTCATGTAAATTTGTCTCATTTTTAACAGGACTTCACGTTATCATTTTTCTAATACAATTCTTTTACAACATTCCATGTTCACATCCACACACAGCAAGACAATCCCCAATGTATGAAATAAAAATCACCCTTATTTTCAAAAAATAAAAAATAAAAATCGTTGAACAAAAATGTTGCTGTGGGTGGCAAATGCGCATGTTGTGCTCATCATTTGGGGTCACATATTTCTGTATCCAACAAATATTTTTCAAATAATTTCTAATGCTACCAAATGCTAACGTTGAATTATGAGCTCCTGATACCTTCTAATAACAAAATTCCTAACACAAATTGTGATTAGAAATTTCTAATGCTAGTACGATAAGAATATTTATTTGTTTGTCATTAGAGAAAAAAGCAAAACAAAAAATGTGAAACAAACAAACAAACAAACGTTAAATTTCAAGGATAGAATGTAGCAAATTGAAATAAAAGTTTGGAAAATGGAAGAGCACGTTTATTAAAACGTGGTTGTCTGCTGTTAGCAAAACGAAAACATGTTATTTTTTACTTCCATGTTTTAGGTTAATAGGGAACATATTCATATTCATGTCCTGTAGGACTTTATTGTAAAATAATTGTATTTGAGGGTTGTAGCTGTATATTCTGATGTCCTATTCGATACAGGTAAATTATGCAATCTTTATCAAAACATATTTATCTTATATTGAATGTGTAAGCACCTGAAGTCATTTAGCTTTGAAGTTCTCAGGTGTAAAAGATAGCCAGTCTTTTTAACACCTTCACCACCTAGAAATACAAAGACAAGTGTATTTAAAGAACTACTATGGCGCTTAAATCATCACCTTTAATACGGTCTGTAAGATTGTTACAGCTTCAAAAACACATTTGCCATTAATGTCATATGTCAGTCAGTCAGTAGGTGTAACTGTTTGTAAAGTTAAATTTTTTTATTAATACCAGGAGTTCAGCATGTCAACATTTGTTTAAAAATTATGACATGGTCAACAGAACTTTATGAAAGGCTTCTCATATTTAAAATTTTTTTTTGCCAAAATAGAATAAATAAATTCCTATTTCATTTTAATGAATTAATGTTTGTCACGTGCATTTTGTTCGCGGTTCAATGTGAAAGTATTAATTGGAAATTTAAGCACTTTGATTGATATATTTTAACAGTTCAATTGATACAGTTGAAACAGATTGAATCCTGAAATAAATTAATTGTTAGGAATTGAACAGCAAAATTGTACTTAATCTTATTTTAGTATTCCTTAAGGCAATTGAAAAATATTTTTTTTTATTAAATTAGGTACCAAACAAGGATTAAAAAAATATTTTGTAGAAAAATATCTTCAGTTTTTTTTTTAAATTTGCTTTTTTATCGCTATTCAGCCCATAATTTAAAAAAAACTGGCCAACCTAGTTTTCGAGTTACAAAATAATATACATATACAAAAGGACAGACCAAACTAGATTAAAATAACGAAACAAACATTTTATTTTTGTTTATTTTTTTAAGACTTATAGGAGTAAAAGGCGAATAATATTAAAATAAAATGAAAAATTTTAAGATGCATTTTCTTACAATTTTATAAAATTCGTTTGAAGAAGAAAATTCTTTTTCTAGAAAAGAAAATGCCATAAGTTTCAGTGTCTTAGGTAAAAAAAATATGAGAAACTGTAGACATTGCCGGCCATTCCAGGAACTTCCCGCTCTGCTCAGCTCAAAGCGGTCAAAATTTTATGCATTTTCTATCACTCTAGTTTTTTTAAGACCAAAATTGAGAAAAAAAATGAATACTGAAAATTTTAAATTGACAAAATTGAAGTCATTAAAAAATAAGTTTTTCCAAACTTTTCGCTAACGATATCTTTCGAACGGATCAATAAATTTTCATAAAATGTACAGCAGTCAACGTTCTTTTTCTGAATTGAAAAGCTGATAGGATTTTGGATTCGATGGATTCAGTAGTTTAAAATAATTTTAAAACCAAGAACGGAAATTCCAAAGTTCCCATGCCCTCAAAACATGAAGATTTTATGAAAATTTTATGTGAAATCCTATTATTGGCAGTTGGAAATTTAAGAATTTTCATACAACACCAAAGTGAATAAACATAAATATCAAGAGTATTCAAAAACGAAAATATGATTGATTTTTTATGGAATTTTCAACATATTTATTACTTTAGCATCTAGTTTTTTTATTTTGTATCCGATTTTCATCACTCGTATCTCATTACTCTTTCAACAATTAGTGGAAGCGATCTACAAGATGTCGTTGATTTTTGTGGTAACTATATCAATTTAGGATGATTTGAAAATTATCGTATTTGTCGTGCTCTTTAAAAATAAAATCTTAATATTCCTGAACAAAATTTCAAAACACTGTCATATCATATTTTTAGATCTTAAGCATCAAATGGGAAATTCTCTTTAGTAGCAGAAAAATAACTTTAAATTTTTAATTAAGGCAGATATGAAAATTCATAGAATCATTTTCATTATGCATATTTTTCGCGAAAAGCAAATTTTGAAATACTGTTTTAATGAACACAAAAGTTTTAGTGTGACAAATTTATTAGTACCTGTCAGAAAGAACAAAACCAAATATCGCTCATAACTTAATAAAAAAAAATTGCAAACTTGGGCTTTAGCTTTACAATTTTGAATTTATTCTCAAGTAGATGGAAACATAAAACAATATTCTCCACCCCAAGTATATTTCCGAGCTTTAAGCGGACCTTATTACCAGAATTTATTCCATTCAACTTAACTGTTTTATACTACCTTCCAATGATAAGTTTTGATAGAGACTTTTGCCCTTAAAGATACTCAAACGCTAGATCCACGAAATAATTTAATAAGAGTCCTTATATTGGCCTTCTTTCTAAAATACTTCTAATATACCTTCTTTTAAAGGCTTTTTATAGTCTTCAGGAGAGCAAAGTAAAGTAAAAAATTTATGCTTCTACAGGGTATTTTAATAAGACGTTACATTTTCCATAGCCCGTCGTTTTAACAGTTGCAATGAGTTATAGAAATGGAACGATATATACTTCCACAACACATGGAAATTATTAAAATTCACTGCAAAAAATGTGAAAATTTCTCGGTCACAGTTCGCAAAACTAAAACATTTTTGAATCGTCGTGGAGCACTTTCTCGGCCGGCAATTGTAAAAGAATCGAACGCGAGCACCTCACTCAAGAACAACTGCAAATATCGCTATTGTAGCGCAATATATTAAGGAAATCCCAGGTTTGTCCATTTCTCGTCGATCTTTGGAATCGGCATGCCACCGTATTTTGCATAAAGAGTTCAGTCTGAAGCTTTCATACACCAACAACGTCGTGTCTTTGCTGATTAGGTCCTTGAACTGCATCAAACTGATCCGGAATTTAATCGAAAAATCATCTAGAGTGGTAAGACCCATTTTCACGTCGGATACTACGTTAAGAAGCATAATTGTCGCATGTGGGGCTGAGAAAACCATCGAAAATGAGGCTGGAGCAACTGTAACGGTGAGTGGAAGAAGGAACTGGAAGATAATGATGTGGACGATGTTTATTTTCAATAAGACGGCGCTACGTGCCGGATAAATGACTATAACATCGCCTTTTTGGGATGAAAATTTTCCTGCCAGTGTGATTTCTCGAAGAGGTGATCACAATTGGCCACCGATATCTTGTGGTTCAAAACTTTTAGACTTTTTTTTCTTTTGGGCTACGTGAAATGGCCCAAAATCGATTCAATACCAAAAAATATAGTATTCGTAAAGCTCTCGAGGTCATACAGCCGCAAATGTACGAATTGATAGGGAAATTTTTTTGAAAAGACTATCCTGTTAATGATATGTCCTGTTAATGATATGTCCTCCTCTCTACAACTAAATAAACATCCGATGATTTCACCTAAAAAAACTCGTTTTTAGCATTCATAATGAAAATTAAACGTCTTCTTTTCACTGCTGGGTCAGGTCACTCACTACCAATACATTTTTTTTTGCTCTATTTACTCGTGTACAAACACAAACCTTATAATGCAGTTTCTGTGCTGTTATTTAAAACTTTTTCTTTTGTGTATTTCCCAATTCTTGTTTCCGGTGAATAGCAGTCACTTGGTCTGTCTCTAAGTATGTCACTTTTATCATAAACTAAATCTATAATTAAAACTATAGTTTAAATAGTGTTTCAAAACTAATATATTACCATAACTAAGTATTAGGCAAACAGAAGTTTTAATACGTTTCGTACAACTATCATAAAACTATAAAATGTTTTCTAATACAATCCAAAATGCCCCCAAAAGCAGTAGCTACAAAAAGTTTGTTGCTAAACAAACAGAAAAAATATATATTTATATGTACGAGTATAAATAGTATATACATATGTGCGCTTATACATACATGTATGTACATATGTATGTGCACACATTTGTATATAAATTATCATATTTATACATATGTATGTAGGTACACAATAACTATATTTTCTATATGGTAGGGGAATATTATTCTTTTGCTATTTTCTGCTTATTTTTTCTCCCTCTAAACCTCCCACATTAGTTTTTATGTAAAAACTAGAATTCTTTCACTTATAATAGAAGTATTCATTCAAAAGTGAAAGTATTGTGCGCGCGTCTACTCTAAGTATATTCCATGGCGATTTTTATTTCTTTATAAGCACAGCACAGCACACGTGAAACACTCAACTACTCACATACGAGTGGTAGTCAATGCAAAAGTTCCCTTAATTTGACTATATTTATTACCAGCAGTAATTAATATTTTAGTTGGCCTTAATAATATTTTTTTATTCAGCCCAATTATAAAGAGAAATTCCTCATGAAATTTTTCCCTTTTTCCTTTTACCTTTTCTACGCTTAAACTATTATAAACAGTAGTTAACAATAACACTTTCTATATACAATGTCCTATAATCGAGCTCTCAAGTATTATTTATATAATAATAATTTGGTTTTTACAAATTTGTTTATAATTTTTTTTGCAATAAAAATTAGTTTAAAAACATTGCTTATATATCAAGTAGGTAAGTCCTTTTCTCCTGCTATGAATAAAAATTTCCTCATTTTACTTTTTAGTCCCTTTTTATAAACCATGTAAAAGGGAGAAAAAAATAAAAAGCTAAAAAGTAGTTATTCCAAATATATTTAAGTTTTGGGTTCTAATCGAACAAAATTTCCCTCACGAAACAGAAGGGAGTTTGAATTAATTGGAGAAATTTTTTCTCGAGAAAAACCTTTCCTCATGAAACAAATTCCTTGCGAGCATTTATAATTGGGCTGATTATTTTGCTCAGAAAGGAAATTAAAAAGAAGTCGAAATTTCACAAAAATAGCTAAATTTGCTAAAATGTCGAAATTTGATGGAAATCTAAATTTCACCAAAATTAAAAAAAAATCCAAAATACAGACAAATAAATCGATTTATCTAAATATTTGTGTGGAAGATATGTCTTTATTTATTTAAGCAAAGTAAACGATATGTATGGACTTGTTAAGGCCTGATTTGCCAACGCTATTCCTTAGTTTGAAAATAAAGTTATTGTTAAATAAGATCTCTTATAATTACAACCATTTATGTTATTTACTCTCACGCAGTTTGAAAACAAATGTTTTTTTTTAAAAACACATTTTGCATGCAATTTTTTTTTTAATAAACTTAAAAAAACCGATCATCTACCCTTAACAGCTCATGCTGTAGTTTACGTGGCCATAAAAGCCATAAAAAATAGTAAAAAAAATATTTCACTGCTGGCACGATCCACATGCCATATGACACAGCTTGGTTACTCCTAGATTTTAAAATTTGAATCAATTTAACGAATTTTCAAAATATATTTTCAATGACTACAATTCATACGCACTGCATCGCAATCAACGAATACAAATCAACTATTTTTGGTGAAAAAAAACACAAGGCTTATAAAAAATTGCGTGCGGACGAGTCTTTCTTCCGTTGTTTCTGTAACTTCTAATGTTCCAACAACAAAAAAATTAAAAATGTAAGAGAATACCATACAATCTTTAAGGAATTTTTTTCACTTTTTTTTACCAATGAATGAAAGTGAAAATGTGTGGCAGCAGACTTCTTTCTGTTTTTTATCTAGTCGCAACGTGTTAAGGGCACCCTTAAATAAATGATTGTTAAACATCTTGTGTAACATCAGTTCTAGTGTTTCATCAAAAAAAAAAAAAAAACAAAGAAAAAATCATAACAAATTTATCAATGGAACGCATGCCACAAGATGTTGAAAGTGAAAGGATCTTGTTCTTTCACTTTTTTTGTTTTTTATTTTCTTTTTTTTATTCTTTTGTTTAGCTTCATTTGACTAGATTCTTTTTTTTTTAATTCATTGAGGTTTAACTTTTTTATGCATGCATATGCCGATATTATCGCGTAAATGTTTTTTTCTAATACATTGTGTAAAAAAAAAAATTGCTCCTCACTATTGAGAATGAGGGTGCCTTATTTTTTGCGCATATGCATGATTTTTTTAAGTTTTTAAGGACTTCCTTATATTATGTTAAGATGTTGTGACATGTGGTTTTTTATATTTGATAATTTTTTTCTTAGCATTTGTCCCCCATATAATGTTGTGGTTACCCTCAATGGAACAAGGCGGACATGTTAATGGATTTTTTTTTGTATTTTCTATTTTATTCCTTTTATTTTCTAAAATGAAAAAAACCCAGCTTGTTTAATTTTTGACGCCGGATGCATCGAAAATTAATGTTTGGTATAAATAAATATTCAATACAATTTTTTTTAAATAAAATATGTACCTATAATTAAAGGATTTCGATTAAATGAGTTCCAAAGGAAGTCTGGTGTCTAAAAGTTCTTTAGGTTGGTCATTCCTATTAAAATAAAATAAAAAAATATGTTACCATAGCTGCCAAAATCGTGAAGCATATTTATTAGCTTTGCATTCTTTGAGCAGATCTGTATTAACTTCTACATACTTAAAAATTAATTGAATTTATTAAACAGAAAAAAATTGTTTGCCGAAACCCGGGATTGAACCGGGGACATTTAGATCTTCAGTCTAACGCTCTCCCAACTGAGCTATTTCGGCGCACACCACTCCTATGTGCTAAAGCGCTATAATTATATTTACACGTTCTGTCAACAAACATTAGTTCTGTTGATAAAATTATTGTGTGCTTTGAACGATTAGATAAACACTGGCATGCTTTAGAATAATTTATTCAATTGTATTGTTTGTAGAGTTCTTATCGCTTTAAATATTGTTGATTTCGCTTTTTCTTTTTTTGTTCTAATTTATTAAATACTCGTACAGTACGTACATACAAATTTATAAAGTTTATATATAAATCGATTTGAAAAACAACTATTTTGCTCCAGGTAAATTAAAAAATGTAAAATAAAATAAAAACTAAAAGCTTATTATTGGTTTCACCTATAAACATAGAAAAAATAACAGGTAATAAGCTGACGATATTTATTTATTTTAAAAAATTTGCTACAAAAATTTCTTTACTATAGAAAAATCTGTGTAAAAGTTACTTTCACTGCTAAAACTTGATTGATTAAATCTACTAAATAAAGCTGGTTTTACTTTATAAATCACTTTAATTGCAGTTTTAAATATATAAATGCCGAAACCCGGGATTGAACCGGGGACCTTTAGATCTTCAGTCTAACGCTCTCCCAACTGAGCTATTTCGGCTTTTCTACGTTTCTATACACTCTAAATCTGCTGTTTTTTTTTCAAAATAAAAACATTAACTTAAGTCTTGTAAATGGTGTAGTTTAAAATTGTCAAAATGCTGAAATCGCTCATAACTACAACGATTTTATCGTATGTGTTTATAAAACGTATTTCAAAATAATAAAATACGTTCTCCTAAAAGAATTAAATCACGATAAATATATACAAATATAAATAACAAAGAATTTTCAAATAGGAAATACATTTATAAAAAAAATATGTTGTCGTAACCTGCAATATGTAACGCTCTCGCAACTAGTAGCGGCGCTAGACCAAATATTGGTGTCAGTGAAGTCCGCCTTGCAAGGCCTTATCCGTTTTCCAGTTGTAAGAAACACTTATAATTGCAATACACGTTACAACCGTTGCTACAACTCGTTTGGACGTGTTCCCCACAAACTATGCAATTTCGTGTACAATCTGATTGCAAAATAAACTTGTGCTTTATTTTGTAATTTTAAGCAATGATGCCAAATAAAACTCGCGCAAAATGTTTTCTTGGTATGAGGTCAGCGCAAAAATAAGTTCATATAGAATAAGGTTTTGCGACATCCCCATTAAGCTTCCAACCGAATTGTACAAGTCACCGAAAAATCAAAACTTTTTAATCTTATTTTTGATCGGTGGTACAATTTCTATAGAAACACTTTTTCGAAAGGAAATTTTTGTAAAAAGTACTTTTTGAAAGGCTGGTTTACATCTTTGAATACGTTTATTTTTTATGGTACCTTTTTGAATAAGTAATCTTTTAAAATGTGTCTATTTGAAACTGTAATATTTGATGCTTCTTGAATAAAGAGTTTTTCACGAACGTTACTTTTTTGAAAAGGTTTTTTAATGTACTTCCTTAAAAAGATAATTTTTAGAAAATGTATTTTTGAAAAAAATTACATTTAAGAAAATCACTTTTTGAAAACAGTACTTTTATAGAAATTACTTTCTTTTAAAGTTACTCTGCAAAAATAAACTAAAGAGACTAACAAAACTCAATGTGCATACTTTTTAACATAAACTACATACCATTTGACTTACTTTACAAAATATTTTTTTAGTAAACAAATGTAAAATGTTAAGCTTATTCTCTGCGTGACGCAGTAATAGTCGTATGCATATGATCAGCAATTCTGCCCCAGGGAGCGAATGTAGGGTTTCTTAATTGCGTGTATGTTCGTGAAAGCAAGTTTTTAGCACGTAGCAAGAATGTATTCGAGCGAGTTAGTGTTATTCTGAATCCAATTTTAACGGCTTCAGCTTTTTAATCGTCCATTTTTGTTGGTTTTGTTTTTGTCATGAAATGAAAAACAAGGCAACAGTAACTGATTTTTTTGTAGAAGTACTAATATGATTACACACATGACTTTTGCCTTCTCGTTGTACTCATTTTGTTTTTTAATGAGCTCCACAAACTCACTGCGAAGTTTCCTCTATTCAGTACGCTCAAGATTGAATGTTCCCTGTTTATAGTACTCAATCAATTAAAGAATTGTTTGCTGTCCCCTCGATCGACTAGTTCTCTCAATTCTAAGTTCCCTCTACCACGAGTCTACTGTAGTTGATTGCTGTTAGCTGTTTAGTTATAAACCAACACAAATTTTTATTTAAACCATAATTTTTCCCATCGAAATTCCTTAATTATTAAACGAAACTATTAAATAATTTGGGTAAATTTATTTGTACTTTATTAATTTGCTTATTTGCATTCCCATACAACAAGGCTTATAGTCTTATATTTATAGTACAGGATCAGTATAATTGACCAGACACATGTAATACAATTAAACAGTAATAATAAAAATATTTATAAAATATAAATAATAATATAAAATATTCTTATATATTTTTTCGACCTTCTGTTTTTTAAATGAATCTAATTTATATCGATTTTTATTAAAAATCGATATTTCGTCACTTCTTTGTGTGACTTCTTCAAGGAAATAAAAAATTGTTTAAATAAAAAATTTTATTTACAGAAAAAAATTTTTATTTACAAAAATATAAAATGTTAATTATAAATATAATAGCGTCATCTTTTCTAGAAAAAAGTGCAGCATTTTTTGCCCTTTTTGTTGAAAATTTTCAGAAATAGTGAGTTTATTAGAAATTATTGTATCATAATTTACAGGGCAAAATTTTTGTCTTAAGAAAACTTTGAATTGCCTTTACAAAAAGTTAAAGAAACCGGCTTCAATAATAATACAAAAACATAAATATATAAAAATAAAAATATAACAAAATTTATTGAAATGAAGATACACATACTTAAATAAATTATATAATTTTAACTTTGATTATAGAAATTGAAAATAGTTTTCTTGAGCTGCGTTCCAAAGACGAATACTATGAATTAAAAACAGCCATTCAGATAATAGGCTTTTCAATTTTATTTGTATCAGGTTATTATTTCGTCTAGATTGGAAGAATTTTCAACGATTAAACAATTAAGACGGCTTATTAATAAAAATAACCTTGTGGAAACGTATTAATGATCTTATTTTCAAGAGATCGCAAAGCGTACTCCATAAAGTTGAGTTTCATGTAAATGTGGGAAAAAGGCCTTTTTAAAAAATTAAAAAAATTCCTCAATATTCGAACGCCTTAACATAGCCACACAAAAAAATACTATAAAGGCGTTAAATCGCACGATCTAGGCGGCCAATTGACCGTCCCCAAACGGGAAATAATCTGTTCACCGAATTCGCCTTTCAATTTTGGGCAAAAAAAATTTTATTAATCGCATTATCGGCGCCAAATCAATAATTCACGGTCGTCAACAACACTGGCGGATACAAAAGCGATCTGTTCCACTGTCCGCACTCAACATATGCGTGTTGGTATGTTTGGTGCGAAATTTAGTCACAAGATTCCGAATAGCCGCCTCAGAAGGTCGCCCAAACTGGTCATAAAATGGAAGAAGAGCATTTTAATAATAAAATTCTGTAATCTGCAAGCGTTGTGCGTTTGTAAATCGATACATGGTTAAATTATAGACCAAATTGAACATCTTTGTTTAACACTCTCATTCCTTTGATTGTTTTAATTTGTGTATTTTTAGCATTTTTAGTGGTGTTAACTTTATGAGCCTTTTATTCCTTTAATACTAAATCGATTCAAATAATATACAGTCGGGTCACTAAGGCTCAACAATGTTTACCATTCGGTAAAAGAATGAAGAAAATCGGTTGGCAAACAAAGGAGAAAAAGGGATCTAAAAATTTGTCTTTGCCTATTTATATATAGACTATTGACTCCGATAATAATTTTTTTAGCTTGATAGTGTAGTCGTTGACATCTCTTTAAAAGTTTCTATATTAAACTTTTGCAACAGCTTCATAAGAGTTTTATGAACAATAAAACCCAACGAACTTAATGTTTATTATTTCGCAAATATATTATTTAGTTAGGAGATAGTCTTTAAAAACTACCTGCTTGAATACTGGCGTCTCAGTATGATATTCATCAAACAATGGCTCTAATTGAACTTCCACCTTAGCAACTGCGAATTTTATTATTTACTATTGTTTATTGTGAAAGCAAATAATTGGAACTTTAATAATACATATTTTCTGCACACAAATGTTTCTTGTAGAAAATTATAAATTATAATAAAAACATATGCTCTTTAGCCGTTTTATTAATTAAAACAATCAGCTAAGCATGTCTCCAATATATCCACGTGTCAATAATAAACCTGGTCAACTGTCAACTATAATCGCATACAATTTTTAATAGATGACATACTGCACATGGCCAATATTAATGTGTCTTAACGCAAAATGGCCATTTAAGGACACAAACAAATGGTCAATACAAAGAAAAATAACTTAAAAAAATTACTCCTACAAATATTTTTAAAACACAAAAGAAATAATAAATTTCTGTAGGTATAAATCAAAGAGAAAAGGTAAATCCAATGTATGCACATACTCGTATGTATGCATATGTACAATTATTCGCAGATCGTGTGTGCGTATATTTTTATCAATGCCAGTAGTGCTGACATATTTTCATAATGCATGAATATGTTGCACATTTTCCAACAATACAATTTGAAGTAAATTATGCATAAAAAACTATTCGTGCCGAAACGCACAAAGAATATTCTATTCAAATGGGAACATCAATGCACATAGTAGATAGATGAATGGTTGACAGACATTCAGACAGACGTACCTGCAGTATGTAGGTCTGCTTCGTTTGCTTACCAGACTTTAAGGCAGAGGCAAAAAAAAGCACGTCAATTGATCAAATTCATTTAAAGACCATGAGACCAAAACGTTTAATCAACCATTCACACAAATCACAATTGCTCAGGCGCTGACAATTGTCCACTTTAATGCCTTTATTGTTGTCATCTTAACAAAAATGTTTATTAGTAAATTGTTGTTTGTCCCATTGAACTATTTTTGTATTTTATTCTCTTTTTTCAGTCTCCTTGGCCAGCAGGTAAAATGAAGGCATTTTATAACTTGAGATTAATGTAGCGAATGCATTTAATTTGTTTTATACAAAATCAAGGTGTGCCCTGGTCATAAGCCCTTCTTAATGTTTTTCTTTTTTTTTTATTAAATACGAGTACCTTATTATGGAAATCCTTTTGTATTAATGAATAATCTTCTAAAGGTGCTCAGGGATTATACGGTAGTCCATCATTAAAATTGTGGTCACTGAAATATTTCAAATCTTTATATTCATATAAATTCCATACGAAATTCAATATGTTTTTGGCACGCTTAATCAATGCGTTCTTAATATAATGTTAAATAAAAGAATGGTTGCCGAAACCCGGGATTGAACCGGGGACCTTTAGATCTTCAGTCTAACGCTCTCCCAACTGAGCTATTTCGGCTATATTTGCATAGGTTGAAATTTATTAGCTATTGTAAATAAAAAATACGTAACACATATGAGTTAATTTTTAAACAAATTTGTGCACGTTGTAAATAGACTGAATGACCTTAAACTTAAACCAAATGTTGGGATTACATACAAATAGCGTCTTCTTGGCCTTATTCGTGAACGATTAGTAAACTTATAATAGGTTTATTGTTATATTTTTAAATAGAAACCTCGGTTCTAATGCAACATTTGTAAACTGACAATAAATGTTTATAAACAATTAATCCTTGATTTGAAGAGCTTAATAATAACATTCTAACACAGTGCATCATATTGTACATCGATAGCAGAAATTTCAAGCCTCTAAAGCCTAGTGCTCTCTTCGAATTTGCGAAAAATGTTAAGCAACATTGATTATTTCGTTTAAAAACTTTGACAATTAGCCAGTCGTGACAATACCACGATTTAGAATAAATTTATCGATTTTATTGCCTTGAAGTAAGCAACATTGTTTTTTTATTTAAACAAAAACCATGTATATATTAAAAAAAAGTGAAAACAAATGGACAACAATATAATATTAGGAGCTTGTGCTGCAACGTGTCAGTTAATGCAAATTGCAGCTGCCGCGGAGGAGGTCTTTGAAGACACACGTTCTGCAAAAAGCCCTTATTTTCATTTTATAGTATATTTACACTATTTTCCACTATTTTAATAATTTGTGAGCAACAAACTCAAAATTAAAACCACAATGCCAAGTAAAATTTGATCAGCTGTGGTTTACAATTCCTTATGAAATAAGTGATGTTTATATTATTTCGCAGTTGGAAAATATGTTGCCAGAAATATTTTTTAGCTATAAAAAAATGCGGCCATAAACATTTTGTACGTTTTCACAAAATGAATAGAGTACAACTTCAGCAGTATTATTTTGCATTTATTTCGCATGAATTGTTTTTATATGGATTTTGACAGCAGTTCCCACAAAATGATGAACAGAGTACCATGCTTAAACTAGTAAAACATTCTCAATCGATTTTTTATTTATGACATAATAATTGCAACTTTCAAAGCTGCGAATTAAAATTTTTATAAGCTAATTTAATTTCAACTAACTACATCTTGCTCCTTTATTGCAACATAGTCATATCGTGATTTTTTAGTTAAGAATGCAGAAATATACGTCGCATCGCTATTCATTCTTTGTAAAAAATTCACACAAATATCTTTTTTACTCACCTGTTCAGGGGAGAATAGTTTTTTTTATTTTTACATTGATGTGTGCAGCGTTGATGGCAAAAAATCATCATTCTTTTTAATACATTTTTTTATTTAAGTCAAAAAATTTATAATTAAAATATATTTACATACTCGTATGTATTTAAATTATTATTGTTTAAAGTATTTATATCGAAACATGTACTTATGATTGTATGGTGGTAAACATATGTATGTATTTATATAAAAAATAATAATTTTTAGTTAAACATTCACCAACTAACAAACAGAAAACTTAAAAAAAACACACTATTGATTTCATTAGAACAATGGCAGTATGTACAGTAGTTTTTCGATTGTAGTCAGGCCTGTTCGTTATATCCAGTACTAAATTAAAAATTAATAGCTTCGTCTAATTTATTTATAACTATAAATATGTATACGTAATACAAAAATGTTTTTTTTAATTTGTTAAACACAGTCTGCTTATTGGAATTTATTTCTATTTTTAACGGCATCTTATTGAAACTCCCTCAAAAATTGTTTTGCTGAGCCCGTTTAATACAAATTTCGAAGTGCTCAAGCTCGTCATCATTTTCGTTTTGTTCGTCGTTTTGTTTTGCATTTGTTTGTTAAGCCTTACTTAGTAGAAATAAAAATTTGGTTGTTCGTTAAATGCGATGATGTTCATTAAATCGAATGTTCGTTAAATCGGAATACTACTGTATTTAGATAAATATTTACTTATTTGAGAAAATCAAACAAAAATAAATTCAGATTAAAAACTACATGTACTATGAAAAAGTTTTATGAAGAACTTTTACTATAATACAGTGCAACCTCGGTGAACGCAACCAATAGAAATTTTGGGCTGTTGCGATAACTGAGTTGTTGCGCAAACCAAGTCACAAATTTTTAGTCATATTTTTCTATTTAAAAGCTCATTTTAAACCAATCAAGAATTTTATAAAAAAATAGCTAATGTTAGCTTTTAATAATCGTATTTATTTGATTAAAATAATGAATAAAAACAGAAAAACAAAATATACATCTAATAAAAAATTAATAAAGTATACATTCAAATGTATGTATGTTAATTTGTACTGATGGTTGTTATCGAGTTAAAGATTTTTAAGAGAAATAGAAAGAAAAAAAATATTTGTCATTCTTAGAAAAACGGTAAATCAGAAAGACTATTGCACTTAAGCATAAGATTTTACAAACACGTTTTAGTTTTGAATTTATTTATCAAAAACCAAACTAAAAAAACAAAAAAGCCTTACTTGTTCTGCAAAGTTCCGTTAATTGAGGCTTTGTTTTTTGAAAAGTTGCGTTTACAGAGTCACCAATGTTAAGAAATTGGGTGTTGTGTTAAGCGAGGGGTTGCGCATATCGAGGGTTGCGTTCAACGAGGCTACACTGTATATATGTACGTGGTTTCATATTTTTAATAATATCTTGGTCTATTTTTAAATTATAGCAGGAACAGTTTTTTATTGCTAAGTATTTTTTTTTGCATATAAAATACCCACGAGAGTGCTGTATTCAAATCTATTTGTATATTTAGTTTTTTTTTTTAAATCTGCTGTTGAGAATATTCGTTCAACATTTGCTGAAGAAATGGGAATACGTTAATTGAAAATGTTACTTCAAATGTTTGACTTCTTAAGGCTGCATGGTGTAGCTCATGTTTATTCGAAATTCAAAAAAATTAATGTATATCATATTACAAATACAAAAAGTACTTATGCCGAAACCCGGGATTGAACCGGGGACATTTAGATCTTCAGTCTAACGCTCTCCCAACTGAGCTATTTCGGCACGCACAAATAACGTTGAAAAATGTTGAATTAAATTAAATTTTATAGATTTGACTCAAGTTCAAATCCAGGACATGATATACAGGATTAATTTTTTTTTATTTTTTTTTAAATAATTTTCAAATCTTCAGTCTAATACTCTTTAAAATGTAGAATTAAGTAAAGTTTCAGTTTGAATTAAATTCAAATCTAAGAAATTAGCTATTAAGAATTTTTCTAAAATTATATTTTCAACAATTTTTAAATAATTTTTAATTAAAAAAGATTAAGACGAAGCCATTCTGCTATTTTGATAATTCATTCAAATCACTTAACTTCAAATAAGCAATCATTTAAAGCATTTAATTTATAACAATTAAATTTTATTTGATGTAAAATTCAAAAACTACATTAGTATAATAAAATATTACAAAGATATTTATTTTTTTAGTTGTAGTGCTTCCAATTGTATTGCAATCTAATCATACGTAAATCATGACCCATGCAGGCAGGTTTATAAGCGAATGTTTAGGATTGATATTCCTTACAAACTAGCTATACTGAAAGCTCCGCCTTTGCGGGATACTTTTATACTTTTGCAGATGTATTTAAAAAAAAACAATTAAAGGGTTGCCGAAACCCGGGATTGAACCGGGGACATTTAGATCTTCAGTCTAACGCTCTCCCAACTGAGCTATTTCGGCCACTGCAATCCTCAATTAAAAATATCAATTTATTGCAATAATAAACATAAATTTTGTCTTATGAAAAAAAAGCGCGACTACTCGGCTACAGAGTGACGCAAAAGAGATCCTACAATTTCTTTGCTTTAAAGTCACTTCAGTGCTCAGGAAAGTACCTCTCCATTTCAATTTCCCAAGACGTTTTGAAGCTATAGAATAATGTTCAAACCCTACGTTTCTTTGTTTTTTCATCACTCAGTGTTATATGAAGGGCTGTGACAAGCAAAGCTCTAGCTTCTCTTTCTATCAAATTTTGTCTATAAAAAAGTTTTCACCTGTTCTGATTAGATGACTTCCACAATGTTTAAAATTCTTTTATTTTATCTACCAAAAAAAGCTTCAGATATGCCGAAACCCGGGATTGAACCGGGGACATTTAGATCTTCAGTCTAACGCTCTCCCAACTGAGCTATTTCGGCAGGCACAAATAACGTTGAAAAATTTTGAATTAAATTAACTGAAATTTTATACTTTTGACTAAAGTTCAAATCCAGGACATGATATTCAGGATTAATATATTTTTCAATTTATTTTGTTAAATATTTTCAAATCTTCAGTCTAATGCTCTTATAAAATGTAAAATTAAATAAAGTTTCAATGGTTTGACTCCAATTCAAATCTAGGATATTATTTATTTAGAATTTTTATAAAACTATATTTTTAATAATTTTTAAATAATGTTTAAAATTAAAGAAGATTAAGACGTAGCCATTCTGCTATTTTGAAGATTCATTCAAGTCACTACAGTTCAAATAAATAATTATTTAAAACCTTTAATTTATAACAATAACATTTTACTTGTAGTGCTTTGTATTGCGATCTAATCATACATACATAAATCACGACTCATGCGGGTAGGTTTATAATAAGCGAATGTTTGGATTTATTTTCCTTACAAAAGCTTTTAAACTTTTGCAGATCTATTTAAAAAAACAACTACATGTTTGCCGAAACCCGGGATTGAACCGGGGACATTTAGATCTTCAGTCTAACGCTCTCCCAACTGAGCTATTTCGGCGACTGCAATCCATAATTAAAAATATCAATTTATTGCAATAATAAACATAAATTTTATCTTAGGAAAAGAAAGCGCGACTACTCGGCTACAGAGTGACGCAAAAAAATGAGCCTATAATTTCTTTACTTTGATTCACTTCAGTGCTCAGTACCGTACCTCTCCATTTCAATTTCCCAAGACGTTTTGTAGCTATAGAATAATGTTCAAACCCTACGTTTCTTTGTTTTTTTTCGCCACTCAGTATTATATGAAGGGCTGTGGCAAGCGAAGCTCTAGCTTCTTTCCCTATCAAATTTTTGCTGTAAAAAGATTTCACCTGTTCTGGTTTATATGATGTCCACAATGTTTAATATTCTTTAATTTTATCTACCAAAAAGCTTCCGATGTGCCGAAACCCGGGATTGAACCGGGGACCTTTAGATCTTCAGTCTAACGCTGAGCTATTTCGGCAATTGCTTCGAGAGTATTTTTACTTGTGCTTGTGTATGTATGACAATCGATATATGTAAATACGTGTATTAGTAATTGTCAAATAATTATTTATATAATTCTGCTTAATTAATTCTAAATAACTTTAAAATTTTTCACTTAATGGACAGAAATAAGATCCTTAGTAATGGAAAGTGTAACTTGAATATGCAAGAAACCACATTTGTTTAGACTGAAGATTGTAAAATTCTCAAAGCATCAATTATAAGAAACGTTTCAAAATCAATAAAACTTCAATTAATAATTTGCTCTGTTACAAGAATTCCGTATTGTTTTATTTTAATTTAGCAGACACAAACCTAGAATATTTCAGTTCGTTCAAAATGTAAATTGGAGGGCTCAGAGCTGAAGTTCATTTACTGAAACTCAAAATATCCTCGAATTTTCTTTTTGTGACTTTGTTTACTTAAGCTCTGAGCCCTCCAATTATAAGATGCCAATAGTTTTTTCTTACTTTTCACCTTTCGTTCGTAGCCTACTTGCACTCACATTTATTACATGAATGCAATCATTTAGTATTTTCAGTAAAGAGGCAGAGACAGTGAAAGAAATAATATGCAGTCCCATAATCGTACTTATGAGTGTGGTCAAAATCTTAAAGTTAATAGAGAGACAGACAAACCATCCAACCAAACGTCTTGCAAACAAATCGCTTGAACAGAAAACACTTGAATACAATAACAAAACTAGTGGGAAAAAAAGAATAAAATTACAACAAAAATTCAAACTTATCTCAAAGAAATGTAAAACCAGAAATGAACTTTCAATACTCTTGATGAACTGGGCTATGTTACGCAGATGGGCAAAAGTAGGTACAAGTTTGGAATTTATTAACCAATATTAAATTCCAAAAATTGGAGCTTGTTACAAAAACAGTTCAACATCTGTAAGCTTAATTGGAGAACTCTACAGATAAAAAATTTCAAAAAAGTACCCTCACAACGAGGCATTTAAAGCCTTCCCTTTTAGATTAAAAATATGTTTATTGCATTGATAGTATCCTGGATTTTTATGCCAAGATCATCAAAAGCTTTTAATTCTTTATTGCATACTTTTCTTACTCATAATTGCAGATGAACCAGCACATCTGTTTGAAGCACACAATATTCTGTTTTACGAGCATTAAAGTCGAATGTGTTCGTGCTAACCATTTTAGAGATTGTGACAAGACCGTCCTTCATTAGCGTAATCTCTGAAAGGTTTGCTCTATTATTGATCAAATAAAACTGTCATCTAGAAAATAGAATTGAAGGTTTGACAAAGACACTCAATCGGAAAAATGTGAAACAGGTCAGGAGAAAGAAAGTAGCCTTGTTTGGACTGTGAATCAATCTTGAACTCGTTTAAAAAAAAAAACTGCCCCCTCTATAACAATTTGTAAAGGGCGATCCTTGAGAAATTTCCATATAAATCGAGAGAAGTTATTACTAAAGACTCCAAAATGTAAAAGTTTTGACAAAACTGTAACAAGCCACCAACCACAATCTACAAAAGGTCTTGAAAATATCCGGGACCGAAAAGAAGGCTAACAGCTCTCCCGTAGAGGAAACCTACAGAACACATATTGATAGTCGCTAAATAAGCTGTTGGTCCTACAGAATTTCACAAGCAATTTCGTTCTTCAAGTGTGTAATTAAAATAAAAAAAATTTTATTTGAAACTAAAATAAAACTAATAAAATAAATAATTTATTTATTACATATTATGCATAACAATAATTGAAAAAGGTACCTTTTTCTATTTCATTAAGTACTGTCTGTAATTTGCATTATGCTTCTCCGCAATGCACTGAATAAAACTGAACTGTGTGACTGGTGGATCTGTGTAAAATGATCTTCTCGTTTGTTTAGTAGTCAGTTGTAACTAAACGAGCAATGAATCTGAGTTGTGGTAGTTGGGGAACAAATACTCGTACTTACACCAAAATAGCAACAAATACAACAAGCACAAAAACAAAAACAAAACACACAGAGATAAAGTTAAAATCCAATGTTTGGTTGGTAAGACTCGTACTACCGCGATCATGGTTTGTGGCTTTACAAAAGCTGCTGCTAATGCTGCTTAGATAGACTAATTCCTCTGTCTCAGCTACTGTGGTTGTTGCTGCTGCTGCTGCTGCTGCTGCTGTTAATGTTGTTGTAGTTATTGTTGATGATGAATATGATGGTGCTATACGGTCATTGCCCTCTTGTGACGTCACCGGTTCAATGGCAAATTGTGACCCAGATTGTCTGAGCTGCACGATTCAGTGATTGCTGTTTTTATTTTTGTTTATTTTATTTTTTCTTACTTAGCTTTGTTAACCAACAACTACGCTTACACAAGATCTCAAAAGAGAGTACATAATTTTTATGAAATTTAAGAGATTTTAAGCTTAAGAGTTGGCTCAAACCGCCTTAAATGCTCTTTTTAATATTCATGTTCAAGTTCTTGAAATCTCAGGGCTTGTTTATAAATTTCCCTTGTGCATATTTACCTTTTAGATGAAGGGAGAAGAATCAAGTCGGCTTAATAACTTGGTAAGTATTTTACAAAATATTTACATATATCAAGGCCCACTTCATGTTGTCAGTGTGTTTATTTATGATTTAAATGGTGCGTCTTTTTCCACTTATACTTACATACGTATCTACATACTTCTTGGACTAGTCGTCCAACCTGACATGGCATGGCTTAGCTTGTCTTCTCGTCTTTATTTAATTATTATTACATTGTTACCATAGCCGGTGGTGACTGCCTATAAATTGCTAATAAAGTGGCTAATGAACTTCTAATGGAGTTGTATACATTTTAATGTGTTATTTTGGCAAAATTTAGCTTTATTGTCGTTTACATTGTTCACCATATTCTAATGCTCTTTTATGATTTGACTGATAGTGATATACATATTAATTTATTAAATATAATTATGCAAAAATGTTTTTTATTAATATTTAATTAGATTTTATTTGGTCATGATAATAATAATTTATTATTTTTATTTATTTATTTATTAGATATTATTATTAATACATATACAATACATACAAAGGTAATAAATACTATTTTTGAGATCATATGTATCTATATTTGGATTAATTTAATATGTAGTTGTCAGCCAGATCGGCATTTTGAAGCTGATTTTGATTAAATTAATTTATCAGCAAATTTACTTTGGTTCTACCAATTTTATAAATTGATCATACAAAAAGAACGATTTATACTAAATCTAAATATAACAAATAAATAATAAATTTTAAAGGAATTCAGTTGAATTCATCCAGTATAAGTTTTCTGTAATTTAAACAAACTTCCAAATATTTGTATAAAATATAGTAGTCATTATCATTAGCATTTAGTATTTTTATTACTTCGTACATATCCAAAAAGGTTTTACTAAAATATTTAACCCAGAACTCATTATAAATAGGACAAACTCATATGAAGTGAAACGTATTTTCGGATTCATACAGATTACAATTTACAATTTTTAGACTTGTAGCACGATACGAAAATTCTGAGGTAAAAATAGGATTTGAGCTATGAGTTAATTGCGGATATACATATATCATGAAATTGAGAACTTATTGCGTTAGATATAAAATCATCTCTTTCCGTTGTTTTTAAAAGTTCTAGTATTGGCTTCCAATAATCACACAGGGGCTTTCTAGCATTTTTATGAACATAATGAATTTTTTCACATATATTAATCCGCTCCTGTTCTTTGTAACAAGATCTACAACTTTGCCTCAGAAAGTAAATCAAAGTTCCGAACGATTTGCCAGATATAAGCCTGAGAAAATGATCAGTATTTTTTAAAAATGACAAAGATTTGGGGGCCCATAAAAAAAAGTGCATTACTTTGGGCGAAACTGGGAGACATAGGTCTTCTTTTTTTTTTGGTATTTTATCACGTAGTGGTGTCCTTATATGGTTATTTTTCCATGACTTAAAAAATTACACACAGTGCATCTTAGGATGATTTATATATTTTGACCATGTTAATGCAATTGCCAGATTCGATATTGTTAATTTGTTTCCTAAGTGCTTAGTAAAAGATAAGTTAAAATATATATCCATTCCATTATTTGCTCGAAAATGCTACTTAATATTTTTGGATATTCTTACACCACTGCGAAAAACTACTATCTTTGATTTTTCCAAATTTACCTTAAGACACCACATCAAGCAATAAGAATGAAGAGCATCAATAATTGGTTATAATTTTTTGGCGCATAATTATAATTATATAAGAAATATCAAAAGTTCAGATTAGTTTATGATAAGAAATGTATTTAATTTAGAACAAAATGAATGAAACAAATTAGTAAAATTATGTATGGATTCTTCATTACTTGCTAATAATTTTCCAAACCGAAATATTTGGCAATTATCGCTTTCAGTTTCTAAAACATGTCTTATCCTTTGAACCAAGTCAGATTAGAAGATTCTCGATAATCTATCAAATAGTGTTGCAGATATCGGGATAAGCAATAAGCAGAAGGATCAATGATGGCTCGACGACAAGTTTCGTCAACATTTTGAAACTTGAAGTATTTCTGGAAAACCAAATTTTCTATCGGTGCTTTTTATTTTGGTGCCAAATCATCAGTAGACCTTAAACCATCTTTTTGAAAAGACCAAACAAAAATTTAGCCAAAAAATAATAATCACTTTGGATTAAAAACTAGTAAAAAAAATTTTAAATTCTTTAAAATAAGATATCGGAACATGTCTGGAATAATAATTTCATAATTAAAAAAATATTAAAATTGAGTTTTCTTAAAATTTAAGAAAAAAAATTAAAAAAGAGAGAAAACGTTTTAACGAAGCACATCAAAAAGGCAAACTAGTCGACGAATTTACGGGCCAAAGAAACTTTTTTTGGTAAGTGTGCTGTCGGAAAAAGCATATGAAAAAAATAAATGCGAAAAACTAAGTGTAATAGAATATAGAAAATGTAACAAAATTTAGCAGACCACTTACCTATCAGCTGAGCTCTTGTATAGATCCCACTAATCGGCCTAGCTTTCTAAAAAAAAAATTATATTGCTTGCATAGTCCATTTTAGAGCTATTGTTGAAAGCACAGCTAACTTTGTCGACGTAGTAGCTATAGTTTTCAGACATTTTTTTTATAAAGATTTAAAAATAGAAACTTTTTTGAATCACAATTTCCTTCACATTAGTGAATCTTAAGAATCATCTCACAACATTTTTTCAAACTTTTTTCCAAATATTTCAATCGATCGAGATCTTTGAAAATAGCCGATTAAGTTTGAACTCCCACTACTTCCTGGATGAACAATAAAAAATCGTTTTATCATTTCGTCGGTCAATTTGTTAACTAGATGTGTCCACTTAAAGTATAAAGCAGGAAGTAATATGAGTACACTAAGCAGATATCGTGAAACCATGTTAAAAACTTAAAAAAAATAAAGTTAATCTCTTTTCCAGTAACACTCATATGAGCACAAAAGAACAAAGAAACAAAAAAATAAGAAGAAAAAAAAAACACAAAAATACCTCAATACAGATCGTGTAACCAGTGTTGCATGTAATTTGTTAGTTTATTTTATTGTTATTATACGAAATGCATGCGAGCCACAAAAGACATTATCTGTATTTTATTATATGGTGCATGACTTCTTCCCATGCTGCAAAAAAGTTTTAAAGAACAAAAAACTGCAACAAAAATATATTTAAAAAAAAACACACAACATTTTCTTACATACAGAAATCATGACAAATTTTTTTAAATAAAATTTCTTGTTAAAGACCAACATTTCATCGGCTCATAAATTTTTGAATTATTTATTGGTATTCTCTTGTTTATTTTACATGGAATAAGTTTGATTCAAAGTGCCATGTTATGTTACAATGTTTACGCTGAGCAAATTGTCAACGTATGACTTATAGCGGAGGAGAGCAGAGCATAGTAGAGCACAATATTCATGTTAATCAAATTTGAATTGTTATGAATTGTTCAGATGAAAGTCTACAGGCTTTAATTGATTGTTGCTGATAATTACTTTTATCGATCAGGCTCTTTTATTTACTATGTATTGCATGATGGTTCTTTTATTTGTTGGACTTTTAGCCAAGTTTTATCTGTTTTAAAAAGCCGTCTAGTTAATAGATGCTTGCATTCTCTTTTCTCTTCTGAATAAAAAGTGGTAGGCGGAATGGGAGGGGCGGTTTAACATATAAATTTCTTATTATATTTTAAAATTCTAAAATGTACTCCATTAACTTCAGTACATTGAACTCTGTCCGTTTTTCTCTGTTCAGGTTGAAATGGATTTGCAAAGATCCCAGATAAGGAATTAGGAGAAAACTTGATTCATTGTACAAAATACTTATTGTTGTTTTTTTTAATAAGTGGGATAAATTAAAATTTTTCTCATTAATAGGTATTCATCGAAATATTAAAAATTTACCAAAGCCTAAAGGTATCGCGATAAATTGAAAACCTAAAATATTTTCAAAAAAGTCTGCATAACAATCATTATTCAAATGAATGAAAATTTCACCAAAAACAATAATTAATTACAGTCGGTCATCGCTTATCGGTGTATCGATTAATCGGGAACATCAATTATACGGGATTAATAACAATTCACTTGCCGTGATTAACTTTATTAATCAAAACTGTACAGAGCACTAAAACCGACATACGATTTTGCAACTATAAAACGACATGAAATTCATAGTCATGGCTTTAGGAGAAGAAGTAGCTGTCGGTTTATTTTTAATATCTTTCCTTTATTGCATTGTAGTCATATCTCAAAAAAACTTTCTTCATTAAACGGGCTTAATGTTTTTTTGTTTACTCACACGTCAGTGGAAATATAAAAAACTGTCTCCCCTCAAGAGGTGAGTAAAGAAGATATTTATAAACATTTTTGACACAAAATAAAGAACGATCAGGATTTTTTTAGATATGCCTACGTTTTAATAATATATAGAGAATATACATTTTTGGATGTATTTCGCTTAGAATAGTTCAGGTTGCACTTGTGAATATTCCAGAAACGATTAAAGTTTACCGTGTTCAAAACAAGTGTTTGTCAGATAAGATATGATAAGATTATCTTTCAACTAGAAAATATCAAGTTTAAAACCAGATATTTTCATGTTGTATAATATCAATACCTAAATCCATATTTCAAAATCGAGTTTCTATTAAAAAATCTTGAAATCACAAACAATCACAAATTTAAAACTTATTAAAATTTAAATAAAAAGAAATATATGTAACTACAATATACATATTTGTTTAGTAAATTGGACATTTACTAATAATCGATAATGCAGCAAGAGAAATGCATCACTAAAATTTATTCACAAAAGCGTTAGAACCCGAAAATGTCAAACAAAATCTTGGAAAGTTGGACTGACGGGATAAGCTACTGAGAAGCTCCCATTAATAAAATACTGCTCCATTAATAATGGGACTACTTGTTATTTTTAATAAAACCATAATATGCCAAAAGAAATTAAATTTAGTTAATTTTAATTAATCTTTAAAAAGATATTTGTAATAGGATCACCCGATCCTGAATTCACTTACGAAAACTTAATTTTTATTATGTTAATGTTAATGTACACAAATTATTGTTGTAATAAAACGATTGATTTTTCGTTAATTTTCATTTGAAAAATTTGTTTAATATAAAGTGCAGTTTTGTAATTCCAGTTTCTCGAGAAGTGAAAAAGTCTTTGAATTCCCAATAAAATTATTCTCATTACTTTTTCGATTGAAAGGTGAAATCAAAAGAAGCTATACTCCCTTTTATTGAATGTCTCCCATTTCTTCTTCTATTAGAAGTTTTTTATTATATTTTTTATTCAATAAAGATTCCTATCATAAACACCATCGAATGCCACCAGGTTGTAATATTTTAAGAATTGTCGAGACTACCGCATAAAATTTCCGGGAAGCAAGAACATAAAACATTTGATATTATCGAGAATTTCAGAAATGGGACTCTTATCTAAATTGCCCTTTAAAAAGTACACACTTACATCTCAAACTTTATTTTATTCTCTTCTTCCATAGAATCAGCTGTTTATTAATTTCGCGTTCTCTTTAAATCAAATAAGTAAGTTCTTTGAATAGAAATAAAATCAATAAAAATAAATAAATGTGGTTTAAACAAGTTTGAGAGCTGAGTAGTACGTGTATTTATTTTACTCACCAACAAACCAAATTAAACTTTCCATAAAAAAAAATCGCTGACTTAAATTTATTCCGAGACCATTTGTTGAACTCAGTTGTATATGTATGTAAGTACTTGCTCGTGCACTCAGCAAGTACTCACAAGCCTAAAATCATCGTCACATTAGCTACAAAATGCAACTGATGCCAACAAACAACATAAGAGACTACAAGCCAAAGAGCATAGTTTTGTATAGTAGTGGCATAATGGTTGGTTGGTACATTGTGGATATGACCAAAGTCGAAGATACAGCGTTTAACAACAACCATACTCGTAAGAGCCACACTAATGCAGCAGCAACAATATCAACAACATCATGCAACATGCTTTAGTGCATTGGAGGCTACAAGAATAATGCGGAAGTGATATTGCATCCGTAATCATGTAACCAAACATGTGACTTTGTTTTTTTTTTCTTACTCTCTGTTGTTGTATTTCGTTTACGACGTTGTATTATACCAGCAAACAATCAGGGGACAAATTACGGCATTCGATATCGAACGAAATCCCATACAAAATATTTTGAATTTGTGTGGAAATTTCGTTCGATATCGAATGCCGAAATTTGCCCCCAAGTTTGATATCAAATTGAGAATGAATTTAAATGAAACTCTATCTCAAATGATTAGCGTTCGAAAATTACTTGAAAGTAGCTTGCGAACTAGCGAAGTCAACTTTATTCTCAAACTACTCGTAAGTAAAGATATTATTCCCAATGCTTTTCAAAAAGATTTTTTTTTCAAATATGGATTGTAAATAAATGTGGAACATAAGTAAAGTTAGTATATTTCATTCTAGTTTCAATTTATAGTACTTTAATAATTTTAAATATATTTAATATAATAAAATATTCAATTACTATACGGTAACTATATTCTGTGCACGGCATGACTTACGTTAGGTTAGGTTGCACAGGCCACCAGCTGCAAGCAGCAGGAAAAATAGGTCCTTTTGTGCCTGAATTAGACAGAGAAAAGACTATCCTACTCTCCTATGTTTTTCGAATAAACTGGTTTATTCTTTTTGGATTGAATTCCGTAAGTGGCTCTAAGATAAGACAGAGCTGGGCATTGACAGAGGAAATGCTTGACGGTTTCTTCCTTTTCCTCATTTAGACAGCTTCTACAGAAGTCATTAAAAGGGAGATTCAATCTATTTGCATGGGCAGCTATAAAACAATGCCCTGTTAGCACTGCCACGAGTATACGTAGCTAATGTAGAGGGATCCCCAGTAAAATGGCAGTTTTAGCTCGGAAATACTGGGGACAGGTTGATCTGAAAACTGCACAGGTGGATTCATTGAACCACCTAGATTGTGCTGTCCCTATGAGTTTTTGCTGTCTGAGGATTTTACAGCTTTTTAAATAATAATCCTTAACATATTTAAAACATAACGTCGGCTCCATTCTAAAACATGTTAAGTCCAAAAAGCTAGTTTTGAGATAAATAATAGAATTTTTTAAAATTTATTTGAGCTTTATAAATTTGTTGTAGATCATAGTAAAAAGTGACTTAGAATACTTTATCATGTACACAAATCTATTACCTAGTCGTCTAAGTGGACTTAGCATATTCTTGGTAGTCCTTTCTTACTTCATGTAAGTAGAGATAGCAAGTCTTAATTTGGAAAAAATTTAAATTCAAATTTATTTTCTTACTTAAAACGAAAATTGTTTTGAAATATGTACTTAAATTAATTAAACAAATACTGATAAATTTTTTTATATTTTATTTATTTATAACTTTTGATAGGATAGCCCGAATACTATCAAACTTCTTTAGAATCTAAGTTAACAAACGATGAATTATGAAATGATGTTCCCTCAAAACATGCTATGTTGACTTAGTATATTTTAGAGTGGAATGTTTACGTACAGATATTGTTTTACGAATATTCGAAAACTTCCCAGCAAAACTTGGTAATGATTTCTTTACGAATAGCAGACTTTTTTACAAAAACGTCATACTGTCTGCATTTATAAATAAACAAGCAAATTATTCACTGACAGGTGCAGTATTAGAATGAGCGATTATAATGCAAATGGCCGTTATTCAAACCCTGCCGAAGTTATGTGTGTGTTTTTTGAATGTTGTGCAAAAGACGATTTAGTAAAACACTTGACATCAAACACAACAATTCCTTTAAAAGCGCATCATACATTGAATTTGTATTATGTTTTGTCTATTCAATGACTTCTAAGTATTGACATTTTGAAGTTGTTATTTATAATCCAAGGTGGTAAATGCTTGCTACCAATGACATCTCCTCGTTTAAGTAACGAGTTAATACGGCAAAATAGAAGTAGTGAAAATATATACTTTATACGTTTGTTAACATTTGAACTCATTACTTTGCCACCACAGATTTTGCGTGGTTTTGATAAAATTTAAGAAAATAAAGTATTTTAAAGAAATTTCATGGATTTGAGACTAAAAATCTGTAAATATTTTTTGAAAATTAACTCAGTATTACTTTATTACTTTTGAAACTAATTTGATATTAACATCAATGTGCATAACTTTTCATATCAAGTTAATAAAACATAATATTGCAAACGTTTAACGTTATGTTTGTTGGGATTGTTGCTGGTGCCATTTGTTTGTGTGCTTATATTTTTCTTCTTCTTTTTCGGTATGTTTTTATTTTTGTTTTATTATTTCGATTGTGAGCGTGCGAGCTTAACAAAGTTCTCACACGTTCAGATTTAAAGTGACTAAACTGGTTCAAAATAAATATTGTTGGTTATGAATATGTACGTTTGATCGAATCCCATGTGTGTGTATAGTATGTACGAGGCTGATTAAAATAAATTTACGATAAGCTTTAAATAACAAAGGAAAAAATAAATAAATATTAGCAGCCACTATTAAGAGCTTAGGTGCGGATCTAGGGGAGGAGAAAAAACACGTTTCTCGAAACCCAAAATAAATAAAATATTTTCTCTCTCAATTGCGTTGTTAAAAAATAAATTTTAAAAACTATGTATATGTTTGTTTTAAAACTTACCTCTTCTTTATTTGAGATGGTTGCAGTAACAACCCAATTTCGGATTTCTGTCAAAGAAATGAATAAGTGATCCATCAAGTCATGCTACAGCTACGAAAGCAATCATTAATCTGAAGCGAAAGTGCTCGATATCCCACTGGAAAATTCCGAAATAATTTTTTAATATTTTTGCGACACGATGCCGACCATTATCAACCATAAAAATAACTTTGTAATGTCTATGCTTGTCCTCCGTTCAAGCAAATTCCTTTTAGCCTACACTGATTGCTCGCAAAAGCATATGGATCACATTATAAGATTAGCAAAATAGGAAAGCCTATTTTAATAATGAAAATCGCCTTGAAACTTGTATTTACAAGGCCTTGCAATTCATAAGGAATTGCTTTAAAAAATTATAGTTCTAACTTCCCATTAAATCATCCTCGTAAATTTTGTAATCGTATGTAGAGTTATTTATTTGTGTTTGCGAGTGTATTTGATTTGATTCGTTAAAGAAAACGATACAGATGTTTGTTTTTGTACTTATGGATATGTTTAAAGAAAATGTAATGTAATAAATCTTATTATAAACTTTGTAATGAATGTTTGTTTACTTCGATGGGACGAACTTTGCAGCACGCTATATTAAAGCTTGGACGTGGAATCCTTTGTAGCAAAAAACAAAATAGATCTTGAGCCGGTTTGGTGCCATTTACGACTCGTATGGCATCCTCTCTGCCACTCGGGTTTGCTCAATGTTAGATTAGGTTAGGTTGCACACGCCGCCAGTTGCTGGCGGCAGAACCACTTGGGTTAAAATTGGTTTCTTTGTGATGCTTGATGTGGATATGTGGAGAAGTGTTCATATTTATCCTAAGTTTGATTCGATGTTAAGCCAGTATAGCGGCAGACTTTGCACGACCATATCGGACCCATTCTTGCAAGCGAGTACCTTTTTTTAAGCTATCTTGTATGCAATTTCGCCCGGCCTGCCCTGAGAACCGAAGAGGATTTAGGTTGGAATGTGTCGCCATCTCATTTAAGGATATTTCAGGATTCCTTAACTAGCTCAGACTTTTTTAAGTACCAGATGGAGCATTAAATGCAGCCTTATAGTCGATACATATTCGGATATCCTGACCCTATATGCTGTTGTACCTTGCCAGTCATTTTATCGCCGATACCTCAACTTAAGTTATATATACCAAAAAGCATCCTCTATTGGATGTGAGGAATGTATGTACATGCCACCTCCTACTGCAATACCTGACTGCAGTGTTGAAGATCATTTGTCGGCCATTAGCGAAAGAGAGCGTTAGCTATCGGGAAGATTCTCAATGTGTCCCATAGTAGTCGTATGGTCTAAATCTTCAATTTCCAATGATCCAGTGGCACTGAGTCGTACTTCCGAGTTCATGGCCAGATGGTGTGCTGTGTGGTGAGCCCATAATCAACAAGGGCGATGTTCGTAGTATTATTTCTATAATTTAAAAGCAGCATAATTAACCCAAGCACTCCGTTTGAAGTGTAAGGTCGTGCATCGAGCAAAATCAAGCACCCCTTATCGATTGGATATGACAATCAATGGATTTGAATCCCATGGAAAATCTCCGGGGAGTTCTAAAAAATTAAATTGGGACGTATAAATCTACAAATAAGCAGTTAATATGGCATTGAAGAAACCTGGTTCTCCATTTCCCCGGATACTTACGAAATTCTTGTGAGTTTAATGAAGCGACAATGCAAAGAAGTAATTAAAATGAATGGAGTTTCTAGCAAATATTAAAATAATATTTAGATTAGATAGCAGAAACTAAGTTTGTTTGGTGTACGTAAAATATACCTATTATTTTTCCCAGGTATATTATTTCAATTACATTAATTTCTCGAATAAAGCAGGAATAATTTTTTTATTTTAATATGTATGTATATATTTAATTGCATGTGTGTAAAACTAAATAAAACTTTAAAAAAATATATAAAATTTTGTGTTCCTATAATTATTTCCGATACTCTATATTTATCTTGAAGTTAAAAAAATAAATTTTCTACATGCAGCTAAATATTGTAGCATTCATTTTAATATACTTTAGAATTTCTCGATCAATCAAATTAATCGGAATTGTGTTTTTAAATTACTCAAACAATCGAGTAAAAATATTATTCCGTTGGATTTTTTATTATTAAAGTTCAAATAATGGAAAAAATTTTCAAACTTACGTGGCTTGTTTTTAATTTTTGTGTGAAAAAGGAAAATAAACCAAATTTTATTATGATTTAAAATTTTTATTAATAAAAACAAAACGAAAAACAATCATCGCTGTTATGTTTGGCCAATGAAATCTTTGAATTCAATATTTTCTAATAGATTAAAGAGAATGGTCTGCCCAAATTTACAGTCTTAAGTTAACTAATGATGGCCGTTTAACCAATGACATTTATATGAAAAGTCGTTAGTTAAACCAGCATCATTAGTTAACTAAAGACAAAGAATATGGGCCTTAAATATTTTAAATTAAACTTCAAAAATGGCGTAACAAAAATTATATTACATTGAATGCGAATGCTTCGCTTTCAGTCCAGCTTTCAAAATAACAGATATAATTTCCAACCATTTCGTATATAATAAGTCTAGCTCTGCTCATCAAATTTATCTCGAGATAGTCGCTATGAAATGGCTGATTTTTTTCCTGTGAAGTGCTATAAAATACTTTTTATTTTTAAAAGAAAATTAAATTAAAAATATTCATTATTTTCTACGAAATTAAATTAATTAGGATCACATACGAATTACAAATAATATTCACCTTTAAAACTCAGGGTTAATAAATTTATAATAAAACATGCGTTAGTATTTATACCCGGATTTTATGACGTTTCAGCAGAGGTGTGAAAAATATTATACTGAAATATCTCAATTCAAAATACAAATACTTTTTCATTTTTCTATTTCAAATACAAAATAGTTTTCAATACAAGTATTTGAAATAAAACATTCAAAATACGCATATATAAAATACATATTTTTAAAATATTTTTTAAAAATAATTCTTGAATTCACAAGCCCCAATTCGCTATTTATATTGTTCTCCCGAGCTTTTGAATTTTTTTTACAGTTGTAGCAGTTTTAAAGCAATTGTGTACCATTCTTTCGATAAATGCGATTTTATCAATTTTTCAACTCTTTTGCCTTGCCGATTTCTTAATCAATATTGAACTTTTTATTTTTTTTCCGATGTTAGCTGGTTTTTTCGAGTTTTCGTAATTTTTGCAGTTTTTTTATAAATATTTAAAAAATTCTAATATTGTTGTTATTCAATATATAATATTCATGTTATTAATAATCTTAACATCTTCATCTTTGTTATTAATTATTATTTGCAAATTTATGGCGTCTCGTGACAGGTGTAATTTTAATTTTTTTTTATTATTCGAGCGATTTTTAATAAATTGCAGGACATGTTATCGATTTGTGCATTTTTTCGCAATTTATGCGGCAGTTAGCCTGGTACCAAGTGTCTCTTTGTCAACAGTATTTTTTCAGCAACAACTGCACTAGTGAAACTGTCGACATCTTTCCTTCTACGCACGAGTAGAAATTAGCTGCAGACAACAGATCTAGTATATTTCTAGTGACACCGTGAACGAATGTGTCAATAGCTTCAATCATCTGAGAAGCACGAGCTTTGTAGACTAGAGTCACTAAAATGTACTAGTAAATCTTTTGTTCAAATGTCTCCATGTGACCCTAAGAGTACCACATCGTCAGTAGTGATAAGGTCTACTGTTGGATTTTCAATGGCAAGCCTGTGTTAATTGTCAACAGTAAAAAAATATTGGCTGGTTAGTAGTAATGGTGACAATGTCACTTGTACGACACTATATTTTTACTACATATTCCCTACAGGTAACATACTGATGTTTTTGTATATAATTATTTTTTATTTGTATAACACAAAATAACTACTTTAGTTTCAAAATAAAACATAAAATACATTTTGAAGAAAGTATTTCAAATGAAAAATAAAAAAAGTTTTTTATATATTAAATAACTTTATTTCAAATAAATCACTTATCTGCGTTTATGGTATAAGCTAACACAGGGTGGGCCAAAAGAAAATCAAGGGGTTGAATAGTCTATAATATCTTTATTTTAAGATCAATTATATTTTCCATTCACGTAAGAGCCTCCCATTCTTTTCGTATATTCGCATTCTTTTAGGGACGTTTTTCAAAACTTTTTTCAAGATTATTTTTAGCTCTGTGGCTTATTCACCTACACACGTTCTTTTAAATAAGTCGGTGGATTTTAGTCTTCTCTATGACAAGTTAGAAAAATAAAAGAAAATTATATTAAAATAATAATGAATTTAAACCCTTTCGTTTCTTTTGCGCCACTTTGTATTTAATTATCTAAATATCAATATTAATATTCCATTCTCGAAAGTTGATTGCACCTTAAGACAAATTATAACATTTGATTTACACAATTTTCACCAAAAAATACATTGGCACTTAAAGGGTGCCGCGAAATTATCACTATAGTGTAAATGCTTTTTTATAGCTTATTTATTAAAAATTTTTGGTTTCTATTGTATAAGATTTGTGCTAAGAAAAGTTGGAAAATTTAAAATCGAAGAGTAGACAATAGACAATAAAGAAAGTGATACTATTTGAATTTTGGATTCATTTCATTTATATTTCTTTGGTGCATTTTAATGTGCGAAGTGTATTCTTACTGTCAACAAGAAACGGGCTGGTTGCCAGTTTTCGTCAATACGGTTCGGTAAAGAGTCTCCCTGTTGCCAGAAGAATGTGGGAAAAATTTAGAAACATTAACCAGGAGACGCTCTCCACAACTTGTGCACTGCTCCATCTTAAATTTCTTCACTGTTGTATTTTGAATTTCCCAAGTCTTCAACAAATTTTAAGGAAAAGTAAAAAAGAAATTTTGAATCAAAAAGTTATACAACATACTGCTAATTTTGCATTACCCTGTATATACATACATATTTTAAAATAAGTTGTATTGCTGGTGAAAACTGGTATCAGCCAATTAATATTATTTTTATATATATATATATATTAAAGAATTACAACATCAAGAGCTCCACAGACTTCAAAATTAACAACAAAAAGACATTAAAGTACTTGTATGAGTTTACATTAAAAAAATAAATAAAAAATAAATAACCCGCGGTTATAGCTGTCCAAAAAAAAAACAAATCCAAAAAGAATACAGAAGGTAAGAAATACATTCATTCTTATTGTTAAATGTACTCGTACATATCAGCACTATTACAAGGGACAAGTATGGAAAAAAGGAAAAAATGCCGTCCATCGTTTTAAAATCAAAAAATGTTTCAAAAAAAATAAAATATATATATATATATATAGCGTACCTGAGTTTATTTTGGACTCAAGTGATTTAAGAAGGTTCTTTGGATGATTGGATGAATGATCATCATCATTTCATTGCTCATTACATATGCACACAAAATAAAAAGAATCAACGAAGAAAATAAGGTTAACAAAGGACAGAAAATTAAGCTGCTAATGAAAAAAAAAGAAAAGGAGAGAATTATAGAACAAGTAAAATATGGGAGAGGGGAAAGAGAAAATTTTAATTCATTTACAGACGTGGTTACAATAATGTTTAATGATGAAGAGACTAGTTCATCAAAGAATGTGTTTTTTTTAATATAATGGTGAAGGTAATTTTTACAGCGTCTTGTCTTTCGTTTTTATTGGACCATCTTGTGGTTACGCCCACTTTGCACTATTAAAATCAAAAGGCTGGACAATTATTTTATTCGTTTTAAGCCATTAAGTCGTTATGCTCCCCAAACAAAGTAATTTTAAACTAACAACCGTGACTACTAACTAATTCGATCTGTTCAGACCAAAGATTAAATAATATTTTTATTTATAGAATAATTTGCAAATTGGTTGGTTGGTGTAACTTTGAAATTAGAATCTAGAATTATTTTTGAGTAAACCAATTTCTTAAATTATACAACAAAACTCTCCCAAAAGCGCTTGCAAATCCTCGAAATCGAATCTATTATCTATTACACTGTACAACACATAATTTTGGGACTCAATGCACGTGAAAAATAAGAACTTCTGCATCATTCGTTTTGTCAAGTTGGCTGCACTAATTTAATGGCCATACGAATTTTTTAGCTGAAGGTGGATTTTTGTTACTTTTTCTTTATTTTAACACGGTTATATTTCGGTATAAAGTACGTATACTTGTTATTTTCCATATTGAAATGTTCAATGTTCTTCTGGTTTTAAAATATAATTATTTATTATTAACACAAGCCAGATTGACAAAACGAATGATGCAGAAGTTCTTATTTTTAGGGCTTCTTTTCTCAGAACTGAGTCTCAAATCAATAAGATGAAAAATATTGTACTGTGCTGGTCAAAAAAAATCTCACCCATCATAAAATAACACTTACTTATATTTAAATTTTATAGCAAATTATAAGAATGAATTATCAAAACAAATTTTAATGTCGTATTGAATCACTTAAAACTTACAAGCGGAACAACTTCAAAAACGTAAAATCTAAAATATCGTAAGAACCTTAGGAAAAATATGCATAATTTTAAAAAACTCTTCGATTTAAAATAAATCAGCAAAGGACGAGTGCGACTTGCGCCCGCAGGGCTCCGGCCACATATGGATAGAGACACCATTTCATTTTTAGCTAAGTTCTCTTTTTGGTATTTGTTGTTAAAGCGGCAACTCACCCAGTGAGAATTTCCACTGTATTTCATGGTTCACAAGATACAGCTCCATTTTAAAACTAACACTTATTTTCTATGCACTGAGTTCTCTTTTTTTGTTAATATTTATTTGTATTTTTTTTACACATTTTTTTTGTGTGCTTAATTTAATCTAAAAAATTAAACAAAATTATTAGGAATATCAAAAACTAAAAAAAAACCAAAACAGGACTCAAATATCCAAATGGCATATCCATTATGTTTAATGAAAATTTAAAAAAAAATATTTTCCATTATGGATTGCTTTCGATTTCTCTCTCCAGCACCTTCGCTAAGTAAATTCTTTTCTTAGTTAAGTTTTATTAAAGCTAAATAAGAAAAAGAAGAAGTTTCAAGCCTAAATGTTTGAATCAAATTATTTTTCTAAAAGAGTATTTAAAAAATATCTATTTAAACTATAAAACTAACTTAAAACTCAAACAAACACAGTAGTGTTTTCTTAATACGTATTTTTTAATTCTTTCTGTATCCGATTTATAGCAACAATTATTATATTTATTTTCTTATTATTTTTTACTAATTTATTTATTAGTTTGTAGAAAAGTTTTATTAATCGGTGAATTGATTAATCAAAAAATTAAACGGTTAAAGCAGACACCTGATTATTTGGTTGGGTTGACAGGTTACTGGTGAAAAGCAGAAGTATAGATTTATTATAAACACTTTAATTTTTATTTTTTTCTATTTGTTATTAAAGCGGCTATAATAATATATAATTTCTGAGAATCTCAAGCATCTGCACGAGATACAAGACTGTGACAGACGGACAGACATATTAATAATAAATACTAAAAAACAATTGTAGACGAAATCCTGAAACGTGTAGAAATCGAAAAAAACACTTAAAGTTATTCAAAACTTTTAACTTAGTGAAAAACTTTGGTTTAAAAGAGATATTAGAAGCTTAATAATTTAGATAGTTCAACCTTAATCCATGATTCAGTGGTCAAAAATTCCTAAGTGCTTTGTAATGTCGTGATACTTGATCCATTAAAGGGACAAAACAGATCTGGGCCAGTAAAGAAAGTGGCAAAGATAGCCGCTGTGTCCAGCTATCCATTTCATGTAAACATTATTTCTTGCGGGTATTTGTACGGGAGAGTCGGAGGCTCGTAGTGAAATTAAGGACTTGTAGGTTAGTTTTTCTATCGGTTTTGTCTTTTGCCAACATTAACAACACTATTAGAGTTGAGTCAACATTTTGTAGATACCCAGGAACATTTTTTTGGACTTATACTCCAGCCATAAGTTCTATTGGGCTTTTTTATGACACAGTCCACACATCCAATCACTGCTACAAATTCACCACAACTGTCTTTTAGCATAATCATCAAGAATCAGCTGAGAACAAAATAAAACATTACAACATTTCATGATGTATTGACCCTAATAAAATTTACAAAACTTGAAACAAAGCTTTTGTGGGGTGGAGGGGGTTAACTTAGGTAGATGAGTGGCAAAGTTGTTTCAGTAAATGAAGAAAAATCAATGTTTCCCATAAATTGTCGTGTTTTTTTGCATTTTTGGCGTTCAGCTAACAACAAATGGTCTTCCCTTTGGAAATTTACAAGCTGCCACAAATGTTACGACGATCACGGTTCATGCTGTAATGCAGTCAATGTTCGGGTTTAAATTTTTTATTTAGCTTTCTTTTTTTGATTGCTTTAACGTCTTTGTATACGCACAATTTTATTTCAATGTAAACTTATTTTTTTATTGTTTTTATTCATTGAATTCTTCCTTCTCGGTTGTGGTTTCTGGGTTCTTTTAAGTTTCATATATGGCGGTTTTATACATATTTACACACTCTTCAATACACATGTACATATGTATATTTATTCATATGTATGAGTACTATGTAGGTATTTTGTATACGAAAGTATAAATCTGCACTTTATTTTATTTTATTTTTTCGGGAGGTTATTGGCCTGTGCAAATGTTTTAAAGAAGTTACGAATATAACTAAATGAGAGCCATAAATACTTTTCTTTATACACAACATCAATAAATTTTCATATGTTTTTGCTGTTGTTGTTGTATTTGTCACTCACTGTTTAAGCCACACTGTCACTCAATCTTATGGGCGATCAATAATCGTTCGCACATTCATTCATAAATTTCAATTTATGTTTAATTAGAATTGTGGGTTCGAGTACTTGTGCTCTCTACAATTTTGGCAGCAGAAATAAATGCCTCATAAGGTATATTTGTTTGATCTTTCTAATTCTTACTATACGTAGTTATTAAACTTAAAGAGACAGTCTCAATATATATGAGCGTAGAGATGACGTCACTCACTGTCGCACACGCTAATGCCCATGAAAATCGAGTTAAAATTAATTTATAATTTTTTTTTTAAATTCAATTGTACTATTTTGGTTTTTTGTTTTTACTCTAGTTTTTCAATATCTAGCTAATAATACCTCAATATATTTTTCTTTTTGCTTAAAATTTACATTTGGATTAAAAGTTATTAAATAAGTCTTGATTGAGTTCGTTAATTCAAATTACATAGTAATGTTAAATTATTTTTATTAGGAAATGGATACATTAAAAGCTAAAAATTGTGACACCACTAAGGCAACGTAACAGCCTTAACAAAATTCGTAACTATTATCCGATCTTTTTCCACTGGTGACCAACCGGTCTGTGAGTCCAGCTGTGCTAGAAAATTCGAATAACCTTATCCTCTGTTTTTGTTTTTCGTTGCAATTTCGAGTACCTGCCGCAAAGCACGTCCCGCACCACTGCCCTGATTCACTATCCTATACGATCGCACGATTCATTCACTGGAAAATTTTACATAGTAAGTCTGACCGACTTTTAAAAATCGCTTCGAAATGGCATTTAGGTGCCACACTGTTAAACAAAAATGAAGCACAAACATCTGTTTGCTTTTTTGTGTATCCACATACAATCCATTATTATAAAAAATACTTTGCTTTCGTTGTTTTAAAAATAAAAATGTTAACGAATAAAGAAAAATTTAAAATATTATCATCATTAGTGCTGGTTAGCTACAAATACATGAAAACTACTACATGAAAACTACATGAAAACTATCGCACACATGCCATATTTGGCAGATCGCGCGATTATGTAGGATAGTGAATCACGGGCTTTAGTGAGCACACGTTGTGTACTAACCCGGGGCGTGAAACTGTGTACCACCGTGAATGGAAGTAAAATAATAAAGTATTAATTAAAGATACCAATTTTTGATTATTTTGCAAAAGTTCCGAATGTTGAAAGACTAAAAAACGTTATTTTCCTTTATGAATACGTGATTTTTTTATTTTTATTTTTTAAATTCCAAAAAAATATATTCCGAAAAACATTGTTATTTTAAATGCTCTAATTGTTTGAATTTCAATATTGAAATAAGAGAGCTTAAATTGATTAAATATTTTTGTTTGATTGACAAACAGCATAAATTAAAAAAAAAACATGAACTATTAGTAACACGTTTCGAAAAATACTCAGGTGAAAAACCGAGCTGCGTGTGACCGGCGTCACTATTGATCAAAGTGAAATTTGCATCACCATTGGCGGGGGTTAAACATTTTTAACACGCAAGATAATAGGCCAAATAACCGAATTACTTTCAAAATAACTCTTCCCCACGAACACAAAAATTTTGCAAATTTTTTATTATTTTTTTTGAGAGAATCTTAACTATGTTCACATTTGATTAAAAGTATTAAAAAAAAATAATCAATGTCATTCAGTTTACAAATGATTGAATTAGAAAGAAATACTTTTATAAATTGTATATTCACATTTTCATTAATTTTATTTACAAATACGTATTATTATTTTATCTGCACCTAATTCCGCTTTGTTCTGTTAATATTTTGTATGGCCGGTGCTACACTCATTAGTTATTTTTGTGTGATCGATTTTACACTATGACATGTGTGAGGTATATTCCAGCGATTATATGTATGAGATTGACGAAATTATTATATTATGTCTATTTAATTTAATTAAAAAATCACTTACATGTATTAGAACACCCTCAAATTGGAGATGATTAGCGCTTAATCACGATTGAGACAATTAACACGACAAAAATAAACGTTTCTAAATGTTTAAAATTTTTATGGAAAAAAATTTTAGTTCCGAAAAATTTTCTAGTAATTTTTATACATATTTTAAACGTTTTGTTTTACGAAATATTTCCGGAAAATATCGTGCGATAGTTAACGAAGCTGGTCACAGACGCATTGTCGAAAGGTCTTCAAATGTATGCTTAAAAAACAGTCTTGTCTTAATTTTGTATATTTTGCGGAATTCAACACGAAAATTCGCAAACATCGATTTTTCACACTGCGCCTTTTTATTTTGTTTTATGTGCTAAAAATAATAAGACTTTCGTAAACAAATGCATATAGAAAGAACAAAGTTGTTTTTTTAACGCTTCCTATTCTTCGAAGCGTTTCCATCTACGGAAACTTATTTGACAGAAAAAAATTATAAACTCTAGAACTTGCCTTTGCAAGAAGTTCGGTTTTGTGTAATTAACAATTAAACTTGAACAGGGAATTATAAAAAAACGTTTTTGCCATATACAACACAATAAGTTACGAAGAACGATATGTGCAATTAAAATTTTGACATTTGATTCGGCGTGATGGGAGGTGGTTTTTCCATTTCTTCAATGCTTCTGTCTTAAAAAGGCTTGATGCAATTGTATTTATTTCTCGAATCTGTTTTAATATTTTCTAGCTTTCTTTCTATGGAGAATATACATATTATCAGAAAAAATATTATAGCAATTTTTAAATTTAAGAAGGTGTCACCAGCACAATTTATTTCCTCCAGTTCAGTAAACTGAATCGATTTATAAAAAAATCGTAATAGAAAATATATATATAGTGTTCTGCTTTTGATATTGATTATTTATTTTATATCATATCATTAAATTGTAGAGTTTCCAAGCAAATAACTGCAAATATTTGTTAATATGGATTAGCAATAGAAATATTTAATGTAATTAAAACTTCAGAAATGTTATTGTCGCGTAATTGCATTTCAAATATGTATTATTTTCTTATTCTCTTTTGTGATAACTATGATTTGTTGTGGTCGCTTTATTGAAACACGTATTATGTACATATGTATATTGTCATTTTGCAGAAGCTTTGTGAATTGTACAAGTATTTTATTTTAAATTGAATTTTCAAATAAATTTAAATTGAATTCATATGTAAGTTTTTACGAATACAACTGAGTACATATTGTAAAATTGATTTTTGTTGTTATGGCTTTAAAGCTTTGAAAAAAGTGTTTTATGTATCCAGCTGTATTTTCTTTATGCTTGGTGAGAAATAAGAAAACATTTTGGAGTGCTTTTAAATTGAATATATTTATTAAATTGCATTTATTTTGATTAAAATTTATTTTAATTTGTGTATGCTAATTGTTTTTTTACGTTTTTTTTCAGTCATTCATTTAAAGAATAAAACATTTGATTTATTTTCGACCAGGTTTGATTACTCCAATTTCAAATCAAAAAACAAATCCCCAATTTCGAGAACACTAGTATATTTTTCGTTTTAGGAACGAAAAATTTACTCGACCTCGGTTTACAGAAGAGACTAGATTGTTTTAAAAACTTTAAAGCAATTTGTTATCGAAGTCACAAACATGATTTTTCTCTTTGTGGTGCCAAATTGAAGTTTGCGCCGCTTATTACACTGCACAACGAAATGATATTTTTTTTCGAAATAGTGTAACAAAAAAAAAATATGACAGTATCGGTGTTTTCAAAGTTTACATTTTGTACTCATCTTAGGCGGAGTTAAGTCATAATTTCACATTGTAATAGTGAAATCTTGTAATTCTTATTCTAGAGATATAAGATGAGTTCAACACTTTTATGTAAGAAACCACGAAAAAAATTCTTGTGGAACATTTTAATTATCTGACTCTTCGCTGTATGGGTCTTTTTTGTCTATTTTCTGAAAAATAGTTGCCATAAACTTATACTATACGTCTCTAAAGATGCCTCAAACTTAACTTAAACGGTAGAAATAAGTGGAATCTTAAAATGTCTGAATAAAAACGGAATTAAATAAATATTGTTTGTTTTTAATAAAACTGTTGATATTTTACAACATACGAGTACATATGTATGAAAAATATTAATTATGGGAAATAGTGCGATTAAAAAATTTAAATTTAAAGTATTGAAATTAAATAAAATTTTGACTTATTTCTGGCTTTAAAATTTCATCATTATATTCGGTGTGTTTAAAGACTTATAATAGAATTTTAAGACAAAATTTTTTGTACCGATAAATAATCACGTCAATAAAGGAAAATTAACTTGAGGACAGGCACGATCACGTGGTGCTCTTTGCACATTTGCTACATATTTTAAATTAGCGGTATCGGTTTATAAAAATCGGATTGGATTGGTTTTCAAAAACACACTCATCACCGTTTTTCCCAAAAATCACTTAGGCTCTAATTATTCGCAAACTTTCATGAGTCACTGTCTGATATACAACATAAAATCATTTTGACCAAAAATTCTTCTCACGTGTTCTACTGAAATCGACTTGCGTCTTTTTTTCCAACCATCTTAATGCTGAAAGTATTAAACGAATGAGTGAAAAAAACGTCCAAACATTTTTATGCATTCTTAGACAAAGTGTCAATGATCTCGCGCGCCACCGACTACAAACAATAGCAAACATAAACAGCAACAAAATTTTAAAGTTCTAATAACTACTACCACAACGATGGAAAAAATTAAAATCAAAGCTAAGAACATAGATCACATTTGTACATTTATTCCAAAAAAAGTAAATAAATAGAAATAAAAATAAAGTGAAAAAAGTAAGCAAGGTATACATGAGTAAAAGTTCAGTAACCCTTATTTAATTTTTTTTTAACATCTTCCATCATCAAATACTGGAAGAATAGATTTTGTTGCTCTTCTTCAGATGGTTTGATGGTTTGGGCAATGACGAGCCCAGGCTTATAACCAAATTTAATTTTAACCCTTAAAGGACGCTCACGGTTATTTTTTCACAAGTTGCAAAACCTTAAAATATTATTATGTATAGAAATAAGCGATTTAAACCAATTTACGGAAGTTTATCAGGACAATAAAGTCAGTGAGCAGGAAGTATATGACTCTTAATTTTTTTTGTTCTAATTAAACTTTTAAGGGTTAAGCTGCCCAATATCAAAGTACATTTTGAATGTGATACTTTATTAATTTTTTTGTTAAATGTATTTGAATAGACAACTTCACACACCACTAAAAGTCAACAAATAATCGAAAAAATTAATATAAAATATAATTATTATGACCAGCATGTCGTGGATATTGGCTTTCTTTTAATTCCCACTTCTTTTAATGGACGATATTTTTTTTTTAATTTTCTCTTTTCGTTTGGCAACAAAGTTTTGAAGTTCACTTAATTTTGTTGGCAAACTTTCACGCAATTGGTACATTCAACTCAAACTTCGTTTTAAAGTTTAAACAAAATAGAACAAAAAAAACTCTTGTGATTTTTTATTGCTATTTAAGAGGTAGAAACAGCAGCTGTGTACAGTGTATTTTGATGATTTTTAATTGCAAAAAAACTGGGCTTTGTAATGCCCTACACAATAGGTTTTAATTGACAAACCGTAATTAATGCTCACAATATTGAATCTGAAATCATATTTTTGCTTTTGAGCAACATCAATATTATTGTTGTTCGAAAGAATTCGGAATAGTTAATTTTTTGAGCTGCTTCACATGTTTTCAAATGAGTTTTGGGACTCATGATCGTGAGTATTTTTTTCCTCAGTCATCTATATTCACGCTCACGACTGTAAATCGGGCTTGAGTGTAAATAAATTTATCGCGACTACAAAAATTTACACTCCTGAAACACTAACCAAAAAAGTAGATAGTGAAATTATCTTGAATTTTCGAGAAAAAACAATCCACTCATGCACTCACTTTAGACTAAAGCGGAGTCTAAATAGAATTCGAAAGAAAGATGACGAAATCACTTTTGACTGTCCGAATTTTATAACAAGGTTTTGTCCAAATGGTGTATAAATAAAACAAACAATTTTCATAAATATTGGCACAAAATTATACTTGGGAAAATATAGCGAATTTAAATATAACAAAAGTGAACGAATTTACGAAATTTAAAAGTAATCACACCATATATTTCAATGTGGACTCATATTTAAAGATAGGGAATCGCTTTTAAAATAACATTCACATAACAAGATTTTAGCTCTCAAAGGTCAAATATTTGTAAATTTGAGATCACGGACACTTTGCGTCGAAAAAAGTAATTAAAAAAAAACTTAAAACAATTATCTATCAATCCATAAAGCATTATCTTTGCTACACCGACAGAAAACTTTTCTTCCAGACAATGAATTTTTGCACTGTATCAATGAAATCTATTAGAAAGTGAGCTAATAAGTCCTTCATGGAATCAGTGATTGAATCATTCATTGTAGTTATGAACTTCATTTGAGTGTCATAAGTGGAATGTATCTATTTTATTAAACTGCTTTGTGAATTAAATGTAATTGATTCATTGATTTAAATACATTATTACATATAACAAATGCAAGTGATTCAAAAGTTCATATTGATTTTATTTATTTTTAACTATTTTGTGCAAAACGTTTTTTTTTAATTTCTCAGAATTTAATATAGAATCCCAATAGTTTTCACGCTGTCCGAATAAATCTGACTGCTCCAATACTTAGTAATATCGAGTTGTTGGTGTTCTCCCACTTATATACGCTCAAGTGATTGAAAAAAGTGACTCCCGATCAAGTGCAATCACTATCTATTTATACATATTAGAAAAGGAAAGCGGCGTTCAGTAAATTGCTTCTGTGTGAATTTTTCTTTACGCACTTGAAAAATGCTGTTGCCGTCTTGGCAGAAGAATAATACAAATAAAAACATTTTCGTTCAGATTTAAATTTATTAATTATAATTTGAAAAATGGTATTTAAAAAATAATTTAAGTTTTTTTATCTAAATGAAAAATTCTGAAATAATATCGATATGTTCAGAAACATACTTTGACATTTCTAAAAAACAATTGGTATATTTTGAAGAATTAAAATTACTAAAAGGACTGGTTACAAGTTTTATCCTAAGGCCCTGCTTCGCTATCCTAGACGATCGCACGATTCATTCACAGGAAAATTTTACATAATTCTGACCGACTTTAAGTGCCAGGTCCACGAAATTCTAAAATTTTGTTTCTGTTTTAAATGTAATTGTACGAAAGAACGAATACGTGGGACTGGCAGTAAAAATCGCTTCGAAATGGCATTTTAGGTGCAACAATATAAAACAAAAATGATGCACAAACATCTGTTTGTTTTTTGTGTATACACATGCAATCTATTATTATAAAAAAAATACTTTGCTTTCGTTGTTTTAAAAATAGAAAAATGAAATATAAAATGTTAACGAATAAAGTAATAGTTAAAATATATCATCATTGACTCTGGTTAACAATAAATACTACTCTAATCGGATGAAAACTATAATTTTATGAAAATTTTTATAAAATTCACAAAATCGCACGACTTGCCAAAAAAATTTATCACACAGTGGCATTTTTAGTCCACACTGCCATACTTTTTTAGCACATATGCCATATTATTTGGCAGATCGTACGATTATGTAGGATAGTGAATCACGGCCTTAAGATCGCGTATGGCTCGTATTTATTTTAATTTGTAAAAAAAAGTATGAATTAAAAGTTTGAAGAAAATAAGTCAATGAAATAAAACTCGAGTTGCAAATATATATTAAAAATTAAAACGAAATCATTATTACTTAAAGCAAACTGATGGATTGAAAATTAAATTAAATTTTATTGGTCTGACTCAAGTTCAAATTGTAGACATAAAAGTTTAGGATTAATAAATTTTTAAAATTATTTTTATTCAAAGAAGATTGAGATGAAGCCAATCATTTTACAAACAGAATTGAATAGTACTATTTTCAATAGGTCACCACACCAATCATCATCAGCGTTCATATGTTCATTTTTACCACTCGTGAGTTTTATAATTTAAAAACTAATTTCATTTAAACCAATACACTTCAAATAAATACGAACAACCATACAATTTTTTTTATTTTTTCAAACATGATCTTTACATCGGCACCAAATCTGAGGCTAAACATTTCTTATAACTAATATTACAATCTAAATTGTATGGCACTTTATCCAAATTAGTATTGCAAGCACAAAAGGGTTCAAATACCTCTAATACATATGGTTACCTCAATTTAGAAAAGGCGTAACTAGCTTTTAAAAATGTATTCAGAAGGATAAAACATCTTAATAGAAAAATTTTAAGGAAAGTTTTTAACTATAAAAACTATAAATTCGTATTTTTCTGCACTTCTTGTGGTTCAAAAGCCATATATTCGAATTTTTATAGTTCCTTTATTATATCTATATTCATTTTTATGATACGCCTCTTCTTAATTAACGTAACGCTATGTAAACATAAAAAACTAATGGTTTTTATAACTTAAAATATATTTAATACATAAATTAGAATAAAAAATATATCTACCCCTGTGCGCGATATTATCGTATGTTACAAAAACTAAAATTTACAGGAGACCGTTTTTATTACTATTTGTATTGCTATTATATACTACAAAAATGTTACATACGATAAAATGTGCATTGTATTATCTCCATAACTTATATATTTATCGCTATAATAATTTGTCAACAGATTAATTAATAGATTTAGAACCGATTTGCATAAAAAATCGATTTCACAAAAAGTGTAACATACGATAATTTCGCGCACAGGGGTCGATATGATGAATAAATAATAATTACTATCTGTGTATGCACATAATATTTATATATAATTTTGAGTATTTTAGAGGTGTGAATTTGTTGAAAGCAAAAATCGCTGCATAAATTATTTGCTAATTAGCAATGATGAATATGAATATGAAGAGGAGTTTAAAAAAAAGTTAAATTTAATAAGAAAAAAACATAATATGGTGGTTAATTGGTGAATTATTTTAATCTATCAGCTGATTTTAATACAATGGGGCAGATCACAAAATAAATGGTCATAACTTGATCAGCTTCTAAAATACTGATTGAATATATTTTAAACTTGGAGTATCAACAAAAAAGTAAATAAGCTTTGAAAATACTGTTTTCAAATTTATGTTGCAAAGGCAGTGAAAAGCTTTTCGCGCCTTGAAGATTTCGTATATTTATGTTGCAAAGGTAGTGAAAAGCTTTTCGCGCCTTGAAGATTTCGTATATGCTAAACTACGAGTATTATAATTATTTTATGTTTTCATTGGTAATTAAAAAGTCAAAGAAAATGCATTGTGGACTTTCAAAAATTAATTTTGTGTTTTTATCGAGGTATTTTTTCTATTGTGGGGCACTTGATTAGGATTGGAAATTACTCGTGTGTATTTTCGAACAAAAACCAATTCTTGTTTATCTTTGCGTAAAAAAATGGCGGCTGGCGAAATGTGAATTTGTCTGTAAATGATTTAACCTTTACAATAAGCATTGAGTGAATATGTTGATTCTTTTAGTAATTACGTGCACCTACCTACTGGCACGTGGAAGTGGATCCAAATACCATAGTATTGCGCTCTTTTTTCTCTCAGTACTTTTAATGGGAGAACTTTTTAGATAGGAACTTAGCCTTATTTTTTACTTTTACATTTTTATGTACATGTCAGAATTTGATTTTTCGTTTCGGGTCTTAAAAAAGAATCATTTAATAGACATTTTTGCTAGAAAGACTAAAGCTAATTTTTGAAATCAAAGCCAGAAGTCACCACAGGAAGAAATAATAGAGCTTTTGGAACTAACCAGCCGAGCTCTTAGAACCAAGTCTACAAGTTTAAATTCATACATAAGCAACAGCTAATAAGCTGCTAACCATAATTTATAGCAAATAAAATTTAAAACATTTATAGTAAAAAAAGTGTTTAGTAAAATTTAAAAAAGTAAAAAACTAAAAAAATATATAAAAATACAAATTTTTTTTAACTTGCTCATACATTAACCTATTTGATCTTGCATTAGATCAGTTCATTTGCATGGAAAAATATTCAGCCAGCTTGATCTTGAATGAAATAATATTGTAAAACGTAGTAAAGGGTTCCAACACTTGGCAAGTCCTACATGAAACGATCTGTCATATATAACATGATTTCTAACAGGGAATAAAAGCTGTGGGATCTTACAAAATGTTTCCAAACATACTCTGGGCAACCCGAAATCATAATTTTATAAAAGAATAGAAATGATCTAATATAAACGAGGATTTTAAGACTAAAACCCAAAAAATCATTCTCATATCGTCAGTTTATTGCAAAACAGCGTATCATCAAAAAATTTAAATTTTAGTTTTTTATTGATTAAGATTTACTACATCATATGACATATGTGTGCAAAATTTCAAGCTTTTGTTAACAAAAACAAAAAAGTTATAACTAAAATTAAAAATAACGTACTCGTATCATCAAGTGAATGATTTTATTAAACAAAAAAAAGTATCATCAGCAGTGTTTTCAACTATTAACATCAAAAATAGGCTGTCATTTTGCTCAAAATTCGCTAGAAAGCGCTAAAAACCGTGAAAATATGATTTCAATATCTCAAACAGTTTCCATATTATACAATTTTTTGTTTCTCGTGTAAACTTATGAAAAGTGATGTTACGTTTTTTTGCATTTTATATGACGATATATTGAAAATTGATCATGAATTTTTAAATTGTAAACAATTGTTAAAATGTAAGATAAAACTATTTAAATATTCAGCACTACAACTAGAATAAACCTCTATACAATACAATAAGTTAGACATCAATAAGGAATGAGCTACGATCTTTCTGATATGAAGGAGTTCATATAAATTCAGTGCATATAGTGTTCTTAGTGTGAAATTGATGTACTAATATGGTGCTTAAATCTGAGGTTATTGGCTAATAAAACACCAAGACATTTCATACGATCTACAATATCAGTAACTTGACCATCGATCATTATAGATAGATCAATCATAGTACTTGGTGGTTTAAAAATCAATGCCTTAGTCTTTGAAGAAAATTACACTTTCTCATCCAACGTGACACATTATAAAGGGTCCGCCATCTAACGTTTTTTTTTCAACTAGTGCTTCTTTCGTGAATGGTAACACTTAGCTCTTGTCTGATTTGACAGATAAATAGTTTTATCCTTCCGCTGAATGGAATGGGCCTGCGATCAACTTACAGAAGATGCCGATTTTGCCAAAAACAATCATCTTTTCAGATGAAGCTCATTTTGATCTTGGCGGGTATGTAAACAAGCAAAATTGTCGCATTTGGGGCACAGAAAACCGGCACGCATACATTGAAAAGTCGACGCACCCAAAACGAGTCACTGTTTGGTGCGGATTTTGGTCCAGAGGCATAATTGGGCCATTTTTCTTCGAAAATGAGCAAGGAGTGGCCGTTACAGTCAATGGCGATCGTTAACGGGCCTTGTTGAACGAATTTTTGTTCTCAAAAATTGAAGAGGAGGATATTGGCAACATTTGGTTTCAACAGGACGACGCTACGAGCCACACAGCCGAAGCTACACTCGATGTTTTGTGCCCTGTTTTTGAAGATCGCATTATCAGCCGCAGAGCTGATGTCGTTTGGCCACTCGGAGCTGCGATATGACACCATTGGACTATTATTTGTGGGCTGCCGTAAAAGATAAGTGTTACGCCGACAAGCCAGAGACAATTGACGCTTTAATATTCAATGCTACAATATTCGTGAAGCCATTGGTGAAATACAGCTGCATACAATCGATAATGTGCATGGCCAGCCGAGGCAGCCATTTGAATGAAATTATTTTTCATTATTAACCGGAAGGATTGTACTTTCAAATAAAAAAAGAAATTTGAGAAAATATTCAGTAGTTTTTTTTATAGCATTTTCAAAAAAAAAGTTATCTGGCGGACCCTTTACAATAAAGTATTAATATCATATTCAAATACATCCAAGAACAGACGATGACCCTTAAATAGTAATTATATATTGCCCCCAAAAACAAAAGTTTCACATTTTAATATTTTATATTTTTCCATATAACAGTGGCGCATGCAAAAAAGCAGTACTGTAAGGTATAGATTAAAAAATTTGCAATTATTTATACGATGAATAGCAGTGAAATGGGGAAACAATAACATAATTTTATAATCTAGTGGCTGTGCTGAAGCAAAGCTTTGACAAGAAATGCTCCTAAGTTGAACATCGCGATCAAATATCATGCAATAATTAAGAAGGTTCGTGAGCTATATCAACAAAACTCTTCTTTGCAAACATGGATATGACAAAGAAAGCGTTGGGATACAGCAGGATGTCGTAAATGAAGATGTTTTAAAAAAATTATTTCGATTCCCATCTCTATTACATCATTTAACAATTAAGTTCCCAATAAGCAATCATATCAAAAGGCAAACAAAACACAAGGTGTAAAAAGCACATTCAGCCACGAACAATGACAATGCGGTTTTATTGAAATAAATATAACAAAAATGTAACTTACAAAACCGTGATAAAGACATTCAATCATTCACTCGTTCATTCACATATTTACTCAATCACTTGACAACCAAATTAAGATCTTCAGAATTGTAATTGAAACTTCAAATTAAACTTAATCGATACAGTGAAAAAATAAGAGACAATGAATGAAACGAAAAAACGGCAAAGTCATTGCAATAGAAGATAAGTTCTAATTATTAAGCTTTAACAGAAACTTAATGATAACGCTACTCGTCAGCCAAAAAATTCTTCGTCGTTTCAAATGGCAGTTCTGCCCAAGTGTTCTCATGAGAGAATTTGTTTTTCCACTACTTCAAGACCAGCGACAAATATTTCAATATAAATCAATTTAAATGAAAGATCATGCACCAGGAAAATTTAAAACGCACTTTCTGTGCTACTATATATTTCGTCAGCATTCTCGCTATCATTACTTCTTAGGCTTCATTCAAGCCTGATTGTAGCACCCGCCTTACACAGATGCATTTTTTAAGAGCCCATTGCTATGGTTGATGTCTAGTTTTTTGCTAAATTGTATATTGCATAACTATTTTATTAAGCGTTTTCACGATTTCACTGATGATGCTGAAACCAGGAAAATTCAATAAAACTTGAATGAAAATTTCGTTCAATAAAAAATGCGATAATATTTCATGAGCTCTTCGGAGATGCTAAAAGAATCTGAAGTCGTTAACGCTGCAGCATCAAAAAAATAGCGAAAACCTCTTGACCTCTTCTAAAATATCGATCGATATTGAATGCCGTTATGTGGATGTTAGTTGCTGTATCACCAGCATAAAAGGTGCCATCGTGTTAGCTCTTAATAAAATAGTTAAAACACTTAGTAAAACACTTGACATTAACCACAAGAATTCGTTCAAAAGCACGAGTTCAATACTGATAACAGACATTTAATTTTTATTGTGTTTTGATATTAAAAATTTTACACTTTTTTACACTAAAAACATATTTCAATAAAATTATTATCCCAAAACCTTTTCAAATATAATGAAAATTTTTCTCGAAATATGTGTGCGCCCTCGTACCAACTATGAATTTCATCATGCAATCAATGAATTTCGTCATTAATAACAAGCTTACGTAAAAATTTATTATCATTATTGAAGAATAAATAGTTCGTTGATTTTCAGGTATATTATGAATGTTTTTTTTTCGTTCTCATGAATCTTTTTAATTGGCTTTACGAAGTTAATCATGTATGCAATAAAAATATTTCGTTGTTCACATGAAGCATTTTTTGCATTGCAAGAATTGAAATTTCAACTTATAATTAGGGATGGATCCTATACCGATGCCGACATATCGGCGATACTTAGGTTTACCGATATATCGGTATCGGCGATATTTTATTTGTCAATACAGCGATACTTTTTAGCTGTTTTCCAGTTTTCTTTTTTTCTGTGAATGAACATAAACAGTAGTTCAGAGCTTGCATCTGCTTAATTATTTTCAATGCTTATTTCTACTAAGAGAAAATACACTTAAAAATGGATAGCATAAAATCAAAATTGAATAATGAAATAATTTCCTTTAATTTTGCAGCCGTTTCAAAAGATTTAAAAAGAAACGGCATGATCTTATTTGCTATTATTAGAGAATCGAAAGGGAATCTCGACACGCAGGTACGCTTATTAGCTGGCGCAATGACATCTCTGCCCAAAGTTGAAGAAAATTGCGCATAAGTACTTAAGTTGTCAAATGAGTTCTGTCGCATCTGAGGGACTATTTTCCATACGGGTCTCGTGCAAACAGAGCGTCAGCTTACATTATGCAATTTTCGCTGCTGCAATTTTCTAATTTTTTTCCTTTAAATTTGGATTTATGTTTACATTGTGAAATTTTTATTGCAGAAATTGTCTATGGATCTATTTGTATACATTTGTATCTGTACGAACGAGGTGACAAATAAAATTTCAAGATTACATGCATATGTGTAGATATTTTAAATCCTGTCTCACCTCTCGCTGACAAATCAAAAATTACAGCGTTAAAAGCTGCATAATGCAAACTGTTACAGACTTGCGAAATCATCTTCTTCCGAAAATACTTTGTTCTTTTTTTCATCTATTTAATATCAAATTTAAATTTTATTAATACAAACATTCTTATAAAATATGTAATGAGAAGTTATTTCATACAAATAATTACTAATAATTTTCAACAAAACGACAACATTTTCTTTTGTGTCTAAATAAAAATAAAACTTGGAAACAATAAAATTTTTTAATCAAAAATCATGTAATCAAAATACTGTGTATAATTGGATCAAAGTCATAATTATTGAGCGCTCTTAAGCTCTTTTCTTTAATCGAAAGAGTCTATTTATAGAAATTAAAACTCTTCTATTTGGCTCAAAAACACACAAAAATAAATAAAAATACATGTAAAACTCAAACGAAAATAACCACAAATCCCATAAACACGGAAATACATTATAATGCATGCTCACTGAATCACTAGTAAAAAATGAATAAAAATTTTATAAGAAAATACAAAAAAATAAAGAAGAATTATAACACATACTGGCGCACTAGTATAATCACTGCTGCAGCACAGTCTTAACATTTAAAGAAGAAAAGAATACCAAGTTTTCCCAGCAATGTATCACATGCAATAAAGATGATCCTCTACTTGATACGAGTACTGAAAGAACGTACTACATATATACATATAAAGACGACAACCCAACAAGAATGGCAGGCAAAAAGTCATTGAGGCAGTCAGCCGGGCAAACAAGAAGGGATCCATCCTAAGGCGGCATAAAATTACAGTGTACTCAATGTGTATAAGATCAACCTATAGCTAAAACAATTTATTCGCCTAACCATTCAGGATGACTGACGGACGAATTGTCTAACTGGCTGTAAGTTGCTTACGCCGGCTAACTGCCTCAATGGCTGGTTTGGTTCAGTTTGTTTGGTTGACTCTTCGGTTGCTCGATTACCGGGTGATGGCTGTTTTCTTTAACACAACTAGTCATACCATACATGAACTCGTACTTGTATGTATGTACGAGTACAAAAGAACTAATGAAAAAAAGAACAACCTCCATCCACTTCATCCTACCAACCCAAAACAAAAACAAGCATTTCTTTTTTTTTCGTATTCCCGGCATTACAACGAAAAATCCAGGAAAAAAATCCAACTTATCGCAAACACACACTCACTATTTTACATCCATCCATACAAATGTGCCCATTCCCGAAAGTAAGAAGCAGCTATAACAATATGTTTACGATATTGTGGATCATCATAATCATGATTATCGCCATCGTTGTCGATGTCGTTGTCGTCGTCATTACCATGACTTTTCTTGTTGCTGTCTCATTGCTGTATTTTTCATCTTTTAGCTCTTCCACTACATCTTTCCTTATGGGCCTTTGTCGTTGTCGTTGTCGTCGACGTAGTCTCAGTCGTGTGCTTGTATTAGTTTTGTATATATTTAGAAACAGCCAATCCAACCATACTAAACTTAACGAACAAGCGGTCAATGACCGTACAAATAGTGACCCACTAACATCCGCGAGTGCGTTCACCTTAAAAAAAATTCATGTGACGTATAAATAAAATTATGTACATGTGTATGTATCGATTTGTTGGATGGTTTGGCATGTCTGTTGGTATGATGGTAAACGTACGAACAAACGAAGTTAACAACATATGCATATAGCAGCAGCCAACTATTTAGCCAGCCAACCAACCAGTTATGAAAACCAGCAACCTTCAGCACCACAAACAACATGTGATCTCTTTGGGCGCTATAACACACGTACACGTACCTACTCCGTCTCTCTTAGTTTGTTTGAAAAGATCTTCCGGGGAGGCTTGGTTTTATTTACATTTTTTATAGTCATTCTTTTAGCTTTTATTGGCTTTAAGAGAGTGTTAAGAGCAATATTTTCGTTTTTCTTGAATAGTACTTGAAATGTTTTAGTGTCGATGCGAGATTTGAAGAAGGTTTGATAGCATTTTCATTTGGTGTTTTGTGGTAATGAGGTGATCGCAAATTTCCTGAGCTTAATGAAAAATTTGTAAGAAGCTTTAATTAATTTTGAACACCCATACGATTAATCGTGGCTTATTTAGAAGCAACTAGGTATTTATTATAAAGAAATGTAAAAAATTTCTTTGCCATACCAAGGGGAGTCTATTTTACAGGTAGTTTTGAAAGCAATATTTCGCCATGGTAGCTAGATTTTTCAGAATCTATTCTGGTACTTTCAAATGATATTTGGTCATCGATAGCAATATGTTGTGCTAAAGAAAAAAATATTTTTGCATGCTGCATATGGATTGTGATTGTGCTAGAAATACATTTTACATAAATTTTCCTTTTATGTTTTTAACATTTTATGCCAACGACGCAGTATTTGTTGGAAAAGCAACACCATGTGTTAAATGAATTCGCCTTGGTAGGAATATTTATTTTGAGAATTGTTAAAATCATTCATTCATAAAAAATATTGCTTCTTTTCAATATGGAATTTGACAATGGCTGCAATAAAAATGTCTCCTTGGAAACGTGAGGTAAAAACAATAACCCTACGCAGGGAAACCAGAAATATGCAATTTCTTGTTTTTTCATGAGCGATGTACAGGAGCACGAATAAAATATTAACACGTTTCGGAGCTTTTGAATAATTTTGGAATCGATTTGTTGTCAATTTTACCTAGCATATTTACTGTACGCATTTTCGATGCCACATACAAATCATGAATACCCACCCGCCCGAGTCTATGCACTTCATCAGATTTTTTTCAAACATCATTATCATTAAAACTAACTTTTTTGGAAAAAAAACACGATAAATATATTCCTTATGTCATTGAGCGTTCATTTATTTATGAACGAACTCCTTTTCATATAGTGAAACAATTATTCCTCAGAAATTTTCAAAAAGCAAATTATTAAAAATTAAAACTAGTATAATATAATTTCGTAATTGAATCAATTGCTCATGTGATCTAAAATAAAATTTTCTGAATTGAAAATTAGAATTTTTTTAATTAAATTTTTAATTTTCCTTCTAGGTTAAACTTTAACTACACAATTGAATACAAAGTTTCTGTAAATGAAAACGTGTTCAAGTGATCTCTGGGTATATTATCATTTTCATATATATATATATATATCATCTTTTGTATACATATATATCGTATATGCGCACAAAACGCATATTTTAGAAAATTTTTCTGGCTTACCCGAAATAAAATACAAAAAAAGAACTCGCGGGAATAAGTTTGCAGGCTTTAGTACTTGTAAGAGCTTTCGAATTGATTTAAGGTTGGATATTAACTTCTTTGGCTATGAGTAATGTGATAGGTAAGTAACATTAACTATGATGATGAGATCATGGTTGATCTCGAAACATCATGATGTCATTTCGACTCTTTTCTTTTCCTTCTGTCGTTTTCTTTTCTAAAAAAATTTAACATTTCTTTTACTTTTTATAAAAAAAATTGCTATTCAGAGTTTTCTTAACACAAATATTTTTCTTCGTTAGTGATGATACAATAATTTCTAATAAACTCACTATTTCAAAATATCGTTATATTGCGAATTTTCAATAAAATGGGCAAAAAATGTTGCACTTATTTTTAGAAAAGAAAACGCCATTAGAATTCAGTTTTGAATAAAGTAATTTTATTGAAAAATTAAATTAAAACGAACTTAAGCCAGAGTAATTAATTTTTTTTTAATTGAAAAGTTTTGATTTTAAAATTTTATTTGCAAACTATTTTTTATCAACATTTTCAATATTATACGGAAAAAACTAAAATTACGAAAAATTCTTATTTAATTAACTGTGTTTTTAAAGTTCAATATGCGACGAAAATTTTTCATTTACTAAAAATCTAGTTTTCAATAACTCAAAATGTGTAAAAATTTTTATAATCTTTTTATTTTTTAACACATAATTAAATTATTCAATACGAAATTAGTTGAAACTAATTAAATTTTTTGATAGCTAAAGTAATTATTATTATGCTAAAGTTCGTTACATTTTCTCTCAGAAAGAATTGGACATGAGATAACAATCCAAAGGCACAATGGAAAAATTAAATTTAATTAATTGCACCCTACACTGGAGAACAGAAACAATGTGTTTTCGGGGGACGCAACAAACGCGTCATCAAACGTGTTCATCCTCTTTGAGTAATAGTTTTTTGCTATGGAAATATATAAAAGAATTATGGAAGTTTTTAGAGCGCGCTTCGAAATTTTGCTTTTCAGGTGTCGAGTGTTATGAGTTGCTGAAGCCGAAAGAACTAATTTCTAAATATCTCCACCATCTGATGAGATACAATAGATCGCTCAAGGAAAAAGGCAATCACTATTACTCCAAATTTATTGGCTTGCAAGATAATGCTCGTTCCGTCATCGTAAGCCTGTGTGAGCAGCAATTCGTATTACAGGAAAATACAAAGAATTGGGTCGATTCGTGAGCATTCGCTGAAAAATCTTTAAATGTACTATAGGCACTACTTTGATTTTAAATATTCTTAACTTCGTAATATAAATAATTTTAACTTCATTTAAAATGTGCTAGAATTTTTTTTACTTTTACTTCTGCAAAAATAAGAATTTATAACTAATTTTTCTTAAACAAATATATATGAACTCGCTAATAAATGTGTTTACTTTTTTACGATTTTAATAACTTAGATTAGCCAACTTTCCCTCATGAAAGAAGCAGAAGATAGAAGCGATTTTCTCATATAAAAATAATTTAAAACACCAGATACTCCTTCTTACTTGGAGCAAGTTTTTATGTACGAGCGCATATCGACAGTATCACACACCAAGCTGTGATGACAGCAGCAGCAGCACCAGCATTAACAAACAATAAAAGATCTTTCACCGGCAACATATCATCGTCAACATCGGCATCAACATTTAAACAAACAAACATGCAACAAACCAAACAACAAACACAACAATAACTACATGAAAACAAACACTCATATGTCACTGCAATGAAATACTCCTAAAATAAAATAAATAAAAATAAAAAAATAAATCATATTAAAATAAGAAGCCAATTTTCTGTTTCATTTTCAATTTTTATTTTCCCAAGAAGTTACTCGTACATTCAGTTGCTGACTTAATGCATCGACACACAATAATGGAGAAATCTGAAGAACTTCAATGTGAGTTCTCCAAACAACAAGGCATGATACACGAGTATTTGTATGCTTGTTAACATCTTAGCCAGAGTTGACAGAGAATTACTTCTTTAAATACCTTCTCGGAATGCCAGTATCAAATAGGAGTCAAAGAAACTACTTTTGTAATACCCAGCAAAAGTTTTGACGGCAAAGTAATGAGTAATGAGTTATAAAGTACATACATCATACTTGTTACTACTTCTACTTTGGCATTTTAACTCATTACTTTAACATGTCGATGTCATGTGTGGAGGTTCTAAGTGTGTTTGGTTAGCAGTATCGCCATGTGGAGGTTTCGTGTAGAGAAAACAGAACCGTTGGGTCAAAGGACTTTTCTTTATCAAAATTGTGTAAAAGGTTTTAGTGTTTTTGTAGCCGGCAGAGTTTGCCACTGGCTACGCTATCGCTTTTGCCGTTCTGTGCAGAATTGCAAGTTGTTGTTTCTGTTCAAATTTTGATTGAAGTTATTTCTGTTAGTGTTGAATGTGTTGTGATTTCTTTGTCGATACCGTGGTAGTTCTTTTCTAAGATGTAAAATTGAATTATTTGGTACTTTTTGTTCATTCTCTATTTCTAATGCAAGGTCAGATGCTTCTTGCAAGTTGTTTGGTCGAGCAGCATATATGGTCGATTTAAAGTTTTCATTCAACCCTTTTTTAAATGTATCTAGCGCTAATTTGTTGTTTAGTCTAATTATTACATTTTTCTCTGCTTCTGTAGCACTATTTCCTAATTCTTCTATTCCTAAAATGTTCAAATTATCTATCATACTTGTTATTTTTTCTTTGTATGCCTGTACTGACAATTTTCCTTGATATGAAATGCTCAAATTAGCCTGTAGTTCTGGAATTGATTTTGTATTTTTGTATCTATGCCTTAGCAAGTTTTTCAATGTTTCAAAATTTTCTGGTTTTGTGTATGAACCTATTGCAGTTCTAACGTTAGAAGTTAGTTTAGCATAATAGACATATTGTAGAAAATCTACTTTTGCTGTTTCTGACAAAGTCTTATTGATAAGTTCTGCTGTTATAAGGAAACTTTCTAATTCTATGTAGTTGCCAGCAAATAGTGGGAGAGATTTTGAAACCGTATCTAAATTAAATGCTGCCATTTCGTTATTTTTTTCTAATGGTTCTCTTGAACTTTCAATTAATATTTGTTTTACTGTTTCGTAAACGGTAGTGAATTCTAATTTGAGGGCTATTGCTGCTTCTTTGTCTTCTTCCTCAATCTCAGCTATCAAGAAATGTTCTTTTATACCTTCTATATATTCTAATTTATTTTCTATTGTCTTTTGTGTATATGTCCTTCCTGGACTCTTCTTTAAAATTCTTAATAATTCTTTTAAATCTGAAATATTTTTTTCCATTTGATTATTTTATAATTACAATTTTTATTTTACATAATTCACTTTAAATGGACTTTGTATGAAGGATATTTTAATCGAACAAGAAATTTATTAGTGTTATTTTATTAAATATTTATGTTTCATATTTCTACACGTCAGTTATTGCATTACTATTTCTACCATTATGCTTAATTACGTAATTCTTAAAATATTGATTAATCTTATGAGCTATTATACATTGCTCATAATTCCTACTACCAACAATGTTACAACATATTCTGGTATCGGTGGTTTATTGATTTCCACCGAACTGTTATTTATAGTTTGCTCCTCTTGGTTTATTTTGCTAAGGGGATTACCCCAAATAGGTCCTACCATTGTTAGTAGAGATAAAATCTTTGTAGTATCCTCTTATGTTTTTGGTGCCTTCTTGGTACCCTGAGCTGTTGGCTTGTAGTATGGTGGAGGACTCTGAACAGCGTTCAATGGTTTTGGGACGTATTCTTCCGACATTAAAAAAATTTTTTTTTTTTTAGCAGGATCAAAAATGGTTATTGGTCCGTTCACAGGATCGCCATGTGGAGGTTCTAAGTGTGTTTGGTTAGCAGTATCGCCATGTGGAGGTTTCGTGTAGAGAAAACAGAACCGTTGGGTCAAAGGACTTTTCTTTATCAAAATTGTGTAAAAGGTTTTAGTGTTTTTGTAGCCGGCAGAGTTTGCCACTGGCTACGCTATCGCTTTTGCCGTTCTGTGCAGAATTGCAAGGGCAAAAGGAGAACTTTCAAAATAAAACTAAGGCAGATGTTGCCGATTTAGCTTGTAGATTAAAAGTCTGTTTTATTGAACAATTTCAGTCGTTTATATACTATCTTAAAAATACTTTCTTAACTTCTCTTACTTACACTAGCTTATTACAATCATACATTTCTTTCATTCAGTGACATGCAAAACAAAAGGTTTATGTTACAATTTTGTAAGTGACGAATCACAATGAATCTGAATGTAAACAAATATTCCACACTCAAAACTAATGCAACGTTTAAATAATGTCACTCAATTTTTGTGTGGTCATCGATTAGATCAATTGCATTGTTATCGTCATCCGTTAGGGTATTCAGTGTGTTAGGGTATTCAGTATGTGTACACTTATAGAGGTACACTACACATGGGAGGCAGGTTCTTAGCACTTCGGATTACAAATAACGACTTAAAAATATCAATACATACAAGTCATTTAATACACAAAACACAAGAAAAATTAAATGTATGATGTCAGCACTGAAGTTGTGCTTTTGAAGGAATTGTTGTGTTTGATGTCAAGTGTTTTACTCACACGCACAATTTAAAAAGAAATACATTTCTTCGTCAGGGGTTGAACTGCTAATCATCTCTATTAGTGCGCTAATCAGAAAATAATTTACTTGTTCATTTACTAGTAAGTAGTTATATAACTACTCCTAAGTAATGCAGACGATATTGAGTATTTGTTGTAAAGTTTATTGTTCTTAATAGAAATCATTGTGAAATTTCTCTGGGTGTGTGTTAGGGTGATCGATTATTCGACATTTTCCAGAAACCGGTGTTCGAATAGTTCGAATATTTGAAATTTTTTCAACCGGGCTTTTTAGTGAGAGAATTATTATACAAAAGTTTTGATTTTAATTTGCTGTATTAAAAGAAAGAGTTAAGGTTTATAAAAATTAGAAGATAAACCTAAAAATTAACTTCCTATCGCCACCTTAAATACAAACGGACGTAACTACACATATATTCGAAATAGAGTTTTGGATTGATTATTGTTCGTCTTGTCGAACTACATGTTCACGGAAAATTTAAGACTCCTACCACCAAACACAGACCCTTTATTAAAGAAATTTAGACGGGAATAAATACAAGTACATGTACACATTTTTAATGCAAAAAGGTGTAACTACACACACTCTTGTAGAATAAACGTTGAGTTGTCTAGTTGTCTTGTTCAAAAATAAATAAGTCTATATTATAAAAAAAATTAAAAGGATTGCTAATAATACTCTATTATTATTGACTTTATAGCGTTTTCAGCTTCTCCTTTGAAATACATAAATAAAACTGTAGTTACGTCTGCTTGCATCATGACGATAAACATATGTATAAGACATATACTTATGAATGCATGGACAAGGTGGACAAACAAAATATCAATAAAATATATATCCTCAATACTTTGGACTAATATCAACAGCTGGTAGGGATTACTATGTATTTCGATCCGAAAGAAAACACTTTTAAAGCACAACGTATGAGAAATACATAACAATTCTCTTGATTTTGGTACTACATAATTTTGTATATTCATATGGAATGATGTTTTGCTTGTGCTCTTAAAAAAACGGTGTAAAGTCTATAAAATCGAAATATAATAGATCTGTTTATAATATTGTTAATATAACAATTAAAATGCGAAAAAATAGTCTAACTATCGCCTCATAAAATTATTTTGCCACAGCCAAAAACACCTAGAACTTTTACACTGAAAAATACATTGAAAATTAAAGGAAAACGTTCGTCTAAGTTTTAATATAGTAAAAACTAATTTTATTGAAAAAATATACAAATCGAAAAGTATTCGACTGAGCCGGTTTTTTATTTATAAAAAAAACGGAATATTCAACATTCCAAAAATCAACATTTAGAAAAAAGCGACATCCTTTTGTAACAAATCCGGTTTTAAAAAACGGTTGAAAACCCGAGTCGATCACCCTAGTGTGTATACACGTCATCAAAAAAGAATATCTCATTTGCCATAGTCAAGGGTTGAGCAAAAAAGGAAGCATATTTAAATTTCTTAATGAATAAATTCTTTCAATAAACTGGACACAAATATAAATTACCAATAAAATAAATATGTATCTTTATTTCTGCTTTTGTCAAGTTGGTATATCCATATTAATGCGATTCCTTATATGATTTTGATAACAAAAAAAAAGAGAGTATCCTGAGTAAAACGAGTCGAAGTTAAGTAAAATGATCGTACAATTTGTTGGTAATCTGGCCCTGATGAAGATGTCGAACGAGATAAGATTATCATCACACATGAAAATAAATTTAATATGAATTTGTGAAAACACAGATCCTAACGTATTCGTATACTGTTCTTAATAATATATATAACTATCAGAAAACATGTATATTTGTATGGATGTGAATTAGGGTAGCCCTCTAATGTTAGATTACAACGGATAATGAAATATGTTTTAATGTTGTTTTACGATTAAAAACTAATCTCAACCAAAAAATCTTAACCAAAATAAGTCCATTTGATTTACCAATACAGTTGGACTGTATGTAATAGATTTTAAGAAAAAAAAAACACATTGAATTTCTTTGTCTCAACCTATAGAAATGTGGGAATAGCTTTCAAACTTGAAAAAAGTACAGGGGTGGCTCAAATCTATCGAAAATCGGACTTGTAACGAGCGAATTTTTTTTTTTGTCTATTTCAATTATCTATTTATTTATTCATTTCAATATCTTAAAGCCCAGTACGGCCTATAGCAGGTGTTTGGTGAAAAGTATGTCTATTAATTATATAAATATGTACATATAATCAGATGTTATATTCAACATATTTACGCTATTTTACGAAAAAAAAAGTTAATGATAAAAATTATCCAACGGAAAAAATTATAACATTATAATATGGAACTGTTAGTTATTATGCACTATTAATTATTAAAATGAATAATTTTTGAACTTTTAAAAATTAGCTCTGCTTATTATGTGATTTTTCAATCATGAGGTTTGTGGAAAATTTCAAGACTCATTTTTGTCTTAAAATCTTTCGGTTGATCGTATTTTTGCAACAGATGTCGACTTGAGTACCAAAATAAGTTTGGCAGATATCTTATTCCATTAGATTTAAAATAAATGATCAATGCTTACAGCAACTGAAACAATCAATCAATCAGATTGTGTCACCTATAAATTATTTTCAATCGATTTTTAAATTGTTGAATATTCTTTTTTGGACCATTCGCATAATTTTAGGGGGCGAGACAGAGAATTCGAACAACATATTTAAGGGCGGCCCTAATGGTCGTATTGAAGTATTTTATTTTTTGTTTTTTTAATATAAAATGTTAAGCTCCTACTATCTATCATCAGCGTAGCTAAATTCTAATTTTGCAAAGATCTTCTGTGAAAATGCAATTAATACTTATGGCAATCAATAAGTTTTGAAGCCAAATTTTGCAGTGACCGTTTTTTTTTTGTTTGGTTGTTTCTTGAGGGCCACCCTAATGAACATTTTGTTATATTTTGTTGTGCTTGAATTGTATACGATTTTTTAAACCATTGGATCATGGCCTCAAGCCGTTCACCTCTGAAGGTAAAGTTCAAATAACATCAAATTCACTTAATTTAAGCACAACTCACGTTGGACATATTAAAATTTTTTAAGGCCGTATTTTGTGAAATAAAATGCAAAAAGTCGAATTAAAAAAACTGATTATTTTCCATAACAATTTGAAACGTCTCAATTTACAATTTTTTTGTAAATTTAACCCTTTCAAAATTATCCATTATCTAAAATTCATTACTAATAACAAATGTTGGGTTATCTTCTAAATTTTTCTGTGTTTTTAGCGAATTTAGAATTTTAGTAAAACAATTTGTTTTCGTTATCAAATATATTCAGCATACGCAATCAAAAATTTTTCATATTTATCAAACCAGGTAGAAAGAGGATCACTTATAAAGTAATAATGAACACTCAAAACCTTCGAAATGATTCTCGTAGTTGAAAAAGCATGTATTGTTATATAAGGAAGCAGAATTTATTTCAATCGTTAAGAAGAAGTTAATGCTTTACAAGTTGAAATTCTTCATATCAAAATCATGATATACAAAAGTTTTACTTCTCTTACTTAGAAAGCTAAAACGAGAGCGTTCACAGTTTAGGGGATTTGTCCCCAAATCAGAAATGTTTACGTGTTTGGGGACAATAATTTCCTGTTGGGGATCTCAAGATTTTTTAGTGATAACAAATTTTGGCCAAACCTTATCTTTAATAACTTTTTCCGATTTTTATACCGATTTTATTTTGTATTCCCACACCAGGCTTGAAAATGATGCAAATTTAATCGAAGTTTCAACAAAATTTCATTATTTTGAATTAAAACTTTCGAAATACATATATGAAGCAAAGTAATATTAAACGAATGGGCACTAGAAATATGAAAACTATATTTATATTAACTTCTTGTTACTGAGAAAAGCACTCTTTAGGGGATTTTCGGGGATAACAATTCAAGTTTGAGAACATTTTTGTTTTAAAAACTGGAAACTCTAAACTGCTTTATATAACAAACAATTTTTGCTAGTTCACATTTTACAGACATTATTTTTAAGTTTTTTTTTGTGGAATTATTAAATTACAACTAATTTTGAATTTGTTGCATGCTTTCTTTCTGCTTTCCAAATGAATATTTTACTGAAAAAGGTCCTGGGACTTAACTAATTATCAGTCAATTATCTCAATGTATTTTACTTGTTAAACAAAATATTAATTTTATCTTCAGTGAAATATTAATTTGGAAAAAAATCATTTTACAAATCAAACCTTAATTTGTTTTTTTTTTCATAAAAACAATAAAAAAACAATTAATAACTATTTTATCGGAAAAATAAAATCTTTTATTTTAAATAAAATCACCAAAATCTTTTATATTCGATTGGAAAATTAAGAGTCAAGTAAACCTTTATTTTTGATCACAAACTAAAAGTAACATCATAACTTTATGTTTGATCGAGAAAATTAACGATTGTGTGTTGAATTTTTTGAAGAAAAGAAGTGAAAAATACAAATATTTTAAAATAATTCTGTATTCCTTAAGTTATCTTTACCCTGTCTGACTTTTCATTTGATATCAATTGTTAAAACTGAAGTAGCGTTGCTGCTATGCACTTTTTCATACTTGGTCTGAGATCAGCTTAAAATAGAATCTATTCCGCATTTAATTAGTTTGATATCAGAGTTTTAACTACATACGAGTATATATAATTAGAAATCGCAATCAGACGAGAACTCAGATGTGTTTAAAGAAAGCTCTAGCAAACCGTCATGAAGATTCAAAAGTAATTGCTCTTTTCGATCCCTGAAAAAAGATAAAATAACTGCGATGTTTCGAAACCTGTAAAAATTTAGAATCTCTTTTTCCAAATTCGGATTCGGTGTGAATCATATGAAAAGAATTATCAAAACGAATTCATTTAACAGGTGTTGCTGAAAGCACAGCTGACTATTTCGGCTTGCTGGATATATATTTCAGAATATTTCTTTATTTGTGTTTCTGGTGTTTCCAAATAACTTTTTAGCTATAGACAATAATGTTGTTGCACTATAAAAATAATAATTTTTGTTTGGCGCGCATGAATCGAGATAAAGTTGCTAAAAATACGTATATCCTATTTTTGACATTTCCTGCCCCCCAGTTGCAAAATCAGCATCAGCTGCAAAACTACTTCGCCTGGAGGAATATCATCGTTTTAGGAAACTTTTTTTTAAGTAATGTTAATTAATAGTTTTATCGCCATATTGAAAAAAATTGGATTGCAAGTGAAATTTAAAAAGAACTTTTCATACACACTTTTTTAAAAATTCATATCATATCCAAATTAGTTTATTTTATAATTTAATTGTCGTATTCTAAAATAAACAACTTCAATAAAATTATCAAATGCAGAAACTAAGACACTTTAAATAAATTAGATTTTTCCTTTTGACAACAAGGAATTTTGTATAAAATTTGGTACAAAATTAGCCCAAAGCAAAAATGTGTTGAAAAATAAAATGCAACATTTCCGCGTTTAAAATGAAATACTACTTTAAAAAAATATCAGCAACAAAAAATTTAATTCACTTGCGATGATTGTTTATAAATAATTGTTATAGTTGTTTGTTGCTTGGTTTGGATTTTGTTTTATACATTTCAAGTTATTACAATAAAATAAGGAAAAACAAAAATTAACAAATAACAATACAATTGAGATCCATGCTCTCGATGCAGCTTCTCCAGATACAACTGCTTACTCGATCAGTAGCAGTGAGCATGTGCTTTAATTCAATTCTTTTTTTATTAAAAAAATGATGTAAAACAAAAACTAAAAGAGCAACCAACATGCACTTTAAAATTGATTATCTGTGGTATGTTCGTTTTTCCTTATATTAATTGTATTAAACCAAATTAATAAAAATAATATTGTGAGTTGCTTTGGCAAATGTCCCAGTTTTTCATCGGATTGTCCCACCGTTGATCATAAAATCCTATGTGTCGTGCGAATATCATGAATTGGACTTTCTGCCTTTATTTGGCAACAGCAAAGCAGATTTTGTGGTCCGTAAGTGTAGACAACCAGTGGAATGAAGTACATTTCTAGAGCCGCTAATTGCAACTTCGGCACTCTTTATGTCATCCCCTTTGGCTTTCGATGATCGATCCTCAACAACTGTATTAACGTATGATATACTTGTACATATCATATCATAAATAAAAATCATTTATATATTTGTAAATTTATTATTTGACATATCTTTCGATATCTAATTCCAAAAAGTTGTTATTTCTTGTGGATTAGGCTACTTTATATAAAGGCTGTCTCAGTAAGAATGCACTTTTTCATTTTAAAATAAAAACACGTAGTTTTTTTTAGATAATTTTGAGTTTTTCATTGGATTGTAAAGAGGACATGTTCCGATTAATTATGTAATAAAATATATGTATGTCACACGCAGCTCTGAATACAGGCCATTAGTCTTTTCATGAAATTTTTAATGACTTTTTCACAGAGATGAGGCTGTATCTCACCGATGACGCGTTGGATCTCGGATTTGATTTAAGTAATTGTTTCAGGCTTATTTGCATTAGCCTGAGTTTTCACAAAAACCTCAAAGCAAAAAATTGCAAGGCGGTATATCGCATGATCTTGGTGGCCACTTGATATCAGAATTTCTTGAGATAATTTTTTCTGGAAATCGTTGCTGCAATAAATCGGTTATTTCAAGCGCTGTGTGGCAGGTGGGACCGTCTCACTGAAAACACATGCCGTCCAAATCCATGCCGTCCATGTGAGGCCACAAGAACTTCGTTATCATATTCCTGTAACGAATGCCGTTCACAATCACTGCAATTTGACAAAAATCCGCAACAGACAGCTGCTCATTGTAGATGCATTTGTTTCTCATGTATTGCATAAGTATTTTCTAATCGCCAAATTTGACAATTTTGTGAATTCACGAAGCCATTGATATAGAAATCTGATTCATCGGAGAATATGACTTTATTCGAAAAATTGGCATTGACTTCACTTTGCTCCATTAACCATTAATGCGTTGTCTTTCGTAAAGCGCTCGATTTTTAATAATCGGAATAAACATAAGTCAGACTTGTCACTTGTACAAAAAAATTTATACTAAATTTAAAAAGTGCATTCTTGCTGAGACCACCTTTACATGTATTTCATTTGTGCTTATGCCAACTCATTAGTACTCTTCAGTAGACCTTAAACCATGGTCTACTGAAGATTTGGCGATTTGGCAGAAGCAGCAATGAAATGCATCTAATAAATAAAAAATAATAAATAAAAACTTTTTATATATCTAATTTATCTTACAACATTTTCGAATTCCTTATAACCATCCATCAATATTCTATATAAAAATATTTTAATTATAATTAATACGAGTACATTTACTATTCAACATACATACATACATACATACAGTAAGATCTACCGAAGCTCTAAAATGAAAATAATATTTTAAGTTATATTATTATTTAGATGTGCATATCGAGGCTCTGCTCCAATAGAGTCATAACTCAAATAAACACAGTTTACGGAAATGAGGTTTAAATTATTCAGTTTACTGACAACTTAATGGAAAAATAAAATAATATTATCCTCTCAAGATGTGAGTGAGTATACAAGATATTATTATGATATTTTTACACCATATAAAAAACGATAGGACTATTAATTATGTACAGTGTACTCTCTCTTAAGCGGACACCTAAGGGACTGGCAAATTTGTCCGCTTATGAGAGGTGTCCGAGAGAAGTATAGAAAGAGTAAATAACAATTTGTAATAAATACATACATATTTGTCTTTAAGCAGTTTTATTTCAAAAACAGAACATATAAATATTTCTAGCAAATTTATTGATTTTGATAGCTCCGAAGCAGAATTTGCATCATTCATAACATCAGTGTCCCACAATCTCAAAGTTTGGTCTTCGTTTTTGATGATGCAAGCAGCCTGAGTCTCGCGAACATTTTTTTAATATTTATGAATTTCAATAACATTTACCTTGTCTTTAGTAGCCAATACTGCTTTAGGCCTATCGGTGTAAGTATGTATAAACCAAAGGAATATAAATATTATATTTATTAAGTGCATGCCAACAAGATGTGTCTTTTCGGGGACTCCCCTTTATATATAAACGCATTATCGTATAAGAAAAATCTGTACGAAAAAAGGAAAATAATAAAAGGAAAAACAGTGTTACTGTCCGGTTATGGGAAACTAAAATGCCCAAAGGTTGGGAAAAAAGTGTCCGCGTCCGGTTATGGAAGGGTTGTCCGCTCAAGAGAGAAAAAGTTTTTTAATCCCTAAGGATTTTTTGGGACTAAAAAAATTGTCCGTTTATGGGAAATGTCCGCTTAAGAGAGGTGTCCGTTAGGAGAGAGTACACTGTACTATTATTACTGTGTTGCAGCAAATTTTTGGTATGTATTAAAAAGCTAGAAGAATGAAAATTCGATGCGTGCTATTTAGTATTCAAGACATCTATATATATTTTTCCAAACAAAAATTCAACAAAATAGTTCTGGTTGTCCTCTTTCTTGCAATACTAGAATTAAAAAATTAGAATAGAAATTTTCTTCAACTAGAATCTAAGTAAAACACGTAATAAAAAATCTGTAAGCCAGGCCAAATCTCCTTCTTCAACTTCTTTTTCTTGTTCAGTCTGTTTGACTCCTTGTAACGCCAGGGGACCCTGGCCCTCCTTGTGTGACTAAGCACAGGCGTAGGAAGCTTTTGGTACTACCGTTAACCTTTGAAGGTTCCTCCGCTACCATCCCATTTGCACTGTCCAGCCATAATAACGCAATAAGTCAGGTTGGCTCAAACAGATAAAACGTTGCTTACATTAGCTAATATCGTAACGGGCGTCGGAGGTCATAGGTCGTGAGTCTTCTTATATAGTTACAAGGACAAGGATTGGTTCTGGACTTTACCAAGTTACAGACGATCAGTGCCGTTGCCTTGTATGTCCGCTCTGAACTCTCCTTGGTTCGTCGTAAATATTTTTTAATACCAGCTAATGGATATTGGGCTATAGTTCGTAAAGTTTTTTAGTCAAAAAGCATTGACAATCAGACAATATACGAGTATCACGCAAGAAAGGAAAAACCATGTCAACTAGTTCCAATCCACACAGGCAAAACACAGAGCAACGTTCTTTTTGGAGGACGCCTCAACCTCCATTATGAGTCTAATATCAATTACTTTGGGTGAAAACCCCAAATAGATATCGAAATAGAAATAACATTAAATTTTTTTTTAATTTGTCGGACGGTGTAATTAGTGTATGATTCTGAAATAATAATTAACTATACATAAGTACATACATATGTTCATATTGCTGCCTTATTGCAATGTAGTCATATCTCAAAAAAACGGGATTTTTGAGCTGCGAATGCAGAATTATTCGTCGTATCACTCTTTATTTTGTAGAAAAAATTCATACAAATATCATGCTTACTCACCTCTTGAAGGGAGAATACTTTTTTATTTTTCCATTGAGATGTGAGTAAATTAAAAACTTTAAAATCCTTTTTTGAAGAACAAGTTTTTTTTTAGATATGACTATGTTGCAATAAAGGAGCGATATGTATTTAGCCAACACGTTTCAAATAACTCCTTTTGATAATAATTTTATAATTGATGAAACATCCTTATATTTTTTAATTTTCTCTAGAAATACAAAACCTCTCTTTTTGACAGATTCACATATTTTGTTATCAAAATTAAAAAATTTCCCTGAATACATAAAATATATGTACACACATACATACATTCATATATACATTGATATGTATGTATTTCATTTCTGTTGTCATCGAATGCAAACGGATAAGAAAAATCATAATTTTATGCAACATTTAATATTGTAAGTACTCGTACTCTTATGTTTTTAGCAAAATATTAAATCACACCTTGTGATTATCTTATCTCAAAGGACCATCTTAAATATAAAAAAAGTAATAAAACACAACAACTTAAGACGCAGTATGACAACGATTCACAATTGTACAACGTTTGTATGTACTTATGTTCATAATATTCTCTACTTTTGAGGTTGCTTGCTTCTAAAGGTGTCATAATATTTATGATGCGAGTTGTTTCGAGAAAACTGCAATAAACTGATAAGTTTTTACAAATTTTGGGTGACTCTTATTGGTGGCTTATGAAAGACATTTTGTATAGACACACTTACTCATGCAAACGTGTTGACACTTAGGGAAGAATATAACAAGAAAGCGGCAATAATGACAATGAAAATATGGGCCACCTTTAAAGCTTGAAGAATAACTATGTAGAAAATAATATCACAAAATAAAATACACATACCGCCAACAAATGTCATAGAAATTCGTTCCCTCTTAGCGTGTGGGCATGTTTTTATTCGTAACTCTAAGAGGATAAGAGTCTTGTTGCAACAGCAATAACAACAACATCAAATTACGATACGATTGTAATAACCTTTAAAACCACCAGGTTCAACTATTTTCCTACCACCAGCACAACCTCATTGTTTCTGTGCGAGTATGCCGCTGATTTTCGAAAGAATGCAATCATTTTGAAGGTCACTTGCTTAAGTACTCATGTTCAGGTAATAATTTCACTAATTTTAAATTGTTATCAAATTGTGTCTTGGAATTTGAGAATAAAACTGCACGAATCATTGAATAATTTCCATTTTATTCTTGATTTTGTAAGAACAAAAGAATTTTCATCTCTTTGATGTATAAAATAATGTGAGATAATAGAAATAGTTTTCTCCCCTATCGAGTAAATATTTACAAGAATTTGGACAATTTTAAGCGGCGGTAGTATGAAAAGTATTCCTCTTAAGGCAGCGCAGTGTAAACAGTCATAAAGAATCTCGGATTATATGAAATATGTATTGAAAATAACAACAGTGTTATTTGTACAGGGAGCCAGAATATATAAAAAAATAGAGCAAAAAGCAATACTGTTCAGTGATGGCGTAAAAATCCTGAGACTTAAAGCCATTAGTAAGCCAAACAAGATCAATTATCTATATACATTACGACCGATTTACTGATCGATTTATTTAAAATAAATTATTTTCGATTAACAACTGAATCGGTTAGTTTGGGTCGATTAGCCAGCCGACTTCCCGATTTAATAAAATTACGGTTTAGAAGTTACAGATCTGTATCAATTACAATATATCTTGTCTATACATTAAGGTATTTGATCGGTTTATTACTAACCAAGTAATTGTTGGACTAATTTAAAATTAATAATTTTCGGTTAACAATTGGGTCGAAAAACCGACTAAATAAAATTTTATATATTTAAGATTTTCAAAAACTTTTGTTTGTTGATGGTTTTTTAGATAGTTTATATACTCACTCGTACATGCATTTCATTGGTGCTAATAACAAATCATCAGTAGACCTTAAACAATATTTTTGAAAAGTTTCAAACCTCTTATCTTATTTAAAAGCTTTTAAAAAACCAATGAGAATTACAAAAATTACAAAAGTATAAATAAGCATAGTAGGCTTTGAAACTTATTCAAAAATCGCAACAAACAAATTATATTCGATATGAATCTATTTTATTTTCTACTGATGATTTGGCATTAGCACCAATGAAATGCATGTAGTATATAGACTAGCTAAAAAAACCTCAATAAACAAAAGTTTTTGAAAATCTTTGAAAAAAGTTATTGAGGCAATCTCGATTAATAAATTTATAAAAAAAATTTTTTATATGTTCAGATAAAACCACAAAAAGGACCGAGAAGTTGGGTATTCCCTATTATAGACTGCTTGCAATTTCTCCAACATCTTCGATAACTGAAAGTTACCTGAAAACTAGAGAAAAAAATTTCCTTAAAACTAAAACATTTGAACGAAATTGTTTTTCTAAAACATTATTTTAGAAGATCTTCTTAAACTATGAAACTATGAATATCACTTGTTTTTTTTTATTAATTCATATATATGAATTTTTGTTCTGGCTGATTTATTTCAAGAGTTATGTTTGTTATTATATTATTGCTCAAATAATTATAAATTCTCAAAATAATAAATAATTTATGAATTATTAATATTTATACGTAATTGTTGAACTGTTTTAAAGTATATATTGAAATGAAATTTTTATTTTTATTTTTTGAGTTCAAATCTGAGTTTACCCATATCTTCTTAATTTAAGAAATTATTTTTGGCTTGATCTAAAGCCAACGGCTTTGGAAATAGCAAGAGAGTATGGAATATTTGGAATAATTAAAAATCAGAGATGGAATTTCGTACTAACCGAAATTGATTTAACTTGTAAGAAATGAATAAGTTGCACTTTTCGTATTCTAATTCGTTAAATAATACTGTTAAATAGTTGATATTCCTAGTCACTAGTACCCACCGTCAAAATTGGTAAAAATCGAACAAAAGAACGCTGATGAGATGGTGTAGCGACCTCGAAATCAGTACTGATTTTGAAACAAACGTAAAAAATAGGAAATTTTTGAACTTTGAGGTGCCATAACTCAGCCGTTTCTTGTCATTTAACTCGATCGGACTTTTCGGTTGGGCTAAAAAACGGTACTTAGAAAAAAATTACAGCGTTTTTCGTGTTCAGGAGGTCCCAATTAACTTATCTAAGCATGTGGCGTTCTTGGTATTTTTTGACTGTAAGCCAGTGTAATTTATGAATTTTTATTTTTTTAATAATTAAATAGTGGAAAATTTTTATTAATCGCTTAACCGATTAAATCAAAATCTCGATTAATTATTCAAGCGATTAACCGAATAAATTGAATACCTTAATATACGTACTAGTATATGTAGTATGTAGTATATGAGCTATCCATAATTTTCCCTACCGATAGAACCGAAATTAGGCTAGATTTTGGTACCTACAAAGATCTAGCACCAGCTTTTGATATGAAAACCACTTCAACTTAAAAAAAAACTATTTTTCGATATACGAGTCACCAACGCTGCAGTAAACGCTGTTTAAAATTTCTTTCATTTCTTTTAAGCCGCTGCATTAAAATAACTAAATATTAATGGCAATAATGATTTCATACTTCATAGATAACTATTGTAAATATGTGTATGTATTTATATAAATAATATACAAATATTTAAAATGTTTGCCGTTTATAGAGAAATAAATATGTATGTAAACACAAAGACCAAGCAAAAAACAAAAAAATAATTGCACTATGGGTTACTCGAAAAGGTATCATGTGGTGAAAGTAAAAATCCATAATTTTCACATTTCGTAAAACAACCATAAAAAAATGTCCAACAAAATTTTTAACTTCAAGTAAGTGCAGTTGCTGCATTAAAATATTTTCGTAGGTACCTTGGCTTAAACATTGAATTTTTCTTAACAATGTCAGGGTGTGTAAATAACTATGAGTGGCTTTTCTACGTACATATGTATGCATGTAGTTGTATAAATGCATTCGCAAGCGAGGTTAATGTCAAAAACGGTCGTGCGACGTCAGAGTCAGCGCGAGTGGGCTTTTGACATTATTTTATTTTATTTTTTTTTTATTTATATAGTATTGAAGTTTTCATGAAAAGCAAATAGAAATTTTTTTCTTACAACCCAAAAACAAGCAAGTAAGAGATATTTATTTGATTTGTTTGCCTTCTTTGCCAACTTCACGAAAATAACCTCAAAAATTTTCCAAAAGTTGAACTTAAACAAGAAACAAGTTTGGCAATTTCTTCATGAAAGCAAATACAAGTAGAAGACACATTTTACAGTGAAAGAAATAACTAGAGTATGTATTCTACAAATCATATTTCGAAATAATAGAAAAACTTTAAAAATTCGCCAAATAATCCTGAATTCGGAAACCAATTAATTTAAAGTTGCTGAAAAGGCTAAAAACTTGAGAAAATTGGATCTCTTATTAAAATGGCTAACATTTTTTTATTGCAAACAAAGTCCAAAACTCATTAAAATTTCTAAAACTGTAAAGAATTCTAAAACAACAGCAGAAATTTTCTAAATGCGAAAAGAAGCAAAAATCAGACATAGTAATTTGATAACCTTCTTGGCTCTTACGCCCATCGACCAATACATAATTGGGAGAAAATTAATTCATGTTTTTCGACCTTATCCGTTTAAAGCAATAGTAACGAAATTGATTGGTTGAAACTATCAAATGGGGCAACTATTGATAGTTCTGCAGGTCTACTTGGGATACGTAAAGAGAGAGAAAAACTCATAAAATCATTAGGTTCGTACATACAGAAAAAATCCAAATGTAAAATCAACATGAAAAAATGTTGATATCAAGTCATTGTTAATATGTGGAAAAAATCCAATTGAATGTACTTTTAACATTGTTTTAAGTTAAATCAATGGTTGAAATTGTTAATTTAGTATTAAAATATGTTGATTCAAAATTATTCACATTGAAATAACATTGCGCATTTTAAATTTTACCTCTTACAGAGTTAAAATAACATCAATAAATGTTTAATTTTGTAAATTCCGTTTTTGTAGTAATAATTACAGTTTTTTATGTAAAATTAACATTGTATATAGTTGAAGCAGGATTAACTATTGTAAAATCAACATTGTTATAAACATTAAAAATTACATTGTAATACTTTGAAAAAACTTTTGTCATTTTTAGATATTAACAAACGTTGGCTTATGTTAAAAAAGTTATATAAAATTTGTGAAATATTAATAATGACTGGAATAATATTAAAATAAAATTCTGTATGTTAAAAAAAACATGAAACATCTTGAAATGAAATTAATTCATGATAAAAGAAGAAAAATTCAAAAAGTACCGCGTACAATGTCAATTCAACATGATTTCTAGTTGTTTTAGAGTGGATAACTATAACTTTTATTTTACTTTAATATCATGTTAAATTAACATGAAATGCTTATGAAGCAAAATTGTTTAAAAAAAACTAGTTGAATCAACCTTGTTTCAGTTGATTTTACAATGTTTTTTTTCTGAGTGTACGCAACCGTCCGCAACGTCTACGACAGAGTAACCATTTATACATAAGTTTCGTAAAGAAAATGGAGCATCGTATACGTTTTTGTAAGATTTAATAAAGACTTTGGCAATTTCAATAAAAATATATTAATATTTTCCTGTTTTTAAAAAATCAAGACGTATTTGCTTCAAATTTCGAAGTCTTCTGTTGGAACTTGACATTTTTGGGGGGAACCTATTCTATTTAAATTTCGTTTTAGTACTATTTTAAATTCATACCACAACTCTTTAAATAATTTTACAAGAGCTTATTTAATTTATTATTTATTTTGCGTCATTAATTTTTTCATTTAATTTTTTTAAGTGTACGAGTATGAACAAAAGTACAAGAAACATCAATCGCCTTCAGTTTAGTTTTGATTTTAGTGAAAATACCACCTAGTAAATATTTCGTTCGTTGGATGCTCTCACACAGATGCAACACACTCACACACAGAAATTTAATGTTCAAGCCCACAACAAAATCATTTGTATTACAATTTGTATTATTTGTATGTATTACTTCTTTATTTCTGTAAATTTTAAATGTCATAATTTATCTTTTTCCAATTCTTCTACATACATTCACAGATGCATTCAAGCCCATATAAATATATATCTAAACAAAAATACATATTTTTTAATTTATGACTTGTCTAATCATAAATGTACTCGTATTTGCTAAAATAACGTGAGCTGAATTGTTTGTGACACAATTTCATTATTGTGAACAAATTTCTCTGCACCTCAATTTAACAAACCAAAAAGGCACTTAGGATTTGAAAAATGTGTAAAAATTCATGATCATGAGGAAAATTAAAAGGTGAAAGTGTTTCTTTAGTGACAATGACCATGATCATGAGTACAACCATTAGATGTACATAAGTATGTATTTAATTGTGTTTCTTTTGTTATAAGTACAATTCAATAGGCGCCTAATTTAATAAGGATCCGATCGTTTCCTTTTACTTCATATTTAATATTTATGAATTTATGTTGAATTTTTTGTAGATATTTTGTATCTGTATCTGTTTTCATTGGTATTCTTTATTACATATGTGATGAAATATCTTAATTTTCATGGCATCATAGAACTTTCTCATGTTGTTGTGTGGGCATTTTTCTGTGTGTGATTTTTTTTATATTTTTTTATTGTTTATGAATGAATTGATGTTTAATTTTTTATGAAATATTATCCTGAATTTTAGTTTATGCTACTTAAAATAAATGAGTGGTGGTAGGAAAACACATAGTTATGTATCAACATTAAGGCAACCTTTTTTTGGATTTAGAATTTGATCATTTGTAAGTGCATTTTCAATTAAAAAAAAAGAAAAGTCTAAGTTGTTATAATTCGCCATTTTGCATTTAAGCTAGAAATTTCAATCAGAGCTACATATGTCGCCCTTCTTTGTATAGAGTACTTTGAAATTCGTTAATTAGTCCAATAAAATCCTTTCACCCACAAGTGCTATAATATCCTTAACCTTAACACTTAATTTTTTAGTTCATAAAATTCTTTCAACCCAAAAATTCATCGTCAGAACATATGGCACAGCTTCCCAAAGCTAAGAGGACAAAAAAATTATATTCACCTCTTCAAAAAATTGTCTAAATTTCAACAATTAAAACGTTATGGCCAATACATGGCAGACAAGCAAACCATTGTTCATATGCAGCATCTTTGGTTAAATAATGAGAAAATTGCCAAAAAAAAGTTTCTTGTTAACAGCAGAATATCAAGTAACGAAATGTTCAAATGCACACAGACATTAAGGCAGGTGTTTTGAATCATATTTTGTTCTCTTTTTTTTCTGGGGCTCATTCATAAAACAAAGAGTAGCATTAAAAAATTAAACATTTTAACGTTTATGTCAATAAAAAAGCACACTTTTTCAAACAGCAGAATTTAACGAAAATAATCAGACTAAAATTTATATATTCACACGCTTCTCAATACCAAAAACATAAGATACAAAAAAACACATGCCACCACACATTCCCTAACAAACTTGATCAACTGCTAAGAAATTGTTCTCTGCATTTAATTAAACATTCGTTGGTCACTAACGTTTATTTAATAGAATTAAATTTTTCTTTCCGTTGTGTAATAAAATTTTATAAATAGAAATGTGTTTGTTGTAAGCCGCTTTTAAATAATAAATTGTCAAATTGTGCACAAGGGTAGCGTGGCCGAGCGGTCTAAGGCGCTGGTTTAAGGCACCAGTCTCCTCGGAGGCGTGGGTTCGAATCCCACCGCTGCCAAGAAGTTTTTGTGCCAACCAATTTTTTTTTTCTAATTTCTTTAAAACTAAATTTATATAGTTAAGTATGGAAAGTGTTTGTCTATCTAGTGCATGTGGTCAACTATTACTCAAATAAACGTGCCAAATGTTTATTTAAATTTATTTTCTTATCAGTAGATAACACTGCTTTGCCCTTACAAAACAACATATTAGCTATTTTGCTACTAATTCATACATGCTGATGTATTTGTTATCCGATTATAAATTGCGTATTTATCAATTGAAAATATAATAGTTTGAAATTTTATATTTATAACTAGAAAAACAAAATATAAGTATGTATGTGACCGTCCGACATATTAAAAACAACATATAAGTATGTATGTGACCGGCCGACAACATTTGTAAAACTCATTACAATTAAGCCAGTGTGCAGCGTTGTCAGAAGCTTTGAGAAGAAAATCCTCATAGGTTGAAAAGAAATCATATGTTATGGAAAAAAATCATAATTTTTTTAATTTAAAATTTTATTTAAGAGAAAAAATTTATAATTAAAATATATTTACATATGTATTCAAATTATTATTGTTTAAAGTATTTATAGCGAAACGTGTAGTTATGTTTATATCGTGACTTATGTAAGTATATATCGTCACTGCACCGACAAAATTCGTGAAACTAAAAAGAAAAATCATTTTTGGTCACACATTCACCAATCAACAAACAGAAAAACACACAACTGATTTCATTAGAACAATGCATTGGGAGTATGTATTTAGATAAATAAATATTTACTTATTTAAGAAAACCAAGCAAAAATCAATTCAGATTAAAAAGTACAAGTAGTATGAAAAAGTTTTATGAAAAACTTTTACTACAAAGTATGTAATACAAGGCTTAATATCTTTAATACGAGTAATATCTTGGTCTATCTTTAAATAATAGCAGGAACAGTTTCTTATTGATAAATATTTTTTTTTGCATGCTGTCTAATTTATTTCTATAGTTAGTTTTGTTAATTGACTGTTGAGAATATTTTGAGAACATTTGCTGAAGAAATGGCAAGACATATTAAGTTTTCCACATTTTTGAAAGGACCGGAAAAGCTAGAATGTTGTCAGCACGAGTTGTTTTTGAAACTTTTGACTAAAATTCTTCAGAACTAAGATTTTGTAGACTTTTTAAATAGCCATTGAATTTTATAAAACGGAGTTCTCTAAATTCATCTAAGTTTTAAATATCCCTTTCACTAATTAAATTTGGAAAATTGTGTATTAAGCCGGAAAAGGAAATAACTTTTCTTTTTATATTTTTCAATGGGTCAAGACGTATCGTTAAAATCAAATCGTTTTATTATTTGTTTACATAGCTCAATGTAAAATGTGTTTGTTACAGAGTAACAAGTGTAAAGTAGTTAAAAGCAACCAACAACAAGCTGACAGAAAACTTAACTTCACTCTGCAGTACATATTTCAAATAAAAAATCATAATATCTATAAATTATAAATCATAATTAGAGAAAAAAAATCACCAATCATATTTTTGTTAAAAAAAAATCCCCAAAAATATGTAAAAATTATCAATTTCGCAACGCAGTTCGATACAAATAGCGCATGCACAATTACGTCTTGAAGTGTTACCGAAGTGGTGGCAAAATGCATTTACAGCCATTCAATCTGTGTTTCCATGATTGAAATCGCTAACCTGTGAAAAGGGATTATGTATGTACATCATCTAATTGGATTCAAAGTGTAAACAAAATTATGTATGTTTTAAGCTAGACAATATGAATGTATGTCTTTTCTAAATTAAGGTAGCGCTATGTATTATTTTCAGTCCCTGTTTTGTTCAACGCTAAGTTCATAGCTATTTTGAATTAAAATTTATACAAGTTTAGGACCTGTTTCTCGAAATGGGAATGAAAATTTCATCCGAATATTTATATTGAAAATAATAACAATATTCTAGATTTTTCGAATGAAATTGTCTTTCACATTTAGAGAAACAACCCCTTAATTTCGTAACTAAATTAATTAGTACTTCAAAGTTAATCTATAAAAAAATATTTGATTAAATTAAAGAGATTAGGCATGTTAAATATTGAAGGATGTTTTTCGCTTGTTCTAGAATAGTGATTCAAAAAAAAATAAAAATAAAATACTACGGGTAATACATACTGTGTGTATTACTTTATTTTTGCAAAGATTTCACTTGAAATTGCAGTTTGTCTTTTATATAAATCTTGACTGCTTGTCTAATTTTTTGTTGTCGTTGTCGTAGCCTAAGTTGCAGCAACAATTGCAACAGAAGTTTCTACCATTAATGCAGCATCTGCATCAATTACTTTTAACCATTTGAGTTGAAATTTTGCTGCTTGCTACACACGCTGCCCTCACTGCCTCATAGCTTTTGTTACTGTTGTTGTTATTGTTATCCTGTTGTGGCATTGCATTTGCAAAACTAACTAAAGTTGTTTATAAAAATACAAAAAGAGTAAAACGACGAAATAACAAACTAAGAAATAAACCTGGTTACGAAACCCTGAAGAAAAAAACTTCCGCATTCATTTAAGATCATTTTCTTTCGTTTGTTGCAACTGAAGTTGCTCTTGCTGCAACTGCCACTACAAGAGCTGCAGATTCTCTTTTTGTTATTATTTAAATTTTTTGTTTGTTTTAAGCTTTTTCTGCTTTTAAGCTTTACTGCCTGCAGATCTTTCTTTATGCTTATCGGTCTGACAAAGTGACTGCCACATTTATTTTTCAACTTTAGTTTTTGTTTTATTAAAAAAAAAATTAAGACGATATCGTGGGTAACTTTTCGTTCACGATCGTGCACGCTTACAAGCAAAAAGAAGTTAGTCATATATGATCGTAAACGACACTGCCCTTTTGAGCCAAGCTCGTGAACACTCACGCCAATTTTACGATAAAAAGTGGGATAATTTTCTAATTGTTCTAGAGCCCAATCGGCGAAAGAACGATGCGCCATCTGGATTTTAAACGGGCGTGGGCCAAGATCTTTGTGCAAACTGTTCCACGTAGTAAATGGACAGAGCCCCAATCTATGCGGCCGACAAGGAATCGATAAATACTTCCACATTTTCTGTTACAGCGGCGATATTCTCTTCAGTACGCACATCTCTTTGACGTGTTGGTTTTGTTGCATTATTTACACAGTAAGTGGTATAAAATCTATTCACAGTTCGTCGGATGGCTTGCTCAGATGTACGATTATTGATAGCATCATAATAATTTGATAGAGTATACTGATCATAAATGACAAAACGTGTACGCAGTATAACAGTTCATTTAAGTGTTAACCCTTTCGTAATTTCAATCGGGCTTAAAAAAAAATGCCCTCTACATATGCACATATCTTTCAATAAAGCAATTTATAGTGTACATTTGCACGTTAACATTTTTGGGGCGCTTTATATTTAATTTCATTTCAAGTTCAAAATTGTCAACTATTAAAATGTAAAAATAAAAATTTCATGCAAATCACTAGAAGTTGTGCAATTTTGCATTCCCGCTTGCTTTTCAACGCCTTTTATCAACAAAACAAAATGCCTTGACAAATCTCATCGTGTAAATGTTGTAATAGTAGCAATTACTCACGCCTGATCTACACCAATAACGTGAGTGATACCCATCTCTAAATAAAACTAAACAAAAATATGTCCCCTGCACATTAAGCAAACATGGGTATTTTAAGTGAAACTACTTGCTCATATGATTTGTCAATAATAAGAAAAAATTGCAAAAATGTATGATAGACAGTGTGAGAGGGAGATATATGGATAATAAAAATATTACCCTAGAAAAAACGAAATTGGACAAATATTTGAACATTCAAATCATAAATATGACAGTGAAATTTTGTAGTTTTATGAGAAGAAATTTAAGATAAAATTGAAAAATAATAAATACATAGATGGCTATAATGATTTTTCTTAATACTACTATTCTGTGTTCGTTATTCCAATATGTATAATAAAAACATTCACGACTTGCGAAACTGAAAAAGTGTGAGGTTTTTTCAAACATAAGAACAAATATATAGAAAATAATTTCGCACAAATTGTTGCAATTCTTACTACGCAGAACTCTGTGCAAATCTCTTGTACAATCTTTCGCACAAAACATGGGCAGATTTAATGTCAAGCTCTTCCCTTGAAAATTTAGCCACGAAGCGTTCCCTCTTCTTCACTCTAAAATGATCGGTGTGAATACAAGAATCAAATATGAAAAATGTGTATAAAAAAGAAGACTCGGAATTAAAAACAAAATGGAATATTTACATATTCATACATATGTATTTATTTAAAGATAATTTTTAAGCAATAGATACATTTTTTATTAACTTCTACCCAGACAGGATTTTTTGAATTTCTTAATCAAATTCGAGTCTTTTTTGACTCCACTGCGCGATCAAAAAGTCGGAATATGCGCGCATTTTCTGAACATAAGAGATACTTTTGTCGGGAGAAAAACGTGACTACCCGCGACTCTTCTTAATAACTCATTTATAAGTATTTTTCTGTATTAGTTTATAGTCATTTTCGATTCCTTTTCTAGTAGTGTTTAAAGTTTTTTTGGAATCGTTTTCTGATCATTTATTAGTCTTATTTCACTTTATTTGTGACTCTTTTTCAAGTCGTCTTGCAATCATATTTATAATCGCTTACGAGTCTTTTGTGAGTAATTTATCCGTCTATTTAGGAGTCTTTTTATTGTCATTTATCACTTATACTATTTCCTTTCATTTGGGAGTTTTTTCATGTCATTTAGGAATGTACTGCCTGTTCGTCGATATCGAAAGAAAAATTTCTTTCGAATTGTTACATTTGACATAAAAACAAGTTTTAAAATTTTGTTTTTGTTTTAAATGTAATTATCCGAAAGAAAATTTTCTTTCGATATAGGTGAACAGGCAGATAATTTGTGTTATTTATCAGTAGTATTTCAAATCGTATGTGGCTCTTCTTCGAGTATTTTTCAGTCGGTTTTCTGAGTCCTACGTTCAAACTGACGCGATTTCATAAATCACGTCCATATAAACGTAGAGTAACAAAAAAATATTATGTTCATATTCGTATGATGTAAATAAATAATACATCAAAGTTTATTTAAAAAAATTTATTTTCGTTAAAAATAGTTTTTAAAATAAAGTTTTACATAAAAAATAACTAAAAAGATTATGGAAATAAATTATTTTCACACTAAGAGATCCAGTTTTTAAATAATACTTTTAAAAAAATCTAAAACCTACGTGTTTCATAAACAAAATACATATACAAATAGTATAAACACAAATAAAAATAATTACAATTAATAATTTGTACCTGAAAATTAATTATATGAACATTTAAAGTCCAGATTGAAAAGTTATTATACATTACAAAATTATTTTAACATAGTATAACACAAAACTATAAAATAACATATCAATAAGAATAGCAATAACATAATAACAACATATAACAATAACAATATTAAATATTGACTTGCCTCTTTATATTCTGAATGTTTTCTTCAATATTCTGTGCTTTTTTTCAGGCTAGTTTCTTTTTGCTAAATTAAATTTTCTGATTCTTTTTTTTTTTTGTTAATCTTTTTATATGCGCTTTTTCCATTCCTTTTCTTTTTGTTTAGCTGGCATTGCCTTATTTATTTATATAAATTTAATTTTACTTTAATGATTATAATATAGGTAAGTATTAAATTTAATCACACGTTTTAATTATTATTTATATTTCACAACTTTCACAACTAAACTTCGATGTAACTTTTATATATGAAAAAAATTTAACTTTTTGACATTTACTCAAGAATACGCAAAGATTGTCCCGTTATACTTAGGAAAAAAACTTAATTTATATAATTATAATCACTTTTCAAACACCTGCGTGATCTGTTTTTGATTACAAATTTTTTAATCTTCCAGATGAGATCTTCATTTGCGATTGCTATCAATTTGTTATTGTATTTTAAATAGAACTCTTTTTACCCGTTGGCGCGAATCATTTTCGAGTCCTTTTTTGATCGTGTGAGTGATTAATCAGTTTTTGATCACCAAAAGTGCTCTAAAAAGTCTCAGCAAGGTGATTTTTCAAAAAACAATTTTCCAAATGCTAAATGGCTGCTAACTATTACTTTACTTTTATTATAACTATGTACCTATGTCTTGAAAAATTAACACAAAACAAAATGTGTATAAAAAATTACATGAGACAATGTAGAAAGCTTTCTTAGCCCACTGGAACCACGTTTTCCTAATGGCAAATAAAAAGATTTGCACGCATGAAAAAATCCTAGAATATGTATATGTAGTCAGGTCCTAGATAACAGCGGATATTTCAGTTGTAGCACTACGTTTTCTTGTGGAACAAAATTTATGGTTTCTTATAGTAGATACCAACATAATTTTAACTTAAGTATCTTCTTAGGGTTGTTTGTTTAAACTAAATTAAAATAAAAGAATTAGAAAAATTAACTATTTCAATATAATTACTTATAAAATTATAAAGGTGGACTGTTTTTCTGCCCACAGGTGTATGTGTTTAAGTGAAATGTTATAGGAATGATTATACCCAACATCTTTTCACTTCATATAAAAATAAAATGTTTTGATAAATGTCAGCTAGACCGTTTGTAACCCAGATACTTACATATGTACATCCATACACATAGAAAGTGCATAAGTAAAAAAACAATTGAAGTGCGAATTCGAACAAATGCAGGTCAAAAACCGTTATTAGGCCAAAATGAAAACAAAAAGCTACAACAATTTGTAATTGAAATGTGTATAACCAGAACATGAATGAGTTCATGCCTTAAACTTCTTATTAAGTTTAATTCAAATTGCATAATTATAGCGAGTGTTCCTAAAAATACTCGTAACAACAAAAGGGAGTTTTAAACTAATCATTAATTAAAAAAAATTAATAGAACAAGCGTGTTTTTCACATTAGGCACCGCACAAGACGACGTACATAATTTGTATGTCATATTTGAAACACTGCAATTACACCTTCTTTTAAAGCACTAAAAATACAGCTAACATACATATCTACATACATCTTATACACAAGTGCATAGAAAGGTACATTAGGGCGGCCCTCTGTTGTACCATGAGAAATAATAATATTAAAATTCTTGGTCTCATCGCCTAGAAGTATTGGAATCTGCGGTGTAGCTGGTCTAACTCCTGAACGACGTTCAGGCCCACTACGAATCCTTGTAAGGATTGTTTGTGCAAGATTAGCAAGATTTTTTTAACCTCGGATACTTTCAAATTCTGCCCCGAATTTCATCCTTTCTGGGAAGTTCTAAAAGTGTTAACTTGGCAAGTAGGTATACTCCCAGTTGTCAAATGAGGATAGCATAAGTTGCATGGTACAAGAATACCAGGTAATGCTAATAGCACAGCTGACTTAGTAAATTTGAGAATGTGTGCGAGACACAGACAATAGATTTTGACATAAACCTTGTATGTTTCTACCAACAAAATGCGTGTGTTCAGCATGATCAGTTGAACTATGTTAGCTGTAGCAAATCTGAGAGAATGTGTTCTTTTACACATGTTCGACATCTTTCCACTTTCAACACAATGTGGATAAAGCGGAAAACTGTCATGTCCGAAACGGTACAAATACGATCTCAAAAAACCGTGTTGACTTAGCAACTGAGTAAATTTTCAATGTGTATTTTTGAAAAATTATAGTTCGTTGTATCGAACGTACTGAATTTTTCCAATTCGCTTACATTTATCGAGCATTCATTTGTTTCGAAGTTTAGTTCAAGTGGGCAAATATTCTGGTTTTTCAAATTAATTATTTCAATTGTAAGATTATAAAAGCAATAATTAAATAAAATCAAAAGTGCCATATTCTGAATATGATACCTATTCAATTAAAAATAAGTAAATAAAGTAATTATTAAATTTATTAATCGAGATATCCTGGATATCTTTTTGCATTATAACACTGGGTATTCACGTAGCAATTTCATTGCTGAGAACAAGCAAAAACGGCAGCAGAGTTTTGATAGTTCGATCGCTGATTGCTTTTGGGTGGAGAACATGTAAAATTGCTTCGTCACAAATTCAAAATTTTCATAGTGAGAGGCACAGATTAGTAATCTGTGGTGAGAGGTTGTATTAATATGCTATAATTTTATGTACATAAAGATGGGAATTGTTGATAAAATTTTATTATTTTAAATATTTCTTGGGTTTTCCATTCCATTAGGTGTTTTTTAAATAAATATGCAGTTTTTATTTTTCCAAATTCAAATTAGCAAATGCACTGACTACAGAAAAGAGAAATGACAGCAGATTGATAGGCAATAATTGCTCAAGCAATCATTGCGCAATGGATTGCCACTTATGGCAATCGCAGTCCACACGTAGCAAATTTCATGAACTCAATCAAATTTGACGATTGCCGCAATGGATATTGCTACGTGAAGACCCAGTGTAAAATACTTTCATTGTCACCCAAAGGGCGTCTAATTGTATAAAGATTGTAAAGAAAATAAAATAGATTCATATCGAATATAGTTTTTTTGTTGGGATTTTTCAATAAGTTTCAAAGCCCACTATGCTTATACTATTGTAATTTTTTAATTCTCATTGAGTTTTTAAAAGTTTTTGTAGAGGTTTGAAACATTTAAAAATATGGTTTAAGGTCTACTGACAAACAAAAGTTTTTTAAAATCTTTAAATAAATAATGTTTAACCATCATTTTATGATATGGAAATCAATTCGATTTCGATTCATTTACGATATGCTTTTGTTATTGCTATATGATTAACAAGCGAACTTTCGAAATTGATTTGAAAACTTTTGCTCAATTTGTTTTTGATTGTTGATCTAAGTAAGCATGTAGATTCCAGAAAGTTTTACACCATGGTGGAATAATAGAGGTGGTGTCGAAGCTGCAACAACACTGCTTATAGGTTCGAAGCTGTCAAAAAGTACAGAAGAAAAATGGCAAAATGGTTGCATTTCCTGTTCTAAAAAGAATTTTGTTTCTTTTCCTTTTCCTATTTGCATCTGAAACAAGTGATAAAGTGAGCTTTTTTAGCAGTGTGGGTGTGTGTTAGTAATACATAATCAAATTGCTCTGCCATGGTTTTACACGAAAAAAGTTCCGAGATATACATATGTATGTTTATGAATGTATGTATGTATGTACTTTAGCAGACGATATGATAAACAAAGGTAGTGGTCAAAAGGGTAGAAATAGTCAAGCATATGTGTGTATATGTATGTATGTATGTAGTACATAGTTATTTACATAAGTATATGCGGTGCAATCGGGAGCTCAAATACATATGTTTTAGAGGACCCCCTATGCATATACATATGTATGTATGTACATATTTATGTACTTAAACACTTATACATACATATACATATGTATACATACATACATTTCTTTGGAGCCTCTGTAACTATTTCTTTAAACGTTTTATGGACTCCGTTTTTTACAATGCAAAATCTACAAGAACAAAAAGTGCAACAACTAATAGAAAATAAAAAGAACACCAACATCAACTACAATAATAATTAAACTGTTCTTATGCCAAACTGAACAAGCGAGCGAACGTATTGAAATATCCAAACGAACCTACATACGTACATATGTATGTATGTACATATCAACCAACCGAACCAACTAACCAACCAAACGACGATGATGATGATGACGATGGTAATACAAATGGCCCTGTTTACCGTTAGGTTTAAGTTTAAAAAACTCGGTCAAGAGTGTCTCATTCCTGCTGTGATTGCATAATACTCCGTTGGTTTTTTGTTTGTATTTATTTTTTCTTCTACTTCTTTTATTGTTGCTGTTATTGCTTTTGTTGCCCGTTGTTGGTTGCTGTTAAATGATTGTTGTTGTCGCCGTCATCATTTCAGTTGCTGTTATTTTTGCTGTTCTGGTAGCTGTTTCTATTCTGTTAGTCGCATTTTGTTGTTATTGTTTTCAGTTATATTTGCTGTTTTACAGTTTAAAATTTGAACCATTTATGATTTACAAAAGCAACAACAAAAAGAAATGCAATAATAGAAAAAACTACATCAGACGAAATAAGTACATACATACTAATGCAACAGCACCTCTTATCGACCATTTGGAAGCAGAACGTCATATATCAGTATTTGCTAAATTCTAGATGATTATTACATTTCGCTTACAGAACGCGCTAGAGTTTGCAATGAGAATTTAATTTATACACATTAAAACTAATTCAATGCAAAAATATGTACTTCCATTAAAGCACGCGGTAGTGCAACGGTTCAGGCGTATACAGACAGTTCTTAACCCCCTCATAATTTGCTTCAATTAATCATAAATTGTGAAACTTGATATAGTTATAAGGGAACCTTATGGGCGAAGTTTTTAAGTTTTATCAAAAATGAAGGTGTCAAAAATGCATATTTTAGTAACCACTGACTCGATGACTTACTCATCAATATTATGGGCTACTTCCACTATAGCTAGATGAAAAAACAATAAAATATCTGAAAACAGGCTTTTTTTATTCAGGGACACATGCGTGCCCCTTATTTGTAAGAGAAATTTCTACTATAACTGGAGACTGGAAAAAGAGATCTTTTTGTATAATGGCATCAATTTTTTTTTTTGAGATTTTATATGTATGTTCTTCTTAGTGAAAAAATACATTTGCACAGTCTTAGAATTTAAGCCTTGCTTCGAGAAAATGTTGAAAAAACAATTTTGAACAACAATTTTATGAATATTCAACTATGTATGTATATTTAAATCAGAATTGATCAACGAATTGGAATACATAATCAATTTGTTTAATTAATAATCGGTCAATCAAAAATGTTATTCACGAACAATCGATTAATCGTGCTTCCCTATTTTTAACTCTATTTATTAATATACAATTCACGAGGTTTTTTTATAAATATTCTTTTGATTTGTTCGCATAAAATTTGTTACTCCATGCAATGATTCTTCAATTTTCGATTGCATATGTAACGGGTGGTGCAAATAAAAACAAAGTATGTATGTACATATGTATATTTAAAAAAATATATTAAATGAACTAAACTTAACTAAGAAATATTCCTATTATTTATGAAACACGATTTCATTCATGTGAGTGCCGCTGTTGGCCTCGCAGTAGTTTATCCTGTCAGCACAATCAACACTCTGCTTGCGGTCTTTGGTTCTATATAAGGAATGTCTGCAACGATAACATCCTTAAGGTATCCCACAATTAAAAGTCTAAAGTCTGATGAACAGAAAAACAATTTAACATGATTTTTATTTTCATTAAAAAAATTTATAATAAATCTTTAGACTATTCGATTATTCTTTGGATAACTACCGAGAATTATTAGCAATGATTGTCTAAGAAACTAAATTTAAGATAAACATGAATTTTTTTAATGATTTGTTCCAATAAAACCATCAAATTTGCTGGAATGCATCAAAACCCTTAAAATTTTTGATAAATTTAACTTTGGCCTTAAATAACTTGTAAACTATTAGGTTTCTCAAAAAATTATAAGAGAAGTTTTTTGTAGAGCATTCGATTCCCTACAAAAATAAGTAAAAGTCTCTTTTTTATAATACATGACAGACTAGCAATAAAATTCAAAAAGTGCAGAGAATAATTTTTCCATATTATTCTTACGGGAAATAGAAAAACGCGGTGCGGACCGGACCGTCTTAATATTAATATTAAGGGCTCAACTTTTAACTGGCATCTTTTTACATTGAATTGAAACTTTTAAGCTTTAAAAAAGCTTAAAAAATTTTTTTTGAATCACACTAATGTACATATGTATGTATCTAAGCATCATTCCCACCGACGGTTTTCGTAAATTTAAATTTGCCATCCATCCATCCATTATTTATTGTAGTCGAATTTTCATGAAATTAAGAATGTTTTTCATAAATTTCTTTTATTTCGTAAATTTTCTTTTTCAACTTATATTCATAATTTCTTTTAAATTGCACATTATTTACGATGCACATATTTGACATCGATCCAACAGAAAAATAATTTTAAAATAAAAACTAATGATTGATTTAAAATGCTTAGAAGTCATGTAATAAATTTCAGATGTTTATAGTAATTATCGCATGCGATAGAAAATGTTTTATTATACGCTATATGTCTAAATATAAATTTATTGCCAATAGTGGACTTAAAAAGAAACCCGAAAGAACTGAGCACCTTAAAACACTCACATTATGGTTATTCCCTTAAAATTCTCTGGATACAAACAAAAAATCCAATTTAACACTAAATCAGCGGGTAACTAGGAGGGTTATTCTCTAATTCGATTTGAAAAGAAAATTATTCGAATTCGAAAAGATTTCCTTCGATTTGAATTGGTTACCCCCACAACATTAATCTTTAAATTTTCAATACCATAATCCAGAGCATCCTCTCAAATGCCGTCAGAATTATACACTCCACAGCTCCCCCCAAAAGAATCTAGTATTGTCAAGTAAAAATACTACATATACTTCAAGATTTATTTTTCGGTTTAAGAATTACAGTTAATGAAAATAAAATTATTAATTTTGTATCCCGTGTTTAAATGCATTTGAATATTGAGATGATTTTTTTGTTATTTGTTCGTTATTATTAATTATAAATTTAATAAAGAATTTTAATTTAGTAGATGCTTAAACGTATAATAAATCAATACTTTTGCGAACGCGAATATTTGAGCACGGGATTGTATTATACTATGTATTTTTATTTGAATTATTAAAACACAAACAAATATAAGATCCTTTAAAAATAACCAAAACAAAGAAAAACATGAAATTTTTTTTAATCACATGTTCAACAAAAGTTTAAAAACTAAGAATATGTAATTTCAATTATTTGCAAAAGAAAAATAAAAAATATATGGTTAAAACTGTTGGATAGGATAAAAATTACTTTAGTTAAGCCATCTATTATTAAGTCATACAATTTAAATTCTCTGATTTTAATTGTTAAAATTTAAATGCCATTTCTGATAAACAATTTTTAACATTTCGTCCGAGCTAAGTTGAAAACAGTATCCGAATTTAATTTGAAATCTAAATTTTAAATTCAATTTTCTTAGAAAACCCAGATAGTTGTAAAGACAGCTTTAATGAATCCTTTTAAGACAAATGAACTTTAGCTAAAGCGACAATTGGGGCTGCAGTAGGCATTTTAGGATATTCTCCAGCACTAGCAGCAATATCCAAATGGGTATACTTTAAAGGTTTTTCCGAATTTAAGCCATGATTTTCCAAACCGGTTGTTTGAATTAGAAAAGCGGCTGGCACTTGATGGCCTCTGGGTGTACGTGAAGAAGCAGCATTATTACATTGAACAATATCTTCACCAATAACTTTGGCAGCATTGAATTCAAAATCATCTTGACGTAAAACTGACACTTCAAAAGGTTCACCAAAAGATGTACCAATTTCTTGCAACTTTCGAGCATGCTCTGCAGCGCGGGCCACACTATTGTCGATAATAATTGAATAACCCTCACCAACTGCTAAACAAGCGTGACCGGTTAAGGTAGCTATTGTAAAGATGTGAGGATCGGGCAAATTGTCGGACACTGCGATTTCTTTCATACGACATAATGCATCAGCCATACACATGCGCCCTTCAGCATCAGTGTTGCCGACACGTACACGAACACCAGCACGCGATGTGATGATTTCATCAGCCACATAAGATTCCTCGCCCACTGAATTACGGACTAAGCACAAGGCAGCAATAACATGAACATCCAAGGGTTTTTGTTCATTGACAATCTGAAAAAGCAACAATTCAACTTTTATTTAAAGCTATTTCCCAAAGAATTGAATTATGGTAGTAGTACCTGCATAAAACCAGCAACAGCAGCCGCACCGCACTTGTCTCTAGACATGCCAGCCATGATACCTCCAGCTTTAATGTCAGCACCACCAGTATCATAAGTTACACCCTTCCCTACTAACATCAAAGTTTTTTTGGCTGGCTGAGGTGGTTTATATTCTAAGAAGATAATGCGTCCTTGATGACGCTTCACTTGATTGGCAGCACGATTAACGGCCGCAAACAAAGGATACTCTTTAGCAATTACATTTGGATCGCTGATGACCGTTACCTTAAGCCCATGGAATATTTGTGAAATATATTCTTCAACACGTGGTGGTGCCATACGTTCCGGATCTCCAACACCTAAACAATTTAACAAAATTTAAAGTATAGTTTTAGGAGGTTATTTTTAAGAATATATTTCATGGTTTTAGCAAAGACACAACCCTTATTTGTTAAACATCTCGTATAGAATTTTTCAACATCAACTTTCGGCAATCATATTAAAGATGGGATCGGTGTTCATTCACTCAAAAGTACTCACGAAAAAAATAAACGAAATCGTGTAATATTTTGCAATACCAAAGCCATAAACGGCAAAAAAACTTTGGCGCATGTCGCTCATTTGCACCAACAACGACGAAATTCAAAAATTCAATTTTCACATTTCAATTCTCGAGAGAAGTATATTGAACACATGACACATTTACTAAAGGATATAACATAACTCAAAAAACGTGATTTTCGTTGTATCGTTCTTCATATTCATTGTTTACTCATCACTAGTGAGGAGAATATTATTTCATTTTTCGTGTGAGTAAATTAATAACGTTAATTAACTTCGTTCCCTGAAGAACGAAATTTTTCCGAGTTATGACATTGTTTGGTGTAAATGTGAGATATGTACTTTAGCTTGGTATTATAATATTACAACAATATAAATTGGTTTACTTGAATTTTTATACAAGATTTTATAAACGGTTTTAGCGAGTTTGAGGCGTTTTTTTTAATCATCATTCTATCGAAACTTACCAATGTCACGGGCCACAAATCTACCAGATTCCAAAAGCAAAGCTTCTTTGAAGATTTCTTCAGCCTTTGGATTTGACATCATTACAGACAAGTTGGCAACACGCTGACGTTTTTCAGGCAAGTCTTCACGCAATTGAATGGGCTAGAAAACGCAAATTAAAGTTTAATAAAAAAATATAAAAAACAACTTTAACTATAACTCAACTTACAACATAAAGTTCCTCTAAAGCAGCCAATACAGTACATAATTCAGCATTTTTGAATTTATTATTTTGAGGAATAAATAAAAGAGGTGCTTTAAAGCCGGCCTTTATCGCTCTTTGTACAGATTTGGCAGCGGCTTGCTGATAACATCTCACATCATGGTAATCGCTTAGTTCCGGTACCGGTGAATAAACGACAGGTAAATCTAATTGTTTCGATTTGAAACATGATACCACCGAATCGAAAGCATTATCGAATGAACGAAATTCATTGAATTGCTCGGTCAATTCGCAGGGTATTTGACGATCAATTAGACACAAAACATCACAACCTGATTTTTGTATCATTTTTGCCAAGTGGACGGTGCATGGTACCAGTCTAAAATGAAAGTTTAAAAAAGAACATCTCTTATAAAAAGATAATAATGCATCAATATAGAAGAGCTTTTGTTGTAATCTATCAATATATGTAATTATTTAAAAAAATCTAATACGTATGTGTCCTTACTTAGGTCTATCGACGTTTAAAATTTCATTAAAATTGGTTAGATAGTTTCAGAGAGGAAGAAATTGTCCCTTACCCCACTCGTGGTTCTATTTTTGAAGAAATATATAGCCTGTTTCCTTCTAGACTCAGCTCTATCATTCTGCTAAATTTCATACAAATCCATTGAGCGGTTCTCACGTGATAGTAGATCAAACATTTAAACTCTCAAACATACAAACTTTATCATTTATAATATTAGTCGGCAGTCGTTAAGCAGCTCTGGGCTGAAGAACAGCTCTCGCGTCATCGTAATTATTTCTTAAGCGCGGTCGGGCTTGGTCTAGTTACCGGCGCCATTTTTGTGCAACCATATTCTGCAAATTTACTTTGTAGAATATGTGCCAATAAATAAACTTTTTGAACTGCCTCTATAGATAATATCGGCTGGAACTAAGGCATAAAGAATACTAGTTATGGGAGTATTGTTCCACAAACTTTCAATCCACAAAGTACAACAGTTTTTGCAGATAAATTTTTCATTTTAAAGGAACTATTTAATTTTGCCTTGAAGCTTTCAACAAACAAAATATAATTATATCAACTTTTTTTCTTTAACGCCTGCATACGTCATTCGATAAGCATAGAAAAATTTGTTAAGTTAAGCATTCTAGAGTGTGTTGTGCTGTATCGAACACAAGTTTGATAAACTAAATATTTGTTAAGTTGTCGATTAATGATCGTAAATAATTCTAATAGTTGTTAGTTTTTGATGCCATGTTTCTGTTGCTAAACTGTAAATAACATATTTTTTAAAGTTGTTTATTTGGATTGTATCAATAAATAATGTGCATATTTGTAGTTTTAGTTTGCAGATAAATTGACGTTTTTAAATAAATTTCTATTGTTTGTATTTGTGTTATCAACTATTTTTTTCAATTTATTGTGTGGATTATACATATGTACTCGTATGAGTTTTGGTATATGTACATACACATGTGATTATTAAAATAGGTACCACCTTTATATGTAAATATCAGAAATGCCACCGTGTTTAACTGTTTTTTTTTTAGTATAAAGTGGTTTAAATTCTTGACCCTCCCCAACTTTCATTCCCAAGCAAATTAATTTCAAATTCATCCCTGCAGAGTATATTATAACATCTTCTGCTTCCTTCTGGTCCACACCATATCTTATGACGATTTACTAAATGTTTCCTCTTTTGTGAACTTTGATTATTTATTTCAGCTGCAATAAAAGAAACATGCTATAAAAATTAATTTAATTTCGATCTTATTGAAGATAAACTCTCTTAAGCAGTTATTCGTAATTGGCATAGATTAAATGCAATGGTGTTTTTTAATCTATATATATGTATATATAGGCAAAGACAAATTTTTAGATCCCCTTTTCTCCTTTGTTTGCCAACTGATTTTCTTCATTCTTTTACCAAATGGTAAACATTATTGAGCTTTAGTGACCCGACTATATATTATTTAAATCGTTTCGGTATTAAAAGAATAAAAGGCTCATCAATGAGAGTGTTTATAGTACATACATACATATGTATATGTATGTAATAAGATCTTTTTATAAATGTGCCTGTGCGTAAGGAATTTTATTTCGTTTACTGTTTATTCCATGGGGAAGGGAATAAGCAATTAGGTAGTTTTTTCCCTTTAAATGAATGCAACTAAAATAGGTATACCTTTAAACTGGCGGTCGAATTTCGACCACTAGGGGTACTCTAGTTTACTTAAAACAACTATAGTACGATCTAAGCTCCAGAATATTTACTGAAATAAAAAATAAAAAGACTGTTTTAAGAATAGGTGTGCTCATTTACTTTACTAGTAAAAATTAGCAACGAGAGAGTAACAAGAAATTATCCAAAATCACTCTCAAAAATATGAAAAAGTAAATGAACACTTTACTAGCTAAAAATTGCAAGTTAAAGTAGTGTTGTAATGTATGGGTATGTATATATGAGTACTCAATAACTACCCCTATATTTTTGGACAAATTATACATATACATATGTTTATTATTATAAAAATAATGTGATTATGGTCATTTATATTCAGCATTTTCGTGACTGGCGTTTTTCGAGTACGGCTTGTAATAGAATAATGAAAAGTTTTGCAATTTTATTTAATCTAGTACTAGGCGTAGTCTAAATACGCTAAACACGATAAGGGTGATTAGCTACTTTTGAATAAAATATATATTTTTAATTAGTTTATACGTTATAATAGCATGCTTGCACATAGCATTTTTATTTTAAACATCGGAAATAACGACAGAAAGAGGTCGCAGAAATGTTTATTTCCAACTCTGTTTTATTTTCCAAACGATTTTCATAAAGGTTGTTTCAATGCGTGTTTTATTCATAGTAATCTGTATTTAAAGCGAATATTCAATAAGTATAAGCTTGATGCTCTCTGGTTGCAAATTTTTTGGGTTAATGAACACTTTATAGTAACAATTGTTACACAATTTGTAAAAAAAATTTAGTAAATAAACACAACTAATATCTTTTTTAATAATCTTTAATTTATATGAATGCTTTTCCTCAAAGTATTATAAAAAAATTCTACATGATGTCAACATGGTGTAAATATTTAACCAAATGTTATTTTAAATTAAGTTCATACTTGGTTTCCCTAAAAGAATACATCTTATAAAGCATTCTAATAAGAACATAACTATCAAAAACATTTAAAATTTAATATTATCTTCAGTTTTGGTACAATTATTACCAGGCAAGTGCTGTAATAGACAAAAATTTATTTATCTGTAGACTGGCAATTGAAATATATTTAAAAAAAAATCAAAACAGTTCTAGTTAAATTTACTTCAGACTTCAATCGATATAATAATCGTCTATTGTCCGTCCGATTTTTGTTGTCCGTTCGATATTTTTCATAGCACCAAACCTTAAGCAAGCCCTTTCAAATTTTAAAAATCAGTCCGCAAATGGCGGAGTTACATATGCGATAGTCAATATTACCGGGATAAATATTTTTTTTTTCAATCGGTTCATAAATGGAGAAAGCAAGACCTTTCAAACAAACAAAAAAAGGAAATTTGAAAATCTGTTCGCAAACGATAGTGTTGTACGTGTACAAGCATAAAAAATACAGACCAATTAATAATCAGCTGCTTTTTTAAGTCGGTTAAAAATCATTAGAAATTAAGAAAATTACATTGGAATAAAGCGAAATCCCCATTCATTTTAAAGAACTCAAAATACATATAGAAAATGTAAATAATAATAATAATAATAACTGAATATTAATATGCATATATTTTAATTTCCAAAAATAATTGTGGCGATAAACAAAATCCGTTTTAAAACAAGAGAAACTTTATTTAAACCTCTTATTTGCTTTTAATTAAGTTATGGACAGAATAATCGTTTCCAAATCAAGTTTTTCTAATGCTTTGAAATACAAATTTTAAAAACTGAACACATAATGTAAACCATTTCAGTTCAATGATCTTTAAAAAACAACTTAATTAACGTTGTGTTCCTCCTTCTATATACATACATATGTATGTATGTATATATATATGCCTTATTCTCATATGGTCATGTTACGAGTACTTGACGTTATTGTAGTGCTCAGTCATTTTGCGAAAAAAATATTTAATTGAGTTTTATTAAATTTAATATGCCAATTCAGTAAAAAAAGTTTATGTTTGTGTATCATATTTCCGTGTACAATGTCAAGGCCGTTTTTGTTTACTTTTATGCCAAAAAAATATACAAATAATACAATTAAATGGCAAATTGTTATAAAAGAAAAATTTAATTAATACAGATGATTTTACTTAAAGTAGGTTATTTATATTTGATTATGACATTTATTATTAAGTTGCAAAACAGTTTTCTTCATTAAAAAGTCATTAAACTTTTCTATATAAAATATAAACTTGTTATCAGTAGCATTTGTTATGGCATTTATACGAAGACGTTTTTGCATGACTTTTTTCCATTCTCTTTTAGTTTTGCTACTCCGATGAACGCCTTTTTACCCCTATCGTCAATAAACTATAAAAGGCAGCCTAAAATAAAGTCTCGACTTATAGAAAATTTAACGAAGAAGAAGGAATTAAATTCTATCTTTTTTAGTAGTTCGAACATATTTTTTTATTTATTATAGACTTCACCATACGCACATGGACTAGTCGCATTATCTGCAGGACGCAGGTGATTACGTTCCCAAATAAGTACTTACATATGTATATGTATGTATGTATACGTATATTCATAGCTTTTGAAAGTCTATTTTCTCATGTTTTTAGTTTAGTTCAAACTAATCGGTGTACATACTGATTAAAAAATAGAACAAATTTAAAAATTTCGTGTAGGTGCTTAAATAGACCTGTTAAAATATACTCCTCGCACTTTCAGATTTGCCATAAGAATTACAAAGGAATAATTAGGTTTCCTCCTTCTGACTCTTGTAACGAACGAACAATACGACGTACAGCAAATTTCTTAGTATGAACGCTCTACAAAATAGGTCTGAAGTCCAAAGACAAAATTAAACAAATTTCTTAAGTTGAAAATTACCAAAAGGACAGAACTCGGAGAGTACTTAAATCAAAACACAAAACTTTTTCGTTAAAAATCGTTCTCCGTAAACATTGAAAAACTATTTTTCACAACATATTTCTTATTTAATAATTTTGTGAAATGTATATAAGATTCGGTACAGTCTAGTTCTCTACTTTTTTATGCATTAATAAAGAAACAACGTGATAAGATTAACAATAGTCATGAGGCAATTAATATAAAAGATTGTAGGTTCGAAATGAGTTTAATTTATTTCATAGTATTTTTAACATACACATACTATGGTCATTAAAATAGACACCCTTGTTACTGTATTCCAACCGCACTTTTTATAAAACAATTCAATTTCGTTGAATGTTCAGTTTGATTCATTTGTCAAAACTGTTTTCTTTTAAACCCCGATTCCGAATAAGGTTTTATGCAAAAACAAACGGTAAGCCGGTTTTTATAATATTCATCCTACCAGAATATGTACATATGTATGTACATTAAGTACAAACATTTATTTTCAGATCTGTCAAAATGGGTAAATTTTCAAGTTTTTTATGTATGTACACACCTATTGCTCCTTTATTGCAATGTCTCAAATATCTCAAAAATCGTGATTTTTAAGTTAAGAATGCAGAATGATTCGTCAAATCGTTCATTTGTTTTTTAATTTCACACATGTGTGTATGCAGATGTATCAAAATAATATGACGTCCGCGAACTAAAGAATGGTGGGATCTCATGTTTTACGCTATGTCGTTTTTTAGCATCTATCTAGCTCAACTTTGCTACTTTTAATTGCCGAAGCGGACGAGTTTCAGCCTTTAACTTTAATTTTTACTAGATTAAAGATAGTTCGCAAGAATTTTAATCCATTCAAGCCTTCCACCTGTGACAAATGGTATAAAAATGTGAAAAGGCTTCAAGATATTACAAAATACGTCAAATTTGTAAGCAAATATAAACTGTTAAAGCGAAAAAACTTCAAAATTTATTGAAATTGAAAGTCGGGAGCAAAATCTGCAATATCTTATTAACAATAAAATTTTGTGTCTCGAAAAATAAGGTGTTATTAGTTTGACATGTGAATATGTGTATCTGCCGTGGTATCGTAACAGCTGAACTGATTTTGATTTAGTTTTTGAAAAGTGATTAGATCGAATGTGTTTAGCATAATTCAAAAGAAATCGGTTCATCTATTTAGGAGTTACGGCGTCACAAACACAAATGTCGAGGGTTTTTTTAAGATGAAACATTTATCATATAACATTTTTGTTGAGAGATTTATTTATAAATTTTTCTTATTATTGTAAAATTGATTGCAGTAAATATGTACTATGTATGTATGAATGCTACTAATAAATTAATATACTACGTGCATATGTATGTATGTACATATGTACATAAGTAGGAACAAAAAGTTTTGCAAAATATTTAATACTCATTATAGTTGCATAGATAAGTTTGTTGAATTTCAACTCCCGGTCTAAGTTTCAAAAATTGTAAATACATACTTATTTATGTAGACATATTTTGTATATAGTAAAATTAGTCATTGATAAACTAAAATTCGAAGCGCCTAATTTAAAGTATTCCTATTGAACGCTAGTTAAACACGAGCATCATTCAGAATGATCATACTGGAACAGCGAAACACAATAAATAAAAAAAAGTGCTCCTACAAAGCAATTTCTTTGTTAAAAGCCAACTTTTTATAATTTTAAATAATGTAGTAATTATAAATACGTACGGATGTATGTACATATATATGTATGTATGTACATCCATACAATATATATGTACATACAGTTTAAATAAACTATTTTAAACGAAGCAGTTTTACTTACTTATCGAGTCCCATTTTTGCAGCTTCTACGAATGCCAATGATTTTTAGAAAATGTTCTTTTCCTTAAGTTTTGATTTGGATTTATCGTCTTTCTTTTAGCCAACAGCTGATGACGGCTTCAATGAAACTGAGTAGCAATAAAAATATGCTGGAAGAGCACCGCAGCAAGGAAATCTAATCGATTTGAAGTCTAGCAAACAACTAAAATAAAAACTTTTAAAATAAAACTTATTAACACAAGTTCCACAACCAGAAATTTATAAACTGCCAGCCGAACCATTTTTTTTCTTTAGAAGTGAAACTAAAATAATGAACGCAGTCACACACAGTCAGTCAGTCAGTCACTCATTCCATACACTCTCTACGAATGCTTAGCCAAACTCTCGTAAGCAAGCATCTTACATACTAAGTACATACAGCTCATTTACTTGAACAACGTCATAACTCGTTTTTTATATAGTGAAAAAATTTTATACAATTATATTACTTACTCACCTCTTAATAGGAGTATATTTTCTTGTTTTCGTTTTAATGTGTGCTCCATTTAAAAACTTGCATACCCGTTTTGTGAAGAACGATTTACCAACGCACCCTCAAATAAATAAATTGCATAGGGTGGAAAGTAAGAAAATATTAAGAGGAAAAATTCTCGGAAACGCAGTTTTCGAGTTATGGGCATCTGAAGTTTTCATATATTACGTGCCATTTTCTACTACATTCGTAATCGTATATACTAAATATTGGCATCATTTGAAAGCTTTTGAATAGATCTTTCTGTATATGCTAAAGTTATTTAAAAACTCTTAAACCATTAAGAATTTTAAGTTTATTATTTATTGACGCTTTTTTTTAATTCTTTTATGAAAACAAACTTAAAATTATTACAATATTAGAAGGGGAAAATACTTAATACTATATGTAATATCTTAGTTTAAAAGTTTACAAAAAAGTATTCAGCACCAAGCCTAACAGAAAATAAATTAATTAAATGATAAAAAAAGCGTTCATACTCTTGCTCCCGAAGCTTTCATATTTAACCATTAAGAAGCGCTAAGTTTGCAAGAATACGAAAGCTTTTAGTAAGCATACAAATTTAATTTATTTTTCTTTAATTTATATACATACATATACTTATATGTATGTACATATTCTTATGTAATTAAAATAAAACTAATATTTAAAAAAAAAAAGTCCATCACAATTGAAATACTCGCTGTCCGATTTGTTTCTTATACCATAGAGGAGAAAATCCTTGCAGAGAAGCTTTAGTTAGCGAAGCCAGCGTTTATTTAATACAATTTTTTGCACTTATTTTAAAAAACTATTGCACTTCCGTAACATTTTGAAATAAGAATTTGTTAAAAATGTATTGGCACCTAGTTAAAAATTTTGCATATCCAGAAAGATCTATTCAAAAGCTTTCAAATGAAAGCAATATGTATGTATGTATATACATACACATGTATGCATGTAATCATGTATGAAAACTTCATACATACATACATATGTATGTCCATAACTCGAATACTGTGCGTTTCCGAGACTTTTCCACTTAATATTTTCTTCTTATTTTTAAAAAATTTCTATCACCCTATTACTTATGTATTTTTTTATTTGGAAGTGCGTTGATAAGCTAGATTGTTTACCTTTTTTGTAGTTATGACTATTTGATTAAATGAGCGATACACATGTAAGTACATGTGTATGTAGTACATACTTACATATGTATGTCCATGCAATATGAAGCACAGAGAAGGCTAACAAAAATGTAATGAAATATTTTTGTTAGTATGTATGTAGACATGCATCCATACATAAATTCTTACTTACAAACAGGTTAGCCAACTAATTCGTGGCTGAAGCTAAGATTTACAAGCACGTATTCCAAAATATTGTACCATGTAATTGCCAATTATTTTACCTGGGAAAGGAGCCACGTTTTCTCTCAATGCCGATTTACTTAGTTGTACAACAGTGTTGCCGACCTCAGTATAATTATACAAAAAAGGATGAAAGTTGGTTTTCATAATTTTTGGGTATAATTTTAGAGAGTTCATTATATAGAGTAACGCATACATATATAAAAAATTTTAATGAAAAGGCTAGTACGGAGTTCTTACGGAAATTTAGGTTTCCATAAGAATTGTATATAAAAAACTTACGGAAGTTCAGGTTACAGGAACAAATTTCTAGACAGTTCTGCTTGATTATTTTTCCTTAGAACTCCGCATCAGCCTAAAATAATGAACTCCGTAACACATTCTCAACCGCTCCGACGCAAACAGATATGTTGCATACAGAGCTGTCAGACGAGTTTGGTTGGGCTGTATATCACAAAATTGTTCATGCTTGTATTATCCAGCAAAATAAACATTTTGGAAGCAACCAAGGCATATTTATTTATACATTTATGTAGAGGAAATATGCCTTGGAACAAAGATAACGATTTTTATTATATTTTTTGAACGTGTCGATATTTTAATTTGCAAAAACAAAAGGATAACGCCTTTTTCAAAGCTAAAAATTTTAGTTTTTATTTATTTTAAAAAGTATCAACTTATCAAATTACATTTTTACCCCCACATATCTGAAGAGTAAAAAAACATTTTTAAATATAGATATTTTAGTGGTAGACCTAGCGTACTATATTGTTCAAATGGACGTTCGTAGCTAAACTTCAGCTATTTTCTAAAACAAGGATTACGCTAATAGACTCTTAAAAAGATTTTGACCTTATCTTTGTGATAAAAAAAACTTTACCTAAATAATACTACTGTTAAATTTCTATCTGAAAATGCTTAAGAAAACAATATCACATTATTCTAAACAACTTGTTTTTGTATCTGTGAAAAATTTTTGTTATATGTACTTATATTAATTTCCAGTTTTTTGTTTTGTTTGGAAATTGCAACTTTTGCAAATATGGACCTGGCAAACCTAGTTACGTAATATGTGGCTATAGCAACTAACTCGAAAAGTTAATTAATAACGATATAAAGCATTTTGAAATAATAAAAATATTGTTAATTAAAGAATTTAATTATTATCACACAATAGTGGTTAATTTGAAGATTTCATAGTTCAAAATGTAAACATCTTTCCCTCGATAACACTGGCGCCATTGAGAACCGGCTTTATTCTGCAAAAATAAAAAACAGCTGGTTATTAAAAGAGAGGAACGAAAACTCAAACAGATGTACAGCTGCCAGACCTTGCCATTTAACAACAATTTTTGTTCCACAAATAGGAAGGTGACAATAGAACCAGGTAGCTTCTTTAGTCCAGACCGATTTAACCAAACTGTCAAACTATATATATAAAAAACGTTAGCGAAAATTATCTATTTATGGCTTGAGCACAAAGTTTGTGGCTTGAGCGTGGCAAATTGATAATATTCCAGTTGTTTTTGTAATAGGAAGTATCCCTTATTAGATACAAGGCGTACAAGGGAAATAGCAGACAGTTGAATGTTTATTTTCCAAAATTAATTGCTGGTTCACATACATCAAGTTTACCTGATCAGTTTTTGTTCAATTTTCTTTTGAACCTGCGTTTACGTTCATACACGAAAAAGTCGTTTCAAGTATTTTCCTTTTTTGCTTCAAAATCAACGTCGTATACTATTACGGACAACAAAGGAAAAGGCAAACGAAAAGGAGTGTGGCTCCTCCACTGGGAGACCTATGAAGTTCCATCGTGAGATCAATATATATATATTTATAATATAATTATCCAACGAATCTTTTCAACACATGGAACTGCAGGAACAATATATTCAGTTGCAAACGGGATAGCACAATATTTTTATTTAGGTTATTACTCTTTTACTTCATAGTATATGTACATATAATCGTCTTCCGCTACACTATAATAAGTTGCATAATACCTTAAAATAAAATATGGAACAACTCTTTTCACAAAAAAGTAAACATTGTATTGAACAATTAATAGTGTCAACACATTCTCGGTATATTGTACTTTTCATGGGTTTAATAAAATCAAGGCTGAGTTTTGCCAACCTTTTAATTCGACGATATTACTGAAAAACATGCTAGGCTTTTATAAAAAAAATGGAATCTGTATGCTATTTTCACAAATAACGTTATTAGCTAGATGATTTAAAAAAATAACAAAATGGTGTCGCATGAAAAAGTGCCGTATAAAGGAAAAGATTTAGCCGCCGGACACAATTTCGGACACACAAATCAATAGTTTTATGTAATATTTTATGTGAATTTGTATCTGTTTTCCTTATTATATTACAGTGTACTTTTCATCTTTAAATTTTACTTCTTTTGTTTGCTCCATGTACTGTTTCGCATAAATTTAATGACAAGCTAAGAATTTTGCATGATTTGGTTAACTTAATAGAAATGTTAAAATTTCCTCTTCGTTGAAGCAGAAAATGGATGGACGTCACAATAAAGTTTGTTAAAAAAAGCTTACCAAACCAATTCGTATTCGATTCTATCAACAGGCTAGGCCGACATGAGACATGACTTTTTGTCGAACTTGGTTTGAGATTTCCAATTTCTTTTCGATTTCATCTGGCAGCCCTAAAGAAATATATTTTAATTCGCATTTGTTTTTTCTTTCTGTTCAAGGCGAATTCATGAATTTGCCTTGTTTTCCGTTTATAGGTTTATGGACTGTTGTGGAAGTCATGACGATTTCGCTTTAGGGGAAACGAAGTTCATTCATTATACTTGTTTGATTTAAAAATATGTAGTTTATAATTGATTTTCATCTCTTCGAAAATATAAAAAAACAATGATTGTTCTGTTAAATAAAATTTTTCTGATCAACAATTTTATCAAATCTTTTTTTATAGATTTATTTTATTCTATTTTTAAAAACTTTAAAAAAATGTTTATGCCATTTTAAAGTTGCCCTGTTCATAAACATACATACATACAAAAATACATAATTGTGGCAATAAGGAAAATATGCTTAACCCATATTTTATTTTGGAGAGCACTTTTAATTTTTTTTAATTTCTTTCAATTTAGGAATACATATTTCTATACTTTAAATTTAAAGTTTTCTAACCCATATAAGATTCTAAGTTTAAAAAAGATAAATAGAAAGTTATTATGCTATAACTTCCTGAAAAATAAAATAAATTTTGCGGTGTATTTTTGAACATGAAAATTTCAAAAGTTATATTAACTAAAAAAGTTATATTAAGCTTAAGCACTTACTACTTTTTGGCGCAGATAGGTACACATGTGCACAGATTAAGATACAATTCTGATTTTTTTACATATAAAGGATGCACATATTGTCATTTTTTTTGAGATTTTAAGACAAGACTACGTTATATTGTTCAATTCACAAAATATTTTGATTTGCAGGTTGCACAAATGTTTTTGTAGATAGTTTATGTGAAAATTGCCAACAAAATTTCTACAACTTATAATATTTCTACAAGACAAATATTTGTCATTTATTGTCCATTGATGTAATTTTGTATGTCAGATATTAATTGTGGAAAATTCTTAGCATCAAACAGCAATACTTTTCTATAGGGTGTTAAGGTAGCGTCGCATTCTAACCAATCACCTGACATGCCCATATCACATTCATCAGCTACGGAATATTCGAATGAACTAACCGATTTCTCAACCAAGAGCTCTTCTTCAGCATTAGTATAGGTATCTTCTTTTGGTTTACCCTTCTTGGGTTCCTTCCGATAAAACTTAATTATCATAAGGAAGTAAACAAAATCATAAGCCATTCCTTTTTGACTAGCGGTAGTAATTTCCTTGTAGAGATTTTCAAGCAAAGGTACAGAAATTTGCGCCGGTATGTTTATAAACCGTTCATTTATCAAGTATCCAACTGCTCCACCCTCATTATCTAAAACCTCACGAAAATGTTTCAAGACGGCATCTGTAGCATGTTTTTCTGCCTTTTGAACAACAAATGAACGAAATTGGTCAATACAAGGTACATTTTTCTTTGCAGTAATGTTCAATGCCGTAGTAACTCCAAAAATAGTCCCATCTTCGCACATATCGTCGTCCGCATCACTTTCAGCGCCATCCAGTTCACATTGACATATCACACTGCCCACGAAATTTTGAGCTAATAGAAAAATAATTAAATATTTAGTATGATATAATATTATTGTATGATGGTAGTAACCAAAGCAAGATATATTAATTTCATTTGTTTTACCAATAATCAAATCGGCCATTTGCATGCAGTTGATATGAGCTTTCAAATATACTCTTTGTAGAAGTTGAGAAATTCCGTGACAATCTGGATCAGTTGGAGCACGTCCTTCAAAATCTATAACAACTTCCTATTTGTTTATTTGGAAAATGATTTAAAAACAGTTACGATTACATATTTAAAAAAAAAAACTTACTTCATTGCCGGTATACGCATCTGGGTGGGGACCATCGTCATCATCACTTGAGGTTTCCGAATTAGAATCATCGGTATTCTCTTCCATGGAATTCAAATTTTTACGTTTATTAGCTGACATTTGTTCTTTATATATTTATAAAAAAAAATAAAGAAATCTATACTTGCATATATTTACGTGCATATGTATATAAATGCTTTCAATAATCACGATTTTTTCTGAACACGTTTTGTTTATAAACAGCTGGAATAATATTTGTGGCTGTCAAATCGAATTACTTCCAAGTTGAATTCGCCTTAGTGTCTGCCACATATTGGCAGGGCTACCCGCTTCAGTCCGAATGCACCTCAAATATTCTATTTGCTGCCTAATACAGTGTGCTCATAAGGAGCTACTTTTTTCTTCTAGGTGCTAGACGGATTCGTATATAAAGTATTTTAATAAAATTTAGTATTATTCTAACTTTGTCGTTTATTATTGTAGAGAAAGAGTCTCCTAAGCCAAGGCACCAAAATTTAATCTGAACGAAGAGATATTATGTAAAACTAAGAACATATATGTATAATTTAAATTGTAATACACACTTAACAAGATCACACAAATAGTACATTTAAATTTTTTGTTAAATTTTCTTGACATAATTGTTTAACGGATCTCCTGTTCAAAAATATCTGATAAGATACAGAGCGGGTTTTTGTATCATCTTGATTGAGCTAGTCTATCATATATAATGCATATATATTCATGTATATGCATGAGCTATTTCGTAGGTTATTTCATATTCATCATTTATTGAATAAGCCAGATTGCACTATCACACAAGCAGTACAAATAGACATATGTTTGATGTATGTATATATGGTTTTTTACATATGTAAATACAACATCGACTTGTTTTATATGGAGTTTGATGATGAAAATACGGAAAGCTCATATGTAAAAATATGTTTTGAGAAGTATGCTATATCAAAACTATATCCATGTGACACTTGGCAGTCGACGAAATGTACCAAAAACTTATATTATTCGGGGTTGTCACAGAAACCAATGTAGGCGGAATGAATTTAAAAAGACGACAAAAAATACTTTTCTATAATGAATTTCAATGTTATCGGTTTTATGTTCAAAACAGATTGTAAATTTAGATTGAACATAAACCCAACAACATTGAAATTCATTATAGAAAAGTATTTTTTGTCAATTAATATCAAAGAAAAAAATACTGTATAAATAAAAAATAAATAAATAATTATAATTGCATAAGTTGATAAAAAATGCTATGCAATAGCTTTGCCGTGGTAGTCCCCGACTGCCACACGTCTTTTTTTTATTAATTCTACTTTTCTTCTTTCTTTTGACAACGTGGAATAACTGAAGCCTTTTCGGATCGAACACAGGGTCTAGGTAGGAACTTTAATTATAAAATATTTAAAACGTATATTATTCGTCACTATACATGTATGTTAAAGTGTTTGGAAGGTTAAAAAGGGTAAAATTGGGGTTTATTAACTGTCGGCGCGCTGCCGGCTTTTAACCAACGCCGCATAAATTGGTCGGCGAAGGTATCTTTTCTGAAGTACAATTGACAAAGGCGAATTTATTTTGTCAATTCGCCTTGTCAAGTTATGTTATGTTGTCAAAAATTGAAATTGGGATTTGTTTTATAGTGCAATTAAATACATAAATAAAATATAAAGAATTATTTGTGCTTGAAGAAAATGCACACTGATTTATCGCCACATTTACATTCTCCACATTGCAATCAATTGATTCATGAATTAAAAAAGTGTCACGAAGAGGTATGTATCCAAGTTTCAAACACAATTTTATATAACTACAATTTTAATGAAACACATTCTTTATGACAGAATAAATTTGCCAAATTTATAGGAATCTGTAATACAATCGATTCTGCAGTGGTTAATTGTTTAAAACAAGAACGCATTGCTAGATCTGCTGCCAACAGAGCAAAAGCCCGGGAAAGACAAGCTGATCTGAAGAAGAGAATTAATCAAAACCAATAAAACATAGTCAAAATGCAAATAGATCCTTTAGCTGAGTTCTACTATCAACCAGAGCCACAGAGCATATGTGGCCAAGAAGTAAAATCTATAACTGATGAGTATATAGAGAATTTTCCTTCGGTTGTTGACCGTTTTTTTACACGTTACTATTATATTAAGAAAGGTACAGATCAAGCGCCCTACAAAGTTCTTTTCCACTCTAATCGTATTTGTTTAATATGCTTGGCTTTCGAACATCCTGCTCTGAATAGCGGTATAGAGAGCATTAATTTTGATATTGGACAAATGGATCGGAGTAAAAACACCGTGAAAGGAAAAGGCAAAAAAGGTGGTATGATTTTGCAAGCTGATTCTACACTGGCCTTATTAGCAACTAAAACTGGTGAGGTCTATAAGATTCCCAGCTGTGTGAGAAGCAAGCTAGTGGAAGTAAATACTAAAGTTTCCGAACATCCAGATTTGTTAGCAAATTTACCAGAAGGAGAAGGTTACTTCGCTATTGTTTTACCTAAACCGGAACATTGTGAAGAAATCAAAGCCAGTTTAATGACACAGGAGCAGTATAATGAATACCAAAAGACGCTTAAAACCAACAAAGAATCACAATAATGGCTCTAGAGTTACATTCTCGAACGTATTTTTTGTCTATGAGTCTGTTCACGTATTAGGTAAAGCCACTGGTAATTTTTTGTACCCCTTTCGTAACGCATTTAAAAGAATTTCCTATATAAATTATAAATTCAGTAACAAAATTTTCAATACTATCCTCATCCAAGTGCGTTACGTAATATGTGAACAGCCCCAATGACTAAATTTAAATTTAATACCACATAAAATTATTGAATAAAAAATTTGGCAAAATAATAATGTGGACGACATGGTTGCTGCACTGAGCCATTCAATTATGTATTTTGTTGAGACTATAATAAATTTTAAAGGTGGTACGACGTTCTTATCAATAAGAAATGTGTGTAAAAAAGTACGGAAATTTATGTTGGTTAATTACTTAAAAAAGTACGAAGTTCTAAAAGAATAATTTTTGACATTTATTGACTATTGGAGGACTGTTATAACCTAAAGCAAAAATTGATTTTCAGACAAATGTTTGGGATTTATGTATGATATGTCTCATTTTCGTATCTGTATTTATTTTTTTGTAGTTTTTTTGTGTTGCAAATTAAAAAATAAACGTATTTGTTTGTATACAAACAAAATTCTCTGCAGAAGCCCACATAATTATTTTCCATCTAAAAATAAATGCAAATTTCCAAACGCGACTTTTTTTAGGAACTCTGTACCAGCCCTAACTTATAGATTTTCATTTACTTAATGATACTCTTTTATAGCTGTACACATATATGTATTATTTATGTATGTACTACACGTTTCTTATATTTTATAGGGATATTGTTTATATCTCTTTGTACATCTACAGTTACAGGCTGATAAGCAGTTCTTACGTGAATTCACGTTTAGGAATTTTATAATGGAGTACATTTGTAATAAAATAAAATTTTAGTTCAAAAAACCTGATCAATTTCAACAGAGGCTTCGTTTGAACCACTGACTTCAAAATTGTTTTTATTTGTTCCTTTAAACTAATAAATAATTACAGATTATGGATTCAGCCTTATCGAACACCGAAAACGTTATTCAATTTTGCAACAAAGACGTATTCCTCATATTTATAAACCAAAAATATATAACGAATAAGGCCATAAATATTTTAACGTTAAAAATAAAAACTAAAATTGTTATTAAACCCTTTAGTAAGATTTTCAAAAACTTTTATTTGTTGAGGGTTTTTTAGCTAGTCTATATACATGCATACCAATGAAATGCAAATTTATTTATCCCTAAATTTGTTTATTTTTATAATTGGATTAAATTTTAAATCCTAATAAGCATCTTTTTCCTCTTTTATGTACATATGTATCTATTTAAATTTTTAGATAAATAACTTAAAATAACACTGATTTTATGTTTGCTCTTTTTATGCTTCTTTAGGCGTTCATCCAACGATTCATGAGAATTCAAATATCACGTTTATGTTAAGAAGACAATTGTTTACTAAAAAAATGTATGTCAATAGAAAGTAAACATTTTCAATGAATTAGAAACAACCTGATAATGATTTTTGTATAAATACATCTTATAAATATGAAATTTGGGCATTCGAACTGGAGCAGTTCATACCATACCATACATAAATATAAAAGTATGTATGCATGTCTGTATGTTTGTAAGTGTGTAAAAATACGTATAAATATATATAAGTAGAATAAAGTGGAGCATTTTTTTTATAATTAATTTCGTTAACTTGATTTTTTGTTTATTTTTTTATTAAAATAGTTTCTCAAAAATTGTTTTCTACGTAGGTAATCGACTTTAATAACAAGTACCATGTGCATATCAAAAACTTCACTTTGTTGTGATTTCAATGTTTTGCTGCCGTGCTTAGAGGGAAGGCCGCCAAATTCCTTTACTACCTTTTTTAATTTTGATGCCAATAAATTTCTTTACGATTTTTTTTTTATATCTGAAGTCTATTACATATAGAATTATTAATTTGATTCTCAGCTCTCAAGTTTGCCTAAATAAATAGGATATTGGTTAGAGTGATCGCCTGTGGGACTTCAACCGGGGGTTTCAGCAATGCGGTTGTCAGTTTCTTCAAAATGCTGATTTTTTGAATGGCCGGGTTTTTTCTCAATAAAAAAACCGGGTAGTAAAATATTTTTTGCTTTTTAAATTTTGATTCAAACACAACTGTTCAATTCACAACCTGTTGCCGGAGTTTTATGTCAACCGATTTTACATTAGCTTTGAAATGTTGTTGGTAATTTCTATAAATAATATTTATACAACACGTACAACTTTTTTTCAATTTTTTTCAAATGTCATGTCAAATTATTGAAAAAAGAATTATTAGTGTTTGAAGTTATGAATCTAAATAATTTATAAAACTTTGAAAATCGGAAAATATTCAATGTTGTCACAGAATCCAATGAATTGGATTTGAAAAGACGACAAAAAATACTTTTGTGTGATGAATTTCAATGGTTTCGTTTTTAAGCTCAAAATTAATTCTAGACTTAACAGAAAACCGATAACATTGAAATTCATCACACAAAAGTATTTTTTGTCGTCTTTTCAAATCCAATTCCGACTCCATACATTGGATTCTGTGACAACCCTGATTAACACATATTCAAGTAAGTTTAATTCATTTTCAAATCCTTTTCTTCTTTAAAAAATTTCACGTTTTGGTGCATAACAACATGAACTTACAACAAACTGCCTGTTCACAAGTTTCATAATTTCATTTAATACAATGTTGTAGATAAAAACGTTTATGAATTGAACAAATAACTTCTCTGTTGATTTTCTCAGTAAAGATTTTTTTCTGAGAACACTTATTTTTTACGAAGCCTGACAGAAATTTGATTCTACAAACTGAAAATAATTAAAAAATGGAAAATAAGAAGAAATTAAAAAAATTCAAATTTTTTTGGTAAAATTCTATCACCGAACAAAAGTATAGAAATCCAGCTGTTTGCCTTTCAAAACTTTTAGAATTTGCATGAAAAACAAAACCGTTTTTTTATAAATTTTGAAAACCGTAATAGGTTCCTTTAAAATTTAAAATATTTTCAAACTATTCGAAACCCGGTTTCTGAAAAATTTCCAATAGTCAATCACCATAGTATTGGCTTAGTCTTAACATCAAAATAATGAAATTTTCTCCTTAAATCTACAGCATGATTTATAACCATTTACGAATATCAAGTTAACTTTTTCAACGCACAAATCCTACGTGCAAATTATATTTAATCAGATTATAGTAAACTGAATGTATCAGATGAGTTGGCAGCAGACTGTCAAAATCATTCCAGCTAGACAGAAAACAAATTTAATTGTGGTTTCATTTTGTTTCTTTCTATTCGTAAATTTTTTATTGTTTACAATTTGTATTACTATGTAAAAGATATGTACATACATATTTTCATTTTAATTTATTTAAATGGAAGTAAATGCGAGTATAAAAGTGAGTAGTAGCATTGATCTTGAATTGTTTTGAAATTGACTGTATACATACATACATACATACATACGTGCATACATACATACATATTGTTTGGTTATAATTTCATTGGCAGTGTGATTTGTTAATACATCCTACATGTACATACAAATGTATATTATTTTTATAAATTTTCCTTTGTTATTGCATATCATCGCTGTGTTACATCAAAATATGTTTTTCAAAAAGGAGAATTATTTTTTTTACGATGATTCATATGGAAAATACAAAAAAAAACATCAGAATAATCTTCCAATTTTTTTATTGTTTTATATTTTTAATTTAGAAAGAGAATGATTATGGGTACACGTACATATCGTCACATAAAATCCCAAATGACCTAAAAAAAGAAAAAAAAACTTCAAATTGAATTTTAATTGATTATAAAAAAAATACATCTGTGTATGTATCTACAAAGTTGTACTCGTATATGTAAAAATTACGATTTTATTAAAGAAAATCATTCAATTTCATAAGCCAAAAGGCTGGATGCAAATTATGGCATTCGATATCGAGCAAATTCAAAAAAATTTGTAAGGGATTTTGTTCGATATCGAATGCCGTAATTTACCCCTGAAATTTTTTGAATGTTTGACTGTTTTTATTTACTTTAAGGTTACCTTTTTCTAAGGTTTAAGCATTACATACAGTTTGTTCTATTTTTAGTTATTGCCGAAAAGCAAAATTTTTCATTTTACTCACTTATTTTATTCTTTACATAAAAAATACGATTTCAAAGTGTCTTCAAAAAAGAAAATATTTTTTTTTAAATTCTTTATTCTTTCAAAATAATATTTTCTATTTGAATTAATTTTAACTGACGGTATATATTACAGCTATTTTAATTTCCATCTTCTTAAGCTGAATCGTACTTTATTGTCGTTTTATTAAAAAATTACATTTTTGAATTGGAAAAAATATTAGAAATAAAATTATTTTTCCCATTCAGGAAATACATTTTGGTTATAATTATTGTTATTAGTACTTAGCAGCCACGAAAAATATTAGGAATACAAATTTTCGTAATTTAGTCTACTGTGCATAATAAAACTTATCGTCGCTAAAACAGTTCCTGCAAAACATTATAAACAATTAGAGCAAAAATATCATACAAACCTTTCGAATGGAGTAGAAAACAATGAATGAAAAAAGGATTTCAGTGCAATGCCAAACAGCATTTAATTAAGTTTAGAAGAGGGAAATGAAAAGGCACTCGTATTCAGGACACATTATTTAAAGCGTCAATAAAAAGTTAAACTAATTAAACCTTCTGAGACGCTAATAAAAATAAGTTTGAAAAAGTCTCCAAAAAAATTATTTAGTTTTGATTTAATTAAAGAATCTTACACCTAGTTGCCTTTTTATGCAGTGATGTATTTTTATCCACTAATTTAGCCACTCAACTTGCTTAAAAATACAACTCTGAAAGTATCGAGCAACTACTTTTGAGTATTGAGTAACCAAAAAAAAGGAAATACTCTATAATCGGTACCCGCTACTCAATACTTTGCCAGCACTACTATAAAGTACAAAATTCTAAAAAAACTAATAAAATTGTATAAATATTTAAGTGAGTTCCTTGCAGATGATTATAAGTACCAATTAATAGCAGACGAATTTTGTAACAAAACTTATTTAGAGCTAAATTTTAAAAAAAAATATTATCTAGTTCCTATTATTTTTTCCACCACTGTACATTATTTTTAAAATTACTATAGTTATATTTACTTATTTTATTAAAATTAAATCTGCTTTTTGATTCTAAAAGTTGGCTACTAAAGAATTAAATAGTCTTAAATTTGTAATGGTTTTTGTTTCTCCTGTAAAAAACTAAAACGCGTACTTACGTCCTTTTAAATGTCAAGTGACGATATGTGCGTTGTTATTTCTGAAAACTCATTTGTACTGCTTGCACTTTACAACATTCGATAGTAATTTATTCTATCGAATTTTTTATACAAACTTTGATTTGAATATTTCGAGCCCAATAGTTTCTCATAAAATATTTTTTACGTTTATTATTCACTAAAATCATAAAATCATATAAATTTTTCAAATACTCTATAGAAATATAATTAATTTTATTCGCTTGTTCCTGTTCCTTATCAACGTAAGTTTTAATATATTCTTATCGTGTAATAAAGCTGGTGTAAAATTTTAATTAATGATTTAATTCGTGTGCCAAAACTTCTGATATTTTTGTTTTGTATTATAAAATATATAAATATACGTAGACATGCATCAAAAATTACTTTGCCTATTTTGTTGTAATATTCAAATCAATTAATTCCAGGAACTACTATAATAGTTTCGGAACTAGTTTTTTAGCACATGATGATTTTGTTTGAAATTTACATACATACATACATCTTTGAAACTACAAAACGATTCTATTGAAAAATTTTATAATTGATTGTTTTTAGAAACTTATAAAGATTGAAGTAATTACCAAACATTCTGGGGAAAAAAGAAAGAAAATAATTAATGTATTTTGTGATGTTACTAAGAAATTCAAATTAAATTTCGTAATAGTTTTGTTTGATGAGGGTCTGTATAAATGCATTTCATGGGTGCTTATGCCAAATCATCAGTAGGCCTTAATATGGTAAATAAATAAATTAATAAAAGTTTCAAAGCCTCAAATAAATACCTTTTTGAAATAAGATATCGCGGCATACCTCGAATAATAAATTATCTAAATAAAATTCGAAAGTTATTTCTTTCAAAACTTAAAAATTTGAATAAGAAATGTAAAATATGAATTTGTATTATTTCGTCAATTTATAGTTTTTGGTAATCTTGCTTTGCTAATTTAGCTATTCCCGATTTGTTCTCTTGTTATTTTGTTAGCTTATTTTTCTCAGTAGACAGCAAATTATTGCGTTAAGTGTTGTGTTTTATTGCGTGGTTATTTATTTTTTTTTTTAATTTTTCGATGACTTTTAATAAACATATTCCATATGGAGGGCTCAGATATTGAGTGAAATAAGTCATAAAATATGAAAAATTTCAAAACTACTGCGAAATTCTCCGCAAAGTTTAACTCTATTTTGTTCTGTAACGGACTAAGTAAAAAAGTGTTTCGTGTTAATGGCAGTTCATTTACTGAAACTCCAAATATCTTCGAATTGTTTTTTTGTGAGTTGGGTCTCTTCAGCTCTGAGACCTCCATATATAAACTACGCAACTTTGTTGCATCTGATTTTCAATTTAACTGAGAGCATTGAGAAAATGTATGTTCGCATCACTGGTTGAAATAGAAATCTATACATTTTGTATATATTTTTCTGTCTTTCCTTATGAAGAAAGAAAGTCGCATGTTACAAAGTTGCGTAATGTATAAATGGCATTATTTATTTCAGAGAAATTTTGGTGAATTTCTTAATTAAATTAATGGCATTGTATAATTTAATTTACAAGTTCTGTATAATAATAACATTAACGAGCTGGGTAGGGCTGGCTTTGCTCTAAATGCCTCCAACGACGAAACGGTAGCCACACCGTTTGGGACTATTAGAAACTGCATCTTCAAGAATTATCTTTATAAGGCTGAAAGCAAATGGCGCAATATAGACACGTGCAAGGTTGCAAAGAAAATGTGGCCTAGCTATAATTATAAGCGCTCAATACAACTAACATGTAGAAAACGCCAGGACATCTCAAGGCTCGTCGCAGTCGTGAAGGGGCACTGGACGGTTGACAGACATGTTAGTAGGATAGGCCGTAGTTGTCGAGCAGAAAGCAAAGAAGAGACAATTTTCCACTTTCTTTGCGAATGTCCAGCTTTGCATCTCTCGAGACACAAGTTTTTAGGCAGTCATGTACTAGAGGACCTTTCAGATTTATCAGAGATACTTAGATACGGTTAGACATAGGTTGACACCGACGAGAGTAGTGGTTCTTCAAAAAGGAGTTATCTAGATTCTACTTGAATACATACGCGTAGAGGGCAACCACGTAAACCAACCATTGAATTATAATTTCAAAAATATCCCGCTGCACTGAGTTTAGATCAATTCACCTCTCAAAAAAAAACTTTATTAAAATCGATCGAGACGATTGGGAGCTATGTTGTCTAGACCCATAGATTCAAGAGAATAAATATTGAATGATTTTTTTCAAACATAGAAAAGAACACTTCCGATCAAGACACCTCTCAAACGAAAAAAACTAAATCGAATTGGCTCTGTGCTAACATCTATACAAATACACACTACAAACTTATAACACACTTCTTTATAGGTCGGGGTTAAAAATCGATTTAGGTCCTAATTGCCTAAGTCACGTAAAAATATGTAAGACAGTTTCTTTGCTACATACACATGCATACATATGTATATTAAGGTTTGAAATATATTTACTATCGGAAATGCTTTTAATAGATACATAAGTACGTATGTAGGATAGAAATTTTCGCTCAATACGCATTTTGTTTTGTAAATAAAAAAAACCCAAATGAATTCTTTTAAAATTACTACTTTCAAAAATGTGAAAAGTGGAATGAGAAATTTAAAATACGAATTTTAATTAGACACTTAATTTAAGTTGGTATTCATGCTAATCTTGTTTTGTATTAATTAGTTTTAAATAATGTTCTTGCCGATTTGCTAACTTGTTAGCTTTTTATTTGAAGCCAATGTTTGAAATTTAGCTCTACATTTATATACAGTGTCGGGAAAAATAATAAGGATCTTCCTGCGTAATAACATGTCATAGAGTTTTTTGTGTTGAACTTTTATTGGTGAGACTCACTGTAAAATTATTTAAAATATAACCGGATTTCATTATTAGATTAAATTTTTACTGTATTAAAATTAAACAAATAAACATTTTTATAAAAAATACATAAAATTTGCAAAAGTTATTGTAAAAAATATTTAAGAAATTCCAAATGCTTATCGTCGTATTCATAACCTTTGCCTCTCTGCCATACAGACTGTAAGACATGAATTTTATTTTTACTTAATGTAAATAACAAATCAAATTGTTCAGACAAAATTAAGAAATTTTCTTCAAGTAATTTTGATTTTGAAATAATAGCATATGTATGTATATAATTTAAATTTTTTATTAGCAAAGACTTAATTAAGGCTTCATTGGTTTTTACTTTTCGTTTCCGTTTTTTGCGATTCTTTTCTGTAGGAAATATTTCTTAATTACTTGTTTTGTGTCTGTACTTTCAGAAATGAATTTTGTAAATGTGTACAAAATATTTTTTATTTGACTAACATATATGAATCTTTAAAAATCTTGAATTAATATAAAATTTTCCGACTTTTAATACAAAATATGTAATATTTCACTCCACAAAAAATTAATACATACAAACTCTTGGCTGTCACTTAACATTATATTCTATTTTCTACAGAATAGTCCGCAACAGAACAGAACGAAAAAATAACAACAAATCACATATACAGTTTTTCTATTGAACAGAAACAAAACAGCTGATCATTAACAGAATAGAACGTACAAATTTATTCTGCTTTTATGAAATCGTTTCATAATGTTTATGGTACAACTTGTTTCTGTGTACAAATATAATAATTATTCATTCAAATTAAATATTTAAAAATTTTTAATTTAAAAGAAAATAATTTTTGTTTGTTGAGGGCTGAGCTTGTCGATACACATATTAAATGCATTTCATTGGTGCTTCTGAAAAGAAAAGGTTTGTAAAAAAAATGATCCTTTGAAAATTGAATATTAGTCGCCTAAATATTTTTACAAATGAAAATCAACAACGATATTTATATGACTCGAGAATAACAAATAAAGCGTTTTCGAGTCTCTACTTTTCAGTCTATATTTCTGATTTAATTAATATTTTTTTTTTTGATTTACTCAATTTATTTATTGAGAGATTAACGAATATTCATAAATTTAGTGGTTTTTCATGTTTAAAACATTTTTTTACTTTTGCAATTTTTGTTGTTGTTGAATTGGTCAACAACCCCTCATTTAATTCTATTACAATACAGTTGATGCAAATTTCTTTTGTTCCGACTTGTGCTGTTTGGAACTTGTTTCGAAAAAATACTATACATAAATTCTCTTTTTTTAAAATAAATAATGAAAAATATAAACAAATATTTATCTGTTATACACATTACTAAGCAGCATCTTTATTCTAATTCAATTTTATGTTAATAACAAATTTTAATTAATGCATTAAAATAATATTAATAAAAATTAACCCATTGATGAAAACAAGTATGGCGGTTTTAAAATAAAGCAATTTTTTAAACGAAAAACTTGTGTTTTTAATCAAATATCGACTTACATAAAACTATTAAAGAAAAAAAACGCAAAAACTTTAGCAATATGACAATTAATAACAACTGAAAATTCCACAATTCAATAATAACCATAGTGACGGTCAAACGACGAAACTTTTTGTTTTCAAAATTATTTAATTAATTTTATTTAGAATCAACGCAATGACTAGTCAAAAATGGGTTAAATTAAAAAAAAAACCCGTCACTTAAGATTCGATGAGAAATGAAAAAGTTGGAGATTTTTATTTAAGTCAAAACGGACAAAAATACAAAATAAGTTTAGTCAAGAAAACACAATAAACGGGAACGAACATAAAATTGAATTTAAGTTAAGGAGCTGCTACAGAAGAGATATAATACACAATTAAATTAAGCGAAATTTAAAATGAAAAAATACTTAATAATGGTAATTTTTCTTTATACATACGCGTGTCTATAGAAAGTAAAGATGTAAAGCATGTTAAATAAGTGTAAAAAGTTCAACAGTTCGTGGCGGGGAAAAACCCTTAGAAAAACAAAAGACTTAAGACACAAACGTGGTTACAAATAAAAATTACTCATGAAATGACTGCTGCGCTTTGTGCACAAAACTCGTTTAGTTATTAAAATATTTGTGAAAAACGAGTATACTCGTAAAACATTAATTAATAAATGATATGAATTGTCTGTGAAATTAATATTTTTTTATTCTGTTTCAGCTTCTTTCTTTGTTTTTATTTCAGTTAACCTTTTGTGTTGTGACACAAGGAACTTACATCAAAACTTTATTCGATTATAAGTAAGATGTAAAAATGAAACTAATCCCTTTGTCTTTGCATGCAAAAACTTAAAGCACATTTTATTTTATAAAAAAAATCTGTAGAAAACGTTTTGTCATGAGATTTGTGAAAGGAAATACTTTGGGAGCTTCACTGATTGATTATCGTTCTATAGCACCGTCCAAAAAGTTAAAAATAACACTCATAACAATATACATACGTCTGAAATGGACAATCACGTAGAGTTAAGCTGCATTAACTTATTTTTTTGTGTTCTGATTTTCTTGTTAAAATACTAAATTTTTACTATTTTCTATTTTATGTTCTCAATACTGGTGTGCATGTAAGAGGACAACCAAGGCTATTTCATGTAGTTATTGTTTTTTTTCGCTAAGCAAATTGGATTCCACTTTCAAAAAACAATCGTTTAAAAGCCTTTAAAATGTTCATCAAAAATATTTGAAAAAATATACATACTACATACATATATTGAGTAAGACATGCCATAGTTTCATCTTTCTGGATTATCAACACATATTTGTATGGTAATAACAGTGTTAAATTTTGTCAGATGAAATTTCTGCATGTGCTATTAAATATTCAAGTCTTGATCAATTTACCTTGTTGATGAGCCTTGGTATGAAACGATTCCATAAAGGTTGATTAACGCATTTATTTCTGCCAAAATTTTGTTGACTAAGAGATTTCTGCGACACATTGCATATGAAATATGTAAAGATAAAACAATAATATGTGACAAATTGTGTAGAAAAAAGTATAAATCCTTCTTTTAATAGCCAATGAAGTAAATAGACCGAAGATTATTTGCAAAATACATGAAAAAAAAATAAATAAAAATTGAGGAATAGTGTTATCTATATTTTTTAAATAAATTTTTCAATTGTCAAAGATATCTATTTTGCATTATGCTTTTATAAATTTCGGGACCTGAAAGCATTACAATAATTGTGTGGTAACAATATGTAAAAAATAGCTTAAGTTGGAAAACATATTTTCGATCAAAATCATCTTCAGTATACGAAAGCGTTTCTAAAAAAATGCAAAATGGGCATTAGAACAAATTTAAATCTACAATCAACACATTTTACTGCATTTATGGAAACATTTTATTGATTTTTTTTTGTATATTTTTGCGTTTTTTTAATGCAATTTAAGTCAAAATTGTTTTCTTAATATCTTAAAAAAAACAACAACACATTTGTGCACATCGTGAGTTTGTTAAACTTCATATAAAAAAACATAAGCAGCATGTCGACAATCACACGATGTTAAAATTTTTGTTGTGGAGATTAAAAAATTTTTGTTGTGAATACTTTGTGTTGTACCATATAAATACATATTCCTTTTAAGTTGACTTAGCCGGTTACCGCTGTGACCACAGACTAATAAATACGTTCAAAGAAAATACAGTTGACATGGTTGCAAACATGAGAAATGACGGGAGGAAAAGGAATAAAAAGAAATACCTTTAAAATTTGTAATTATAATAAATATAAAGAATTTAAGTCAATTATAGTTTTTTTTGTAAAGTACTCGTATCTATTTGTTTTGATTTAAATAATTTGAGAGAGTTCGTTAAGTTTTCGGGATTTTTTCCCGATCTTGTCTTCATTTCTGATTTAAATATTTTTCGATTAGGTGATCTTTTATTGGGAAATTACCGACTAATCTAAATTAATTTCGCCATCAACATGTTTCTTAGTTAATGCTTATACACAAACTACAAACAACATTTGCACAACATACAACTTCTACAGTAGATTGTGAGTTAGGCAATTGTTTTAAGAAAAGCACTAACATTTTTCTATAGAGTGCAAGACAAAGGGTTTGAAATAAATATTTTATAAATAATACATAACTACAATCCTACAAAAAAATATTGCAGTATAAATCCCAGCTATGATCTGATTGCTCAAGAATCGTCTAGTTATTCAAATTTCTCGCCCATTACTGAATTTGATGATTCACCTCAACTACGTTACAAACATCAAGCGAGAGGCAGAGGATATGGAAAAAGTCATGGAAATAGAAAATACGAAATACCACCATATACTTCTGGTCTTTCAGGCGGTTATAACTATCATGATGGATCTGAAGAGTACAGCGGTGAAAACTACCATTCACACCATTTCCACCATCCACATCCACATGGTATACCCCCGGGTCAAGCCAAAAAACATCACCATCCCCACGGTCATCCTCACAGTAAATAAATAAAACTTAATTATACTCACATATATGAATGTACATCTAAAATACTATAATCATTTTTAGTAATTCCTCCTCGTTTTCCACCACCACCTGTATATGACAAGAATTTTTTAAATCCTTGGACATTTTCAGCAACTACATCTAAACAATTTCAACATGTTCAACAGCCACCTTTAACTACACCTCGACCATTTTTTGTTCAACAACCTCCCACTAGAAAAATGATAGCTATAACAACTCCTGCTCCATTCTCCTCAACACAGGCTGATGATCAATTAATGTATGACATTGATGTACGTTTTGGACGTGAATAGTTAGTTATATATTATTAACTTATTAACTGTATTTCTATGAATAAAAATAAGTATTTAATTGATTTATGAAATGTATTAGTAAATGTATTCACACTTTAAGCAATTGTGATTGCATTATTTTTCTACTTCAGTGTAAAAAAAGTTACAAAACAGTTTTGATTAATAAATAACAAAACAATTGATGATACAGGTTTAGAACACCATGCAACAGCATTTTTTCGCCATGAATAAATAATTCGACATGTCTGCGAACGCATTTTTTCAGATTCTCATCTTTTGTACTTTTTATAGGACTTTGCACTTGTTAAGGATTGTCCAATTCAAAATATATTTTTCTTAATATTAATATGTAATATTTATAGTCGTTATGGTCTAGTTGCCAGTATTAGTAAAATTTTTATTTAATAGTGATTTTTTAAAAGCTTTCGGATTTGATAAAAAAAAAACAAAATTTTGAGAAATGTATGAAATCTTTATTTGAGTCGATAGAACGATCTATAAAATTCCATGCGACTAATTTAGTCTGATTCCATAATAACTAAGCTGTTTCTTTTTAAACTATGGCATAGCTTTTATCGCTGCCTTTGAGCGCGCCGACCGAATCAAGAAATTCCGTAACAAAAATAAAACTTAACACAAGTTTGTTTCTTAAGTCTTTTGTTTTTTTAAAGTGTTTGAATCGCCTAGCGTATGTTAACCCCTAAAATATGCTATTGATTTCATTAACATACAGTATTGCCGGAACAGATTTTTACATGTAGGAAAACACAAAATGGCGTACTTACGAGCAATCGTGGTTGACAATAAATGATATACACAAACAAACAGACAATTCGTAGGTTTTTAAGCGGTATTTTCCAGATATTTAGAGGATATCAAGTCTCAAACTTATGTTTCTTATTTCAGCTACCATAAACCTATAGTTTCAATGACAAAAATTCCTAAATAACCTATATGTATTGTAGGATAATAAAAATATTTTAAACGATATTAACTTTTCATTTATTCAATAAAAGAAAAAAAATTGACGCTTAAAAAGTGTAACTTGAATTAATATCAAAGAAAAAAAAATACTGCATAAATAAAAAATAAATAAATAATTATAATTGCATAACTTGATAAAAAATGCTATGCAATAGCTTTACCGCGGCAGTCCCTGAGTGCCACTCGTCTTTTTTTCTTTTCTGATACAACGTATTCAATTATTACGTGGTCGTCCCTGCGGCGTTGACCTTAATGATACCAGTCTAAAGTCTGTCTTGCAATATCAGTTGATGGTCCATGTACATGTGACCTATCCATGTAGATTTGCGCATGTATATATCCAGTTCAAGTGCACCACATCTAGTTTGCTGCCAGAGAAACTCGGTCGATATCCAAATTGGTCATAACAATATTAATTTGGCTAAAAACACTCTTTACTTTACAACTTGACAATGGAAGAGATATTTAGTAGCTGTAAAATAAAATCACAAATTTCTTTAAATATTTTGTTTCCACCAGCGCATCCGTAATTAACAACTTCCGCCAAAATGTAATTATGCTCATTAAAATATCACGGACAACCACCTTTCTACGTTGCTAAACAAAATAAAATTTAGCCAGAAAAGATCTAAATTAGCATTACTATGCTGTATAAATGAATCATTGGCGGTATTCAGTGTTTGGTGCAAATGCTCTTGCGAAAAGGCAAATGCAAAATATCGTAGCTTTTTTGTAAAATCCAACAACAAAATACACAGAGTTGCCGTTAAATTTCACAAAAAAGCTACGATATTTTGCATTTGCCTTTTCGCAAGAGCATTTGCACCAAACACTGAATACCGCCATTCTGCATTAATTTTAGAATACAAAATACAAATACAACAATAAAAAACAACTGGCATTTTTGGTGTACGATGGATATGAAACTACATATAGAATACAAAGCAAACGCATGAACAAAATAAACAAAGTTATTCATATATGGAGTTTCACATCGATCGTATAGCAACCAGCGAATTGATCAAGGTGTATTTAATTCGCCTCTATTGCTACCTTTGTAAAATAAATTAGCCTTAAAATTAATGTAACACAATTTCTGTTGTTACAGTAGATACTGAATATAAGAAACTATAAAAATGATGAAGAATTTATTATTGCAAACAGGGTTTCTCATAAACAACTATTATTTATAATTATGTATGAAGTATCATTATGGTTTGGGACTTACCGCACCTTTTCACTTTTGAAGAAATTGGAATTAAAAATATCGTTCCCGAGTTTTGGTTTTTGATAACAACGTCAGTAGGCTATTAACAAACTCGAGTAATGACGATTCAAAGTTTACAATGGTCGCGTTCATAAGACGTAACTGTTGCGCAACCGTTGAGTGTTTGTCTTAGAAACGCATAGTTGAGTAGTTCAGCTCTACACAACAGTTGAGTATTTGCTGCCATTTTTTCCATCATAAATTTTTTTCGCTACATTTAGTCAACATGTTGTATTTAGCTCCACAGCTGATCAAGAGAGTTTTGCGCTTTTATATATAATGCAATTCCGTTTTGTTAGGTGGCGACTGCAAATTAATTTTTTAAATTTTGCGGTACAAATGCGATAAAGTAACGAAAATAAAGAAATAAAATTAAAATACAAATTTCATTAGACGTTTGTTTATTATGTTGTCTATTTATATTAATTACGAAATTAATTCAATATAAGGCTTAGAGATTTTTTGAACACAGTGCCGGCTTAGCGTTGAAATATAAAAACTATCGGCGCAGGTTTATCATTTTATTGTAGTATTTTTCTATGCATTTTTATGTTGTGAATATTAAATTTGTGGTGCAGATTTTACATTAAATAGGAAAATTCCTGCCAAGAAAAACTTCATTGCAAGTTCTGTGTTGTCCATACTTTTTAGTATAAACCAAATTAATCAATTTAAATTATTTCTTTTGCAGCATTTTTATTTCTTTTCAATTGTTTATATTAAACAGCTGTTCATTATCCAATTATTCATCATGCCGTTTCTAAGACGCAACTGTTGAGCTCAATAGTTGACAACAGTATCACAACTGTTGAGCTCAACAGCTACGTCTTATGAACGCGACCAATATGTTTAATAGGACTTTAAGTAGTAATTCATTTTAATGGATCAAAATCAATTTCGCTGTCACTTACATCAACTTCATTCTCTGTAATGTCTGCGAAAAATGTATTAAAATTTAAAATAATATTTAAAAGGAAAATACGAAATAACATCCATATATTTTGTATACCTCTGACTTCCCATTTTCCCGGGAAAATTATCAAAATTTCCGGGGACTATGATTGTTGTCTTTCCCGGGAGCTCCCGTTTCGCAAATGCTACTTAAAATAAATATATATTATTTTTATATGAAAAGTAAAACAAACCCACTTGTATACGAACCAATTTATAAACAAAATACTTTCTTATTTAGTGTTGCCGTCAAAGAAATCTTTTTTTATACTTCTATCGGCTTCGGTTTTTTTTTATTATAAGCGATTTTCTTTTATAGAACACTTTTCTATGAAAAGTATGAAAAGAGATATGGTGATTTTGCTCATTCACAACGGGAAAACTGGTCATTGTTTACATATGTAATGGAAGATATAATGTGTTATTTTTCAAAGCAAAACAATGCAATCCTTTGGAAACGAGAAGGTAATTTGATGCCACACAAAAATTACACATTGCTTAACACGTATATTACCACTTCTTCCGAAGAAGGAATGTATTGTTTGTGCTTGTTCATTGCGAATTCATTACTTTTCTAGGACATTTTCTGTGTTAGCAATAATTAATTCTGGAATGAAAAATTATACATGCTGTACATTACTCTCTCGTTCACTATTCATTACCATTTCCCGCTGGGTTTTCGTTATAAGCGAGATTCGGTACATATGTACATACATATATATTTTGTGCAGATAACAAATTTAAAATAACATCTCTTTCTTAAGCTATTGAAGTGAGTACGAAATTGGGTTATCGAACTGAGCTAAAAAGTTTTTGCCCACTTATTCCAAATAAAACAATGAAAACAAAGCAAAACTTTTGAACAAAACAAAAAAGAAAAAATATGGATTTATATACAGTGCAAAACGTGCATACATTAGATATCAAATTCTATAATAAAATTCAAAGTTAATGTAATGATCAAAACATTAAGAGAAAACAACACAAAGGGTTCCATAAAAAGTTATACATATTTCAAATTATTATATTTTAAAAACTTCACAATACATACTTTGTTGTTTAGTCAACTTGTAAAGGTACATTCATATTTTTCAATCTACATCAATGCTGTCCTCAGTTCGCCTCACAGAGTTTCTGCAATACTTACAGTTCTTACTTTATTTTGCTTAGTGCACCCAACTGTTGTTACTCATCCTACTGATTATCATGATTTGAGTGGAGATTGATATTCAAGCGATCTTCCGGTGGAAAACAATATGTAAATGTATTTGTAAGGATTAATAGAAATAGTCCCAGTTAATATTTGGAAGGTTATTTGACGAGCGCGATCATTTCGTCCGGACTATTGTTGGAGTAATAATACTTCTTACTCTTCCAAATGATGTTTTTAGGACTTAATTTGATGATTGTTGGACGAGTGTTCTAAGTCCATTAATTCATCTGTTGAGAAAATATTATAGCGATAAATATAGTAGTTATGGAGATAACACAATGCCTGTAAAAATTTAGTTTTTGTAACATACGATAATATCGCGCAGATGGGTCGATATATTAGTTTTGTAAATTATGTTTTCGAGTATTTTTGTGGTTTACAAAAGTTTTTTTTTAATTAAAATATTTATTATTATTTATTATTTAAAAAACTTTTGTTTGTTGAGGGTTTTTAGCTAGTCTATATACATGCATTTCATTGGTGCTAAAGCCAAATCATCAAACCCTCAACAAACAAAAGTTTTTTAAATCTTTGAAAAAAGATATCGAGGCAATCTCGATTAATATAAATTTCATTATTTATTATTATTTAAAAACATAAAACACAAAAAAAATATTTTATTTAAAAGAGTTTTAGATGATCCTTTTCCGAGCATCGCTCGTTTGAAGTATGATTAAAAGAGTCTTACACGATTCTATTAGGCGCATCATAGACGGATCAAATGAGAGAGTCGCCGTCTTGATATAGTTTTTCTCTTTATACTGAACTTGCGCATCGGAATGCGACATGAAGGAAGATTAATTTAATCGCTCGCTCTGATCGCTCAAAATTCTCCTGTGATTGAAAGTGCTAGCTGGGATAGAAACAAAAATCAACAGCAGTTTTTTTAAGGCAAAAATAAAAAATAATAGAGTGCTGCTAAAGCTTTTTATGTAGACAAGTGCACGCATACCGTTGATTGGCTAAAACAATATGGGATAATTCCATCCAAAAGAACTTTGTAGTCGTAAAAAATAAATTAGCTGGCTTTATAATGGAAGTAAATTAATATTTTTCTGTTTTTGTTCAAAAACTAATATCAACTTTTCCGTAAATGAATAAAATAACTAATAAATATAATTTCATAAAAATACAATTTCATAAAATGGTATTGAAGAAAAGGTGCATACATATATGACTTTGATTTTCGAATTAAGTCAAATAAGTGCGTCTATTTAATGTATCACAAATTACCTTTCAAACATAAATAATAGTAATAATAATCATAGAAATAATACTCTTTTAATTCCCCCAATGGCAAAAGTTAAAATAAACAATTGCACACACGATATGATAATAGAAAATATGAATATTTTTGCAGTTAGAGAATTGAAAATGGTTTAAAATGTCCCACCCGTCCAAATGGGATTGCCATATGACAAGAACCCAAAAGAAGTTGCGGCCTTCCACACGATGTTGAATCATTTGCATCGAAGCAACACTCTGTTTCATCTAACAATTTATTTATAAATATATTTGCTTACTAAATAAAGAAATGCATGTATAAAATTAGTTACTAGTGGGACGAAAATCAAATGTTTCGTACGTCATCATTCGACAGCCTGTTAATCTTAGAAAGCTTTTAATCTTAAACAAATTTTTAAAGGATCACATTGCTTCAAAATGCGAAAAACACATGAATGTATTGCAAGTCGTCCAGTGGTTAGTGATCATATTTTGTACAATCCGGTTTTGAATCACTCTAAGTTTTCTTGTAGTTTTTGTTTTTTTATCCCAAACTTTTATGTAGGTTAGAAAAATTTTCGCAACAGTTAATAATTTGATATTAGCATTTCTGCTGACATAGCAACTTTCTCCGTCCGCACCGTGAGCTTTCATAACATAAGCATCATAAATTATTTAAATAATAAATTAGGGTGGTTCATTTCTGACAAAAGTTTTTTTCAAGTGCACAAGCAATCTGCGGGTATATTTACTATTTATTCAGCTGAGCTGTTCCGACATACCTCCATTTACTGTCGATATTACATCAAGTCAGCACAAAAATATACTCTTGTCTACTCGCTTCGATAACCATTTACAAATTTTTATTTACTTTTACTTGATGTGACATAGACAAAGAGCTGCAGAATAAACACCATTAAGAGAATGACGGGGTACCCGGGTATCGCATATAACATTTATGTAAACTCCATTATACTTTAATATACCTGTATTTAGGAAAAATTAGAAGAAATTTCATGTACTTGTATTGTGTTTGCTAAACATTATTAGAAATTTGGGGACTTTAATTTATATAACAGGTTCTCTAATAGGTACATGACAACTTTGCGTATTTGTATGAGCGCTTATTTAAACATTTTATTTGGATCTGATAACGTTGAAACGTTAGTACATATTAAAATTTTGATCATGGTGAAACACACAAATGAATAACTTTTTGAAATTTCAGGCCTGTGTTCACAGGAATACGCCAAACGCATTGAAGCAGCTGATCGCTTATGATAATTTCATGGAGCGTCAAACTGAATAAGAAAAACACATAAACAATATTTTATATTCATGTACATACATAATTTGCTTGATAGTCAGAAAATACAAACCTTGTTTACAATATCACGGCTATAAGATGAGACAGAACGTCGGCAGAATTTACCCTTATGTCATAAATGAATATTAAAGAAAATGTAAAACACCATATAAAACTGACTTTGAAATCAGCCATGACATTATGAGTATTTTATCAACATAAACAAGGTTTTACGCAATTGACATTTATCTATTCAGGATAGAAAGCTATTCAAGTGGTACTTACTACCTTGTTAATCTGACTTGATTGCAATATTTGAAGTCTACACGCAGTTTTGTCATATATGTTTTGGTGTAAATTTTTTAAATTCTGAGTAAAAAACTTTTTTCGGCCAAAAAATCTTTTTACTTACAAATCATTAAGAGAATAAAACATATATATATATATGTATATATATATATATATATATATATATATATATATATATATATATATATATATAATTATAATTATATTATTATATATATTATTATATATAATTATATTATTATATATATATTTATAATATATATATATACATGTTAGTCGTACATTATTTTATTAAATTTTAAATTCATTTATTTGAATAAAACGAAGTTTGTACAATTGCTATTATTTATTTTGTAAAAAATCTTTAGTTCTTAGAATACACATAATGTTGAAATTTCTAATTTATTTCTTATTTTACTTTTATTTAAATTAATTTGCGAAAATATTCGCTCTACGTTGGCTGTGGATATAGGAATCGACAGAACCGCATAAACTATTTAAAAAAATGGAAAACTTTCTCCCCAAAACTTTTCAATATTTCGCTCAGCCAACTGCTTGATTTTCGAAAAGTCAAAGAGAAGAAGTTCGAGCCATTCATCGTCTGGTTCTCGAATATTTTGTATATAAAATATACATTTGTTTTTTTATATTATTTATATTGACAGGTGCCAAGGTTGTGTAAATCAAATCTCTTTAAAATGCCATTGCAGAGCTCAATATACAATTTTAAACAGTGTTCTAGGAAAACAATTTCGTTGCCGGCATTAGGCGAAACAATATTTTAAGTAAAGTTAGAACAGTTTTTGAAAGAAACAAAAAAATAGCGAATTTAAAAAAAATATAAAAATTATTTTAAACAAATATTGTAGTGTATACAAATTTTCAAAAAACTTTTATTTGAGAAGAAAAACTTAAAAACTATTAGCATCTCAAAAAACTTGCAAAAAAAGATAAATCTTACAATATGGCAACGCTGTCTATACGTAACATAATTCTCTATGCGATTGAATTTAATGTTTGCTTATACAAAGTATTTGATATTATGTCAGGTGTAGACTCTGTGTAAGAAAAATGAGAGAATAGGCTTGTGTAACCTGTCACGCTGCTGAGGGTGCGAAAAGTAAAATGATGTACTACACCTTCTCAAGCTGATAAAAATATTTTAAGTTTATAAATGTATAATTAGAACAAAAACTTATGTATGTGCTGTCGGAAAGCACATACATAATCCGGCAAAAAGTAAAAACAAATATAACAAATAAAAAAGGGAGAGAGGGGACAGGGGAACACCAGATTATAGCAATAATTATATTTTTTTATAACGTCTTCTTTTGTGGAAAATTTCAAAATACCCCACTAAGTGTCCTAAAGCTGAAATTGCCACAAATATTTTTTTTCAAATGAGCTAGCATCATAAAACTTGGTGTAGAGACCCTGTTACTGAAATCAGCATTTTAAAAAAGTTGCCAATAAATTCTGGTAGCCCATTCCTCGAAGAAATGCGAAGAACGTAAGTTCTATACCACAGAAGTGAAAAATTTTTTTCGCAAGTTCATAAAAAATATGAACTAATAAAAACACGAAATTCGACACATAATACCAACATTTAGTAAAATCTCTTTGTAATTTTTTTTAAATACACACCTCCAGTATTGTAATCCATTTTAGTAAAATTTTAATCATAACAAATGTTTTGCAAAATCACATTTTTTTATTGTAATTTTTTAGCAATCAACAGTTTGAAAACTTAATTTTAGAAAAATGCAAACTTTAACAGCTGATTATATTTAAACTGAGTTGTCAACTGGCATAAATTTCCGGTATTTATCACGTCGAAGTGTTACAAATTCAATTGCGTTTATTTTTTAAAAAAGCGAATGTCGAAAATTTGAATTTTTGCAGCTAAAACTGAAATTGGACACATAGTGCATTCCTTAGAGCTTATTTAAGCGCTACATTACATTACGAACTTACATGCTTACATGCCATAGATATCATAGCTATAATTACTTAAGACCATTTAACACTATAATGGAGGTATTGCATAAATTAAACAGCAATCCTAATTTGGTTGTTCTTTGAATATGTTCAAAATACAATAACAACTCATCATATCCGGGTTACATTTTTGGTAATTTATGTAATACTTCCTTATGATAATGTTTCTGTTTAGGTCTGAATTGATATTTGCATGTGAAACTGAATAGTTTTGTTTCTCATAAATGAATAACCCTAATATATATGTACTTGTTACTTTAAATCAAATATATTTTAACAGATGGAAAGTGTCTTATTTTGTTTTTTAATAACGAATACATAAATTTTTGATAAAAAGTGTTCAAAATTTAAATTTATTTGAACAACATTGTGGGTTGTTTTATTCTATTCAACCTGTGCTTTAAATTTGCGAAGTTTCTCTTTTAAAAAGATAGAAACTGTTCTATTTTAATTATATTTCTATTGAAATAAAACTTAAATCGTGTGAGTTAATTGCACTCACAAATAAAGCAAACAGAGGCTTAACTCATTATGCTTAAACAAATAATCTGTAAGTCACATACATAAATATACTTGTAAAGAAATATAATTAATTCGTTATAAAGCCTTCAATTTCCTTAAAAGAAATCATAATTGTAATTGTTTTATGCTGAAGTTCAGGGGCCATTGGTGTCAAAGATAATTTGAATTTATTTGAAGAATATTTAAAGTTTTACCAATTTTTCAACCATTTAATAAAAAATTAATTTTCAAGCTCTATTTTAGTTTATCATAATTTCTATATATTTTGCTTGATCATAATTTCTTCAATCTGCTAAATGTGTTATGAATAGCATTTGTGTAAATATTAGAGTTTCCGAATTCTCGACCGTTTTTGTTTCCCGCGATCAATTAATCTAATACATTTATATGAAAACAAAGCAAAAAAATCAAGTAACTTAGAACTGATAAGTTTAATAAAGATAATAATAATTTACGTTAACTCAGATAGTTCAGAAACAAAGCGAATTCACAAGTTCTATTAACCCTCAAATTCAACCCCTAGCTCTAACTGTCAAACATCATGTTTGAAATATTTTTTATTTAATGTTTGACAGTAAGAAAGAAAGAGAGAGAGAGAGAGAGAGTCATAGTGAATTGGCTCTAATTCGCCAAATCATAGTCATTATTAATCATCCTCTTTCATAAATATGTATTTACTAATATTAATTTAAATTCATATTAAATATTTTAATTGTCACTACGAGAATATAAAATAATGTATATTGCAAAACCTCTAACGCCACTAATCGATTACTTTAACGGGCGGCTTTTAACAAAGTATAATTTTTGAAAGTGGGCTTAATTTTTTTACATACATATATATGTATGCGTGCTTAGTTAATTGGTAATAAAATCTAAATTACATAATATGTACATACATATTATGTATGTATGTAATTTGCTGTTGACAAGTTTTGTAGAATAAAAATGTATGTAAAGTTTCTTATTTCTATTATTTTTTTCACCTGCATAAATGTGTTGTAATAAATTTTTAGTATATTTGAGTTTCCGGGATTCCTGAAAAAATTTCCTGGTATTCGGGAAGCTGAAAATCTCTTTATTTCCCGGCATTTTTTCTCAACACTTCCGACGAACGAAACCCTAATAAATATGCATAGAGAAATGGTAACAGATTCTAAAGGAAACTCAACCAAAAAGTTATTTACCTAAAAAATAAAAAAGAAACATTTAAACTCACATGCTTGTACATATAATCGATAACAACAGTCATTTAAAAGAATTTATTCTATTAATTTAACATTTTCATAAAAAACGTTATGAATCTGATTAGTCAAAGAATTTGAGCGAAAATGAAAAAAAACATTTGTTTTTGTTTTTAAGTTGTTTTTTCAAAAACAACGACTTTACACCTATCTGAGTTCTGGTCTGATTTCAATTTTTAGCTCTAAGAAAATTACAGCCACAATCAAGTTTTAAAACTATTTAAATACGAAATAGGTTCTTCCTTTGTACTTGATATTGAAGGAAACATTAAAAAGTGAATATTAGATGCACTATATCCCTTTTAACAATTAAAATCAGATGATAACTCGATTGCTGTAAACCTAGGTTAATGAAGTAAATATATATTTGTCGGTGCTAAAAGTATTTCCCAGCATATTCTTCATAACCCATTTACTTAAATCTGTATTTTCATAATATAATTTGCACTTGGTTTATTGTAGAGTGGGGTTGAAAGTTAACAATTCTGAATTTCTCGTTTTCTACACTCAAAAGAAAAATCAATCCATGCGTACTGAAATCAATCCTAAGCGCTGTTAAATGTACGGTAATCCCAGATTTACTCAAATCAAGTACAGAAAGATTGATTTAAGTACGGACTCAAGTAAATTTAATTTTTTTTAAGATTTTTTTTATTTAATTCAATATTTTTCACATGATTAAAGGATTTTGTGCTCATTTTAATAAACTCCAGGTTTGGTTATCTAAAGTAATCCCGTTTTCGACTTGATTAAAGTACACGTTATTGTTATTTGTACTAAAAAATTTGAGCACGACTCTAAGTAAGTAGAAAATACTTGAATTTAGTACAAAGCTTTTCATTCTTTGTAGGGAAGCTAAAAAGGTTAAATTTCACTTACATATGAAATTGAATTCAGTGTTCTTTCTACTTAAATTTCGTTTATGGCATTTTCTTATTTAAAGAAAAATGCAAAATTTTGTGCCCCTTTTTATTGAAAATTTGCAATATAATTAATTTTTGAAATAGTGAGTTTCTTAGAAATGAGGCAAAATTTTTGTCTTAAGAAAACTTTGAATTGCAATTATTTGATAAAAAGTAAAAGAAATGTTACTTTTTTTTAGACAAGAAAACGGCATTAGTTCTACACGTGGCTTCTGTTTAGCACTGGACCAAATTTTTAGTAACTTTTTTTTTAATCGTTTAAAATATTTTTATTAAAATTAAGAAACGCTGAATTTGTTATTTTGAAAAGTTTACGGCACTAATATTTTTGTATCTTCTTAATATATCATTCTACGTTGAAAGATATTTTAAATAGAAAGAACCATTAATATTGGTATGCTGTAGTGAAATTCTGTAGATTTTTCTGTATAAATAAAAAACCAGACAATGACAAAAACAGTCTCATCCGACTTCGCCTTGAAAATTAGAACAGATGTTTCAAAAACGGTTGATAAATTTATAAGAAGAAGAAAAATGTTTGGAATAATGTAAAAGAAAAATGTACAAAATAAAAGTAAAATTGGACTAAATAAAATTAAAATAAAAGTGAATAGAATTTGTGCTTTAATAGGAGCAGTATTACATGAATTTTAATCTTGGACTCAATATGTTTTGTGCATAAATGTTTTCAAAGGTCTTCAAAGTTTATACAAATATTTTATTTAACGAAGAAGATTTTCACTTTTTATTTTAAATTATTTTTACAATGCACAAAAGTTAAATAACTATTTCACTAATTAGCACTTTTATCATTATTATCCTTATCCAATTATAATTGGAAATTTAAATGAAAACTGTAACGATTTTTTTAGTTTTTATTATTTTATTTATTATTTTTTCAAACAAAACAAAATAGCAAAAAAAAATTTTGACAACCAAAATTCGAGCGAATTGAGTCACCTGATCTCTGGAGGCCACCTGTTGTGAATTCGCCTTGGTACAAGTTGTCAACATAAAAAAGTTTTAAGTGTTTTCATTTTGTTTTTGTTAAATAAAGAAGTCCCAAAAATTAAAACTATTTCTATTAATAACCAAAATTTTCGATCTCGAGCTCGGTTTGAAAAATCCTCCAAGCTTCGGCTTCAAAAATCTAGCGAATTTCTGTTGGCTTCGGGTTCGATCTGAAAAAGTGCGTTTGGCCGGAAACTAATTATTTGTATTGCATTGATTTCATATAAACTAGGTTAGTAGCAGAATAAGGAACTACTACATATATTTTTGAAATTCTTCAGTGGGAGGCAATTTTTATTTTGATGAACGAAGTTATACATTTTTAGCAGTTTATCATAAAACTGTATTTTCTTGGTGGTGAAAGTGTGTGCTGCATTTTATTTACCATTTCTAATTATTAAAGTTCATAGAAGCTTAACAACTCATAAATACTACACTTCCTTGTTAACAAATGCAGTTACATTTTTTTTGTTTGTATAATGTTTTGCTATTTTTATCAGTATATCTTAAGTTGACAGCTATTAAAATTGCTTAAATCAACTGCTACCTTTCATTATATTATAAAGCTAGTTGCTAATAGAAAACTATCATACTTTATAAAAGAATAGTTGTAATGAAGTGCAAAAAATTTAAACTGTAAGTAGGTGGCGATTATTCTTTCATGTTCTATTAAAAAATTTACGCGATACTATGGAATTGTAAATATACAAGTTATTAAAGGAGAAGAACTAGTATTGTTGAATTATTTCAGTGATCAGTAGAGGTGGGATCGTGAATAGCTTTTCAGTTGTGCTAACTAGAGTAGGAACATGATTGACCTATTTTATAATGGCTTACTCTCGTGCATTCTCATGTGAGTGTAAAATAATATGTGTCATGATCGCGAACTCGCACGAAGAAGTTATCTAAATGAATGCAATAATTTGTTTAATTTTTGACAATGCATACTTATAACTAAAAATAATTTTCAAGCTACTTAAATAATATATAATCATTTATTTTATTTCTACACTTAATGAAAACTTTATCAGATCACATACAATCTTCTTTTCAATTTGAAATAAGATTTTTTAATCAGCTGCTAATCAGCTGGTGAAGTGAGTTCACCTTATAATTAATATACCCTGAGTACACCATTTCCATTTAATTTTCCACAAGCTGTAAATCAGATTTTTATAGCATTATTATTTTAGAGCTGAATACCTTTTCTTCAGACATTTAAATCGTATATATTACACCCCATTTACGTATAAACTAAAATCCCGTATTGTTGACATTTCAAGCAACCTAAATGCCGTTTACCTGTAAACAAGGTGTATTCAGTTTGAAAGGTGGCAGCGATGCGGCATCTGATAACTTTTTGCTCTACTTAAGTTTCTATATAACGAACAAATTATTATCAAATAAATTTCTAAGTTGCACAAAAACAGAATTTCTTTGAAAAAATTATACTGAAGACAAAAGCAAATTTTCATATGTTATTGTTGTTTTCAATCAAGTTACATTAATACCAGCTAATCGCATTAGGTACAACTGTTTCTCAGCTGATTAATTTGCTCTTGTCAAAAGTGTTTTTTTGTCGGAAGAAAACTTGACAACGGGAATTTATTTTATAAGAAATCGATGCAATTACCTGCTTGATCTGCCTTTCTTTCAATATAAATTCTGACAGGAAATTTGAGGGCACCGCTACACGTTCAATATGTATTGAATGCTTTATTTATTGAACGTCTAGCATGTAGTATTGACGCAAGTATTGATGGATTACTTAATATTTTAGAATCCGAAATATGGATCGCAAATCAAATATCACAATATATATTGAACGTGTAGCAGTGCCCCTACATATAAAAACAGTAGTGGTAATTGTCATCCATTTACTCGTTTTGGAGTCTTTCGAAAAAAATATTCCGCTGTAGTATAGTGTCATGTCATGTTTAGCATATGTTATACAAATAACTAACACGGAAGATTACATTTATCAATCGACAGCCAGAAATCGTTAAAGCTTTGAGCTTTTTACGGGTTTTCCTTTATTCCTTTCTTTACAAAATAACATAAAAATTTATATTTTGATCTCGAAGAACTCAAGCCGACACATAACAAATTATCTATGTTTCCAATGTTTGTTATCTTCCCTGCATCACCATATAAATTTTATACAAATTGGGTATTTTCCGAAAGATTATTGAGATCTCATTCAAATGACTTAATTTCACGCCGAAATTGAGTCCAAATTACGCCGGTTTGTACTTTAAATATATTTTATATGTTTGTATATAAAGCTAAATTTTTGTGCGCACAAACTTGTTATTTAATTAAATTATTTGTATTTAAATGATTATTTTTTTAATTTACAAAATAAATATTGAATTTTTAAATAAAATGGCTGCCAACATTTTTGTTTACTCATCACAATTGTAAATACGTTGTATATTGTAATTTCAGGTAAATTTTCCTGAAATTAAGGAAAATTACTTGATTCGGGAAGTGTCAAAATTTAAAGATGAAATCAAGAAAATAATAATTTACCTGCAGTCTGAATGGGCTATAAAGTCGTTAGTAGATGGGCGAACGCATCTGTCGTTCCTTAAGATATGTGAATGTTTTATGTCAGAAACTAAAAAAAATACGAAAACTGAATTACGAATAAAAAAATATCAATGTTCTCAGTTTCTTATGTCCAGTCTGTCACAAGTAATAATTTGCTATATTAGAAAGCATTAAAAAATTTTGCACTCACGGTAATCACGTAAGCGGTGCCCATCTCTACTTTTAATATAACAACAAACATGTTGTTTAGTTATCAATTGTTATTATGTTTCAATGGAAGGTCGTGCAATGTAATATGGGGTGCCCAGCAGGTAAACCTAATGCGAGGATGTTGAGTAACTGAAAAACTCTAGCTGTTATTCTAGGTTAACTTTGAAATGATTGAGAATATTACTCAAAAGTGTTCGAATTTAATTGAAATGTTTCCATGAAATTTTCACATAACCCAGCAAATGTTTTGCTCTTAGTTATTTTTTTGTAGTTTTTTAATGAGTTCCAAAATAATGAGTGTCTGAAAAAAATTCACGCAACCTCTTACCAAAAAATCGCTCAAACTTACTTTCTTTTAGAATTTACGTTACTCTTGTTCATATTAGAAAAAATAAATTTTGGCTAGAATTTTATAATTTTACGAAAACGAGAAACACGTTTCGTATTATTTTTTCTTTATTCAACATAAGATTTTAATAAAATATATGTAATTTTTTGTGCTTTTTACGGGAATTGCACTATTTAAAATACTAATATATAATTTTTGTTTACTTTCACATATTTTTCAAGTGTTCAAAAGGAAATGTTTGGCTCTTGAAAATGTATGTAATTGTAGAAACCCAGCATACAACGTAAAGAGACCTGCATACAAATTCGAAAACGGTTTGCGGTCGACAAAATAAAATTTCTTTTATATTCTTATCGGTTTCGATTATCCTCTCAGTTGTAGCGTCTCATTCTTTAAACAGAACTGTCATGAACAATTGTATTATATAAACAAAACCTATACATGTTCACAATAACAAAGAACTAAATTCTTAAAATATAAAATTAATTTATTTGATTTGTGAAAATTATTGAAATTTCTAATAAGAAACAAAATACAAAACAAACCAAATACATACAAATAAAGAAATTTTAGTGACAAATTAATTGAAAAAATCACATAATAATAAATTAAACATGAGAATTTATTATTGTCAATATAGTTGTGACGTTATAATTAATTTTTCTCAGCGGTGGGAAATAGTCCCGATGTCGTCGTTTATTGTGTTCCTACTGTAAGTCGGCATTAGCTCAGTGGACATTGGGAGTGTTTTGTAAATCTGTATTTTTTGTACACAAGAATTTCGTACTTTTCCTTATTTGAAATTTTGCATTGATATGTTGCGTGCTTGTTTTTCGTTCAGTGAATGTATAATAAGGAATCAGATAAGTACTTACAGTACAACCTCCATAATCCATATAGTTTCAGCTACTGTCCGGATTAGTGGATCGTCTGGACTACAGTTCAAATAAAATTTTAAACGCAATACATAAATGTAAATATAAATAATTTATTTTTATTACCCAAAAGAAAAATAAGAATTCATTTGTGTATAATTTATTTACAGAAAACAAAGAAACTTACTAAAAGTGACCAAAAATATTCATTTAAAAAAATAAGAATTTTTATGTAATTTGTCAGCTCTATTTTTAAATTCTTTTAAAAATAAAATATCCTTATCTGTCGCTTTGGTTTGTTCAGCCCATAAAATAGCTTCTTAAAACAGTTCGCCACGCAAATTTTACTGAGAAAAAAGAACACTTGTCCGGACTATAGAGGAACAATTTCTAAACTATCCGAAAAATTTAAACGTCCGGATTACTGGAGAGTCCGAATTAGCGAGTGTCCGTATTAGGGAGCTTGTAGTGTATTTATATGAATACCTGAACCTAGTTATTTGTCTACTTTCTTGCTATTAACTAAATATGTAAATACATATTTTAATACGATTGACATGCATACGTGCATTAGGATGGTTGTTTCGAAGCTCCAAAAAACCTTCCTTTTGGTAAAAAAATTGCGGGAGAAAAGAAGATTTTTTTTAATAAAAATAGCTCATGTCTCAATACAATCTCCATAATGCCGCATTTTAAGTTTACAGACATCATTATATAATTCGAGTTAATTAATTTATTATTGATAATATAAATTTTATGAAAAAAGTGCAGAGAAGTCTTTTTTTGTAGAGAATTAATTTTCCTACGAACTTGTTCTTAAATTCGTATTTTTTAAGAGACACTTCGATCGTCTTGCGGAACGATCTATTTTTGTTAAAAAAATAAATTCCTCCGTATTTAATTTCAGTGTTAATGTACAAAAATTATCAATTCAAAAACTTCATTAGACAATTCAACAATTAATTCTTTCAAGTTATACCAACCACATAATGATAACAAACAAAGTGACAAAAATAAAGAATTATTTAATGAGCGTACAAAATTTGTTACGTAGTACGCACTCACTTTGCTTTAGTTTTTTGCGTCACTTTTTCCACAAACGGTCGTATAAAAGCTTGGGCTTTATGAATAACTTAAGTCACTTGATACCAAGCTTTCAGTAAAAGAAGATCGCTCATAGTCGACATGGGTAAGAAAATCTAAAGCAGCGAAATAAAGAAATTATATTTCTTTAATAACATTAAAAAAACACTATTGTTTTTTAGTGAAACAGTGGTTATTGAACTTTATGTTTATAATTCAAAGAAAAAGTGCATCACCGTATTATACATACGAGTGCTAAAAAAAGTTAAAAACACACTGAGACATTAGTTTAACTCTCCCGATAAAATGTTGAAGTTTTTGTTATTTTAAAAAAAGTTTTCGTGCCGCCAAGAAAATAAGAAAAGATTTGTTGTTGCATTTGTAGTTTGAGACAAGTCAATGTTAATCAGTGCATTTAATATTCTAGTAACGTTTTAGTTTTAAATTATTCGAAATTATTCGACTGTATAGTATTTAAACTCTTTTGGCAACTTCAAAGCCACATATATCTGTATATGTATGTATGTATGTATTTATGGTTACTTATACGCAATTAGCTGCGTTAAGTACGTATGCATGTCGCCCGCACGCACTGTGGGGTTTATGAACTTTTACTATAAAAATCAAAGTGATTGCAATATGTACATACATATGTATGTACGAGTATGTATGTATGTATGTCCTATTTTTTTTGGAACACATTTGCCTAATTAATTTTGTTTATTTTTTGCTATTAATCCAACTTACCGTAAGAAGAAATTCGTAAAAAATAGAAACTGTGTTTTTAATGTGGGCTAATGAGCTAAAAAATAAATAAATTAAATTCATTGAATGAAAATTAAAAAATGAGTATTGAAAACTGAACAAAAATAAGTATGTAATTGGTTACAATTTCAATGTCCCTAGAAAACGAAAGTGTAAATAATAATTTGTTAAAAAAAATTTAGAAATTTGAAACATAAAATTATATTCAATATTAATACGACTTTGAGCGAAGGAATGGATCGTTTTCAATAAAAATAAATAAATAAAAAATATGTATTTGTACCGAACTTGGCTCAGTGGAAAGTAAACATTAAATTTATTCTATCGCTGAAAATGTGGCAATAAAAATAAGAAAAGTGATTTGTTAAATGCTTCTTTAACGGTCTTCAGATTGAATTTTTAATTAAATATTTACGGAAATAGTGCTCGAGTATTCTCTATACGATCTCTTACTTCTTGATAACCTAATATGTACTTCGTTTGTTTGAGTTCACTTAAAAAATCAAAATATTTTGACTTTTATTACGAGTATATTTGCCCAATTCAAAACCCAATGTAGGAGTTGTAAGTTGTGTTAATATTGATGATAGTTTCCACTTAAACATGTTTCTAATCAAATGTTTATAATTATATAAATTACCAACAACCTACAAGTCATACAATAGATTATGAATTGAGCAATTAAAATTGATTTAAGTTGGAGTCAACCATTTGCTTCGGTCAAAATATTTGTTCGGACAAAATTTTATTGACTGAGACTGTTCGACAACAAGATTCACTCATGTGAAAAAAAATTTTCGAAATGGCAAGGCTACCTACCATATGAAATATGTAAATAAAAAAGAAAAATCTGTTACAAATTCTGTAGCAAAAAGGATAAAGGAGCAGTGCTTCTGTTAATAGCTATTGAACTAAATAAAAATTAAAAGCGATCCCGAATATCAGCTTGCTTAATAAAGTTAATTAGCTGACGGTATATGCCGATATCATGAGAATTAAGTAAATCAAATAAGTTTTGTAAAGATACAAAAAAACTGGTGTTTAATCCTGATATCATTAAGCTCCGAGCAATGAAAAATAAGGTGCTCGGAGTTGTCAATCATGTTACAAAAATCACACGTATCCGTTGGTTTTCTACGAATCATGTGGAGATAAACTCCGCTATACTCGTAGCAGTTTCCACATAAACAAACCCGCTTTTGAAGCACATAATGTGGCAACTCATTTCAACATTGTCCACACAAAAATTAAAATTAAACCAATTCAAGTTGAGAATTTTCCGAGCAAAATTATTTATCTCTCTCTTACAAGAAGGGAGACCTCCAACATATGAAAAAAAATAATTTATCCGGACAAAAGTGTTCTACGGAACATATGGGTGAATCCAGCTTTAAAAACAATTGCTCTATTCAGAACCTATTGTAGGAGTGTCAAGTGGTTCGAATGTTGTAGGTAATTCCCATAAATATAAACATTTGCTTAGAAACATGTTTATATGGAAATTGTAAACAACAATAATACAGCTTACAACTCCTATTGTGAAATGCGCAAATGTTTGTTAATAATTAATTTTTCGTTAATTTTCAGTTGATAAATTAACTTAATTTAGAAAGTATATATATATATATATATTGAAACGAATAGTTTGGCTCAAGTTCAAATCCGAGTTTAACCATTTATTTTTTCTAATTCTTAATTTCATTTTTATTATTAGAAAATTTTTGGATAAATTCAATATTTTTTATTAAGAGAGTACTATATGATTTAACATGTAAAAATGAATAAGTTTGTACTTTTCGTATTCTAATTTGTTAATAATACAGTTAAATAGTTGATATTCCTAATCACTAGTATCCACCGTCAAAAGTGGTAAAATTGAACAAAGAACGCTGATGAGATGGTGTAGCAACCTCGAAATCAGTACTGATCCCTTCTGTTAGTCTGATGAATAATAAAAAATTGTTCCATATACTCGTATAGTACTCTCGTAATAAAAAATAATGAATTTATCCAAAAAAATTTCTAATATTAAAAATGAAATTAAAAAATTAAAAAATATAAATGGGTAAATTTGGATTTGAACTTGAGCCAAACTATTCGTTTTAATATAAATATATACAACTAACAAACATTAATTAATTTAGAAAGTTCACATATCTCGTAATTGCGATTTTTTAATTCACATAGTGATAAGACAACTTGTAACTACGTAAGCTCTAAGTACTCGTATGTATGTATTTATTAAATGAGAATTGTGGTGCATTTCGGAGAAGCAAACATGCGTATATTATATGTATTTGAAAGATTAACAATTACAATCTCTTTTTTTAGCTAAAAGTTTAAATGCACTTATATCTCTGGTGTTGGGCATAGCCCTGGCGTTCGTAGCAACAAGAGCCTCTGAACAAAGAGCACGTGCTGTATGTTACTTCAGTAACTGGGCTATTAATCGTCCAGGCATCGGAAGATATGGCATACAAGATATACCCGCTGATCTATGTACGCATGTTGTGTATTCGTTTATCGGTGTCAATGATAAAACCTGGGAAGTACTAGTGCTTGATCCAGAATTAGATGTGGAAAATAATGGTTTCCGTAATTTCACACAATTGCGTAAAACCCATCCGAAGTTAAAATTACAAATAGCCGTAGGCGGTTGGGCCGAAGGCGGTTCAAAGTATTCGAAAATGGTGGGGGATCGAGCACGTCGTAAAACTTTCATTAGCAGCATTGTGAACTTTATGAAAGAATACGAATTTGATGGCTTTGATTTGGATTGGGAGTATCCTGGAGCTACAGATCGCGGTGGTACTTATGGTGACAAGGATAAGTTTTTATTCTTTGTACAAGAATTAAGACGTGCTTTTACAAGAGAAAGTCAGGGTTGGGAGATAACAATGGCTGTACCAGTGGCGAAATTCCGTTTACAAGAAGGTTATCATGTGCCAGAATTATGCGAGTAAGTTAAAGAGTTTTTCTACAAGAAAAAGTTTAGAATAAAGGTAATTTTGTATTTTAGACTTTTGGATGCCATACATGCAATGACTTATGATTTGCGTGGCAACTGGGCAGGTTTTGCTGATGTCCACAGCCCTTTGTATAAACGTAAGCACGATCAATACTCGTACGAAAAATTGAATGTTAATGACGGCTTGGCCTTGTGGGAAGAAATGGGCTGCCCAGCTAATAAAATTGTTGTAGGCATACCACTCTATGCCAGAACTTTTACCCTGAGTAGTTCCAATACAAATTATAATATGGGTACATATATCAACAAAGAAGCAGGCGGTGGTACGCCTGGACCCTACACAAATGAAACTGGTTTTTTGGCCTACTATGAAGTCTGTACTGAGGTTCAGGATGAAACAAATGGATGGACTCTAAAGTGGGATGACGAGGGCAAGGTACCATATGCGTACCAAGGTACCCAATGGTTTGGTTATGAAAATCCTAAATCGGTAGAAATCAAAACGGATTATATTAAGTCGATGGGCTATGCTGGAGCCATGGTATGGGCCATTGATATGGATGATTTCCAAGGTTTATGTGGTCGTTCTAATGACCTTCTACACATTATTTATGAAAGCATGAACAATTATATTGTACCTGAACCAACCAGAGAGAGTACACCCAGGGTAAATTATTACTCATACTTTCAATTACTTATTTCTAAAATGAAAATCAATATAATAGCAATTAGAGTTTTTTGATTTTCCAGCCACTTTGGCATGTAAACATTTTTGTTTGATGAAAATTTGCTAAAACTAATTTTATGAGACATATTTTGTTGAAGCCACTCAAATTTTTCCGTTACTATTTTATTTTGAATTGCACCTTACAGCCGGAATGGGCCAAACCTCCATCGACATCACCAAATCCCGATGAGGGCAGTCTGGTTATTTTACCAACTTCAACGAAGAAACCCAATTCACCAGCGATAACCACAAAGGTAAACAATCGGTCAAAAAACTTTATTCCGTTTGAGGATTGCACGAACAAAGAATTATCAAATGAATTTCTAAGTTTCACAAATTTTCATATGTGTGTTATTCTTGCTTTCAATCAAGGCACATTTATACCAGGTAATTGCATTAGGTACAACTATTTCGCAGCTGATTAATTTGCTCTTGTCAAAAGTGTTATATTTTTTGTACGGAAAAAACTTGACAACAGGAATTTATTTTGTAAGAAATCGATGCAATTAATTACCTGCTTGGTCTGCCTAGCTTTCAATATAAATTCTGACAGGAAATTTAAGGGTACTGCTACATTTTCAATATACATATATTGACTGCGATATTTATTGAACGTCTAGCATGCAGTATTGACGGAAGTATTGATGGATCACTTAATATTTTAGATTCCGAAATATGGATCGCGAATAAAATATCACAATATATATTGAACGTGTAGCAGTAACGCTGTAGTTTAAAATCAGCTCTCAAAAACGAGATGATTATTTAAATGTCATGTCATGGTTAGCAAATGTTATACAAATAACTAACACGGAAGATTACATTTATCAATCGACAGCCAGAAATCGTTAAAGCTTCGAGCTTTTTACGGGGTTTCCTTTATTCCTTTCTTTACAAAATAACTTAAAAATTTATATTTTGGGCTTGAAGAACTCAAGCCGGCACATAACAAATTATATGTGTTTCCAACATCGATGGGCAAAATACACGAGCTTTCTGAACTGTTCAGATATATCGTAACGTTATTTGTGGTGTTTTTAAGCCCCTCCACCCTTCGTAGTGCATTTAAAAACAATTTGATTTAAATCACAAATTATCTACCTTCTTCGCCACTAAGTCCCTAATTCATATTTTTCTCCCATTTGGCTCTCAACCAATGATTCGAATTGAGTAATTCTATTCGGCGGCGGCTGAGAGGGTAAAATTAATGATCGTAGTGGCTGAGCCACTTGCACCATACTTTCATCAACTGAATATATTTTTGTTAGCTTAAAACGTAAAAAGGAGGAGTATATAATCAAGTGATATGAGTGGTCGATCAGTCGAGAGTATTGACTGATATGCATTGCCTCTCTGCTCCCAGTTAAAAGTTCCTGTTTCATATTTAAAGAAATGGCTCCTGTGGAAAACTATACGAGTCAAAAGAAGAAGTCATGTGTATTTTTTTGCGATCTTGCGTTGAGATTAGAAAAGCCTGGAACTAAGAAAAAATTTGTTTCGATGACTTTTTGCCTCGTGTTATCGATTAAAATATTAAAACGATTAATTTTAATAATTTATATTTATTTTAGAAGCCATTGTTAGTTACGAAAAAACCAACTACCGCTACTCCTACATCAAAACCGATAGGTGGAGAACCTACTGAAAAAGATTGTGTTAACAAGGATTATATTCCCCACAAGGATTGCAATAGAGTAAACACATAGATAGACCTTTACCTTGCTTTCGGTGATAAAACAATAATAATGATTTGTTATATTTCTTTCAGTACTATCGCTGTGTTTATGGAAAACTTCAAGAATACGAATGCCCAGAAGGTTTAGCTTTTCATACCCTTTTAAATGTATGTGATTGGATTGAGAATAATGATCGTTACTATTGCACCCAGTTAAATACAAAAGAATCGGATAATAATAATATTTAAGGCATCAATTACTTAGTTTTTTATTTAATTGGTATTTTACGATGTAATAAATAGCTAATAATAACTTAAAGCCATAAAAAATGTCAACGGAAATCCATAATATTTTACATGCGAATGCATTTTAATTTATATTTTTTCTGGCAAAATGTTAAAATGGAAATCAGTTTTAATATTCACCTCAATGTGACATAAAGGACCATTAAATCTATAAAACCCATTAATGTTTATTCGTCTAGATATGTACATTATTCTACAATTCATTTTTTCGGGAAATTCAAAAGTAAAGAAAAGTTTTTTTTTATTAAAAATCCCACTGCCCTTCAAAAAGGACAATCTATAAACTTCATAAGTTTTCAGTCGTTCGGGTAACCCATTATCTTGCAATTCATTTTACTGATACCAATTTCTTATTAAAACTCCGAGAGTATCGGCGGCAAATTGCATGAAAAAACATAATAATCTTTCCTTGAGAATTATCAAATTATTTCTAAGTTGAAGTCTTAAACTAAGTTTAGACGATATGTTGAATCAGCATATTTATGCTGAAGAATTTGTTACAAGTGCTTGCATATCGTGTAAACGCAAAATTTTCAGCATGCGTATGTTTAATAGCATTTGCTAACACTTTGTTAACAATACCAACAAACGTATGTTAGCAATTTCAGCATATCGTGTAAACAGCATATTATTAGTTCTTAACAAGTTTCCTGCGTATGCTGACATACATGTTATTTGTTAAAAGGCGAATGAAGCTTTTCAGCATATGCCAAATTCGTATGCATATGCGCCTCATGCCTTAGCCCAATCATTTGGAAAATTGAAATGTTTAATATCATTTAAAATTCGACGAAAAAAAATAGAAAAAGTCACCCACATTGCAAAAAACGCGAAATTCCGCAAAAAATTGCAAAATTTAGAAAAAGTTGTAAAATCTTCTAAAACGAGCTATAATTAATTAAATAATTGTCATGAATGTGTTAGAGCGTTTCGTAGAAAATTGTTCAGCTTTAATGTACAATAAGCTCTCATAAGCCGGATATTTATTTACAGAGCAAAAAATATGACTTCAAAATTATGTGTTCAATAACAGATGACAGCTAGTTGTAGCTTAGCTTTTATTTTTTTTTATAAAATTGTTTGAAAAAATAATAATTTAAATTGAAAAACTCAAGCCTCTTACTCAGGCTTGATTTCTAGAGTCATACTAGTTGAATTTACCAGGTGAATCCACCAGGATGAAAGTATAGATGGAGAAATCGGCTGCTAATGTTATGGTCAGTGTTTCTTTTTTTTGAGTGCGCAAAGGTATCCCGCTGTATAAAACTGGTGTTCCGATGGCACTTTAAAGAGCACATTTAATGATATTTCATACTTCAGGGAAAGTACTCAAATAATTAAGATTGGTTTTGCCGATGCTAAGAGTTCAACTGGATCTGGCCTGAAATTATATGCGAAAACGAATTAATGGAAATAAGTATATAAATATTTACTGTTGTACGCTTAATAGTAGAAATTTGTAAAATTCGGACAAAACTATAAATAGTTTTTTTCTATGGATAAACTTTTGCCTTTTGAATATTAAATATACGACTTACATTTACAATACCTAGAATTTCGGGTTTTTAAATTTATAATCGCACTTTTGGTCAAAATTAATATTTTACATACGAGCGCGGATTAATGTTGAAGCTACCTAGCGCTATATGGCAGCATAAGCACAAAAACTTTTTTTAGAAATTGCGATCTGTCAAACGTCAGCTGTTAAAATTTGTTGTAGTCGTTTGCAGTAAACAACTTTCGTGTTTCTTGAAAAATGGAAAAAAGTGAATTTCGTGCAGTGATTAAACACTATTATTTGAAAGGTATAACTACGAAAGAGACAAAAGAAAAGCTTGATAATTATTACGGTGAGTCTGCTCCGTCAGATTACATGGTAAAATATTGGATTGCTGAATTTAAACGCGGCCGAACAAGCACTGCAACAATACCATCAACAGAAGGCCAAAAGAGGTGATTACTGGCGAAAATATCAAGAAAATCGTTATGAATGATCGCCAAGTCAAGTTACGTGAGATTGTTGAAATGGTAAACATATCATATGAGCGTGTGTTCAACATTTTGCATGAACATTTGCATATGAAAAAGCTATCGGCAAGATGGGTGCCGCGTTTGCTCTCAATTGACCATAAACGTAAACGTGTGACATGTGCAGTCTCAACGGCAAAACTCTATGAATTGGGCTATGAATTGGTACCTCATCCGCCATATTCTCCGGATTAGGGCCCTAGTGACTACTTCCTATTTCCAAACCTAAAGAAATGGCTCGGTGGAAAGAGATTTAGCTCCAACGATTAAATTATTGACCAAACAAATGTATATTTTAAGGACTTATAAAAATCCTATTTTTTTGAAGGGATACAAAAACTGGAGAAACGTTGGTTAATACACTTATTGAGCTAGAAGGAGACTATGTTGAGAAATAAATGGTTTTAGGAAAAAAAAATTTTTTTAGGTACCCTCAATATCAATCCGACCTCGTACTCATCAAAATATTAATATTAATTAAGCAACAGTGAAATGCGCATCGGAAATACCTACACCCCACATTTTCGCAGAACAAAAATTTTAAGTTACTCTGATGAAAAGAAAATTCAATAATTTGTTGAATTTTTTTGGTGCTAGAAAACAGCTTAAGTTTTTTTGAGTTTGTTACCAAAATCATATGTACTAGATACATATATTTATATATATTTATGTGTATATACGTATGCACTACTATGCCTAAGTCCCTTTTCGAAATTTATGAAAAAAAAGATTACATGAATATTACACGAATAAAAAAGATTTTTGACAAAAATAAGCAAGAAAACATTCTTAAAATTTATTCGAGCAAAAAGCAAATGTCAGACTTCAAGGATGTTTATCTACAAAAATTAAATTAGAAATGTACGTTCATACACATATTTACATATGTACATATATTTGTGTATGTATAGTATGTACATATGTACACTATTTCAAGATAAATAATATTTATTTTTCTGTGTATGTCATTAATAATGTATTTAATTATACATACGTATACACATACTAACAATAAAAGTTCTTTAAACACAATTTGAATTTAAATAATCATAAACCTTCTTGAAAAGAAATTACATATTTTCAATTTGACAATAATAAAAACGTTTTCAGCAAGATTTAAAAATTTGCTAATATTGATTAATTGACTCTTACGGTATAATACTTTACGCTCACTCAACGTTGCACAGTGGCGTGAAATAGCAAAAAAAATTATAATAAACATGGATGATTGGCATGAAATAATTGTAGTTCGTAGCTGAAGAATGCGTTCGAATAGACTTATGGCAAAGAAGCGCCAGAATGGAGAAAGTAGTGAAATAAAAAGAAAGAGAGTTTTTTGTGCTTAACAAGGGTGTTCTCTCTTTCTTTCTATTTCCCTACTTCCTCCCATCTGGATCTTCTTTGCTTTTTTTCTCTTCCTTCTTTTCAAATCTTTCTTAATGCGTCACAAAGGACCATTTGAGTCTCTGGGTGAGGGTGTGGGGTTTGTCTCACACCAGCCTTTCAAACCTAACCTAGACTTATGGCCCTCCACTGTGTTCAAACTAGTTGTACTCAAACATATTTAATTTGAGTTCACGTTTTTGCTTTGACTTATGCTCAACAGCTCATTTTAGTTCAAAAGAGATGTATTTATTTTTGGCATAATACGTCAAGGTTGACGAGTATGTGCGCGTATAAAAAATGTAACTGCTAACTTTTTTAAAAGCCAATGAGGCTCATAGATCGTCTGCTATGATCTGCAACTTGTTTCATGCAAATTGGTTAAATATCAATGAAATTCTATGTACATTAACACTGTTTTTATTTCACGCCACTGTGCATTGCCGTCAAGGGACATCTTACAGATCCCCAGAACAGCTGGTAATTTTTCTTCTAGTATTCGGTCTCAGTATGAGTGTTTCGCTAATGCTTCTCACCTTCTTTTCTTTTGTGTTATTTTCTTTTTATTTATTATTATTATTCTTTATTTTATTGCGAAAATCTAATGTATGCCAAAAGTTGAAACATATATTTTATTTATATTTTTCTTTGATTTAATGTGACGTTTCATATGCAACGAAATCATATTATTTATGACATAAAACAATTCACTTGAACCTACAGTTTTTAAAGAAATTTATAAGGTTTGCTTTAATTGCAAAGATTAATTTTCTTGCTGGTTATCATTTGATTTAGAAAAAAATTCAATTAAAAAAAATCCAAGATATGAGCACAAGATTTCGCTTCGTCTAATGTTTTACCATTGCTTAAGAAAAAAAAACACGTCAAACGTTTGGCAATGGTCATCATAATACTCGCATTCGTGGTCGACAAAAAAACACATAATAATGAAAAAATCGAGTGCCTCTTTTCATTTAAAATAATCGCTGTTTGTTTTCATGTTTCACTTCTTAGTGGGCAATATGTTACGCTGAGTCTACAAAACTAAATGAAAAACCAAGAAAATTTTTATATTATAAATTTCTAAATATAAAATTTGAGCAACAAGTGAACGACGACGACAATATCTGTGTGGAAGATGTGTGAGCAACGATCGCGTTTGTTAAAAATTAAGTGAATTTGTTGCTTATGGATCGTTACAGAATAAAATGTTTTTATCTTAAATTTTCTTTAGAAACAATTTCTAGAGCGTGTTAGTTGAATCGAATCAAACGTATTAAAAATATGATTGGCTACGTAGGGTTAAGTAGTAACGAACTTTTTTAATACAGTAGTACATCAAGAACAGGACGCATGAGTATCGTTTCGAACATAATATTAAGACGAGAAAAGTTTTCTGTTGAAAAAGGGAGGCCCAACTTTCATATACACCTTTTGAACCTGGTGGAACAATATTGTATTCCACTGAATAGGCACAGAATTATAACTACTACTCAAGTATGTAAATAATTTATATTTCAAAATGTTTGAAAAAAAACTAAAAATAATGAAAAATGACCGAAAAAATGAAAACAATAGAAAAATTAAGTTTTTTTATATTAAAATCGCACTTTTTGTTCAAATTAATATTTTACATATTCAGTAAAATCAATAAATTTTTACACATTCAGTAAAATATTAATTGAATTTTTTAAAAACACATTGAATCTGATTATTGACAGACATACGTAAATAAATCATTGCGTTCAGCGTCGCGTTAGTAAGAGGTTACGTATTTACTAGAGCCCTGCACAAGTATACTTAAACATGTCTTTAAAACATTGTTTTACTTTGTTTGAAAAACTTTTGCCCCCTCATCTGTGTCCTACAAGTTGAAACAAAATGTTCTTTCAGTAGTGATTTAAAATCGATAGAACTTTCAATATTTATTTAAGGCTTTACAAAAGTGCATATGATTTTATAGGAAATATGTATTGTAAATCTATTGTAAAATATTCACTTTGTTTCGAAAAATGCACACAAGAGGAGTCTGATAGAAATCAGTTAATCCATAAACATATCAGAAGAAAGTGCAATACAATAGTATGATTCAGGGATGATAAACTCTATACAATTATACTTTTTCAGCAATGCAAAAGTACCGCGTTACACCAATGAGATATTTAATACAATCAAACATTTTTCGAGTGAATAATTAGTACAATATTATAATTTCGCTTGAATCAAGAATAAATGTCATATTAAGTATTCGAGCTTAAATTGATTTAAACATTCCACATAGAATTGCTGCCTTTCTGCCATAGTCTTCTATTTTTCTTGAAATAAGACTTAAATTAGCGAATAAAAATTGAAATTGTTAGTTAAAGAGTTTATGTTTTATGGTAGCTTCCTAAAATCTTGTTTTAAGCAGATTTAAGCATTAATGATGTTAGTATAATTATTTCCAAGGTCCCAAAGCAATGTTATTTAAAATAACCATCTCATAGCCGGTAGTCTACATTTTTTATTTATTTTTTTATTTATTTATTTTGTCTATAGATATAATATCCTTACAGACAGTTAAACAATATAATTAATATAGTAAATTCCAATTGAAATACAAAATTATTGATTATTTAACAGAACGATAATTTTAAGTTTATTAACATTTACATTTCAAGAAAAATCTATAATTTTATAAAATTTATTAAATTGACTGCACATTCTTCTAAATGGATCAGCATTTGCGTAATTTGATCTAAAGAATTTAATTGCTAGCAATTCAAAGTGTCGAGATGGACGATGAGGAACATTAAACTATGTGATTTGTATACAAAGAAACTTTATTTTTTACTGATTGCATTCGTGTTTTTATTTTTACCAGCAACAATATCAAATTCTTGATATAAGCTAATACTTCGATTTATTCGTTTTGATAGCCAGCGTACTAGACTACTGGAAGATAAAGCAGCACAAATCTCAACCTTTAAAGCCTGCGAAATAAGGTATTAAAGTTTGATTTGCTTGTGATGCAAAATCATATTAGCCTCTCAATAGCGAAATTCACGTAGAAAAGAGCCCTAATACAATCCGATCTGCAAATGTTGGGGAGAATGTTGAAAAAAAAAATGGTTTCTAACTGGGAGAATACCGGAAGAACAATAGTTTGCGAAATTTGTTTTTACATCATTAAATTTATGTATATATTTATTGTTTAAAGGTCTTGCAATTATTGGTACATTTGTTCAGAATAAAACCTTTACTTCAGTCGAAATGAAAGACCGTAAACGTGCAGTATATTCGCCAGTTTTTGGTTTTTTTGGAATCAAAGCTTGCACTGTCGTTCTATGTGCCAAAAAGAGAAAGGCAGTTGTAAAATTATCCAGTACAAATCTGACTAAAGATTTTGTGCCAGAGTAAATTATAACGCAAGCAAAGAACCCGTTGATGCATTGGACAAAATGCTGTCTGCCTATTCTATTAAACGTAAAACATTGCGCTGGCCGTTGGAAATGTTTTTTAACTTATTAGATATATCCACCTTAGCATAAATAATCTACATAGAAAATAACAACCACATTCAGCAAACAGACAAACCCAGAAAGTTTTTGCGCAGTCAGCAAACCCGATGTTTATGCCAGCAATTGAAGAGCGTTCAGAAATTTTAAGGGTAATATGCTACTTTCAAATTATCAGTTTCCTGAAATATCTGGCGATAAGCTGCCGATACATCCTGTGGGATGTCAACCATGTGAAATGCGAAAGCGCAAAAACATGCACAGGATCTGAAGTAGGTGTAAGATGCACATTGTGTGAGATGCACATTCCATCACTTACATATTCGGGGAATCCTGCTCAACAAAAGAAACTTAAACTTTTGTGAAGTTTGGTTCAAATTTTCATACAAATAAAATCAAAATAAAATTATTTAACAAATTTCTTTTATTGTTTATAAGGACAAAGTAGTACAAAAATAATATTACTACAAATGTCATTCGACTACCTACGGAAGTTTTCGATCCCGAGCAAATAAAGGTTAAGCAAACATTTAAGTGTGGTTTCCACAATCCAGACGATCGACTTGAGAAAAACATTTCGTTACCTTAATATTGAAAGTCTCTAACTATTTTTTTCGAAATCTAGTGTTTAACCTAATTCGATAAGAAATCCTTGAATTTATTGAAATATGTAAAAAATAACTCTATTTTGAAAAAAAAATACTTAAGGCATTTCTATATTCAGGTAACGATTTATATGAAAGCAATTTGTTAGTGATTTTCTGCATTTTAATACTTTAATTTAAGAAAATCCACACTTTTAACATCGCTATGGGTTCACATAAATACGAATTGGTAGAAACTTGCTTAATAACACACACACACACATTTTTATTTGCCTTTAGTCAAACTGAGCCCTAAAAAACTGATTCGCTCATAAACTCGAATATAAAATGACAAATTTCATGCCATAACTTTTACAGTAGATGCTTGTGTGTATTCATTTGTACATATTAATATGTATGTGTGCTAATTTTTGAGTGCAAAATACTCTCTGCTAAAAGAAAAACTCACTCAAAAGCAAAGCAAAATTGTACTTAACTAAAAATGAAAATTATTTTTGTGTGAAAATTATTTCGACGTTTCGGTATTAAAAAAGATCAAATAATTTTCGCGGTCACAAGGTAAATTTGTGTTATCTCCCTGCTGTGTTTCGAATTGGTTTTGGACCGGGAGAGATCGACTCGTATACTTGTACTCGTACAAAATATATTTAATTTAGGAAAATAATAAAATATTAGTGTTAATTAAAAAAATATAATATTATTCATATTTTTATAATACAAAAAAATTAATTAAAACTATAATAAAAAAATCAATATGTATATATTGAAATACATAATAGAATAAAATGTTCAATCACTAAAAAATACAGTTTTGGTATCAACAGTCGTTGAAAAGGGACACCAAAGGATTACCCAAGAAAACGATTGTTGAACTAAAATATACAAACGACTTTCTACTACGAAAACAATTAACGAAAAAATAATCGAGGTTTAAAAAATTTTATGAAAAGTTTTCAGTAAAAAAATAATTTTTAGTGATTTAAAAACTATTATAGTTTGTTTTTTTAATTTTAGTGTTCTTAATTCATTAAAAAAGTAAAGAATATTTTTCATAAAGTGGCTTAAAGCGTCTAATTGACAAATTTTGCATTTTAAGTGATTTTTTTATGTTTAAAAAATATTTTTTTTCCAAAATGCAGAATACGAGAGCGCAATAAATAATTCTTAATAAATATTTAAAAAAAAAATATAATTAAATAATTTATGAGGTGACTTAAAGGAATAATATTTAATTAAACTACAACTGATTGCTAGGATACTGGAATTTATACTGTAAATTGATATGGGGCGAATTACGTTTTGGTTCCTGCTGGGACTAACATTATTCGCCGTCTTTTCTACTGGTATGTGTGTAAAAATAAATAAATTCAATAATTTCTTAAAGAATAAATATATTTTAATAAGTGTTATATAATAAACAATTCTCCCAAAAATTATGATGAACATCATCAGCAAACACAAGATATCTGTTTGAAAACGAACGAATTATGTACATACATGATATAAAACTTGTCAAAACCTGAATGTGTGTGTGCCAGTGTGTGCGTGTGTGTGCTTGTGTGCTTTGCCATTTAAACATTTTCAGACAATATTCTTCTGTTGAAAGCCAAAAAAACATTATGCAATTTTTATTTGATTTCATATATTTTTTTCTCAACATTATTTTAAGAATAACAAAAACAAAACTGTAGTGAAATTTCAAAATTATATTCGAATAATTAATATTTAAAAATATTCGCTGTATGTGTTTGTGTTTCTTATTTTTTCCTTCTTCTAATATTCTTACCATGTACGATCACTGTCAAAAGAGTGTCGGTGTTAATATCTAAAATAATTCAAATGTGTATTTGAGTGAACTGAAAAATACCATCTCCCCGATGCGCAAAAAATAAAATCAAATCAACAGAAAGAAAGCAAAATAAACGGCACCTTGCGTATTGCGAAAATATTGAGAAATGTGAAAGTATAATAAAATTCGTAGCAAAAAGGGAATATAAACGACAATTTACCCAGAAAAAAATTTTCAGAAAAATAGACAGAGAAGAATGCTTGAATAGACAAAACAGATGTGTGCAGAATATTAGTGCTTATATGTATAGTGTATAATATATTTTTACGTTAAAATATTTCGGTCATCAAATAACTCACGGTGTCAATATACTTATTTTCGAACAAGAATGACAACCTTGACTTTGTTTAATTATTTTGTAAACATTATTTTACCTAAACATACATATCTGTCTATCAGTCCCGTCAACGTGTTCCATTCCGATCGAAAGTAGTTAAACGTTTAATTTTTTTTGGAATGAAATCACTTTAATTTAAACTGGATTTCAAATTCCTTTGAATTTTTTAATAAAAACCGTTTTTGATAAAAAGAAAATCAATACTTCTTTAAATCTAGATGACCTTTCAGCTTGATCTTAGCTTGATTTTGGAGTTTATCATCCAGCTCATAAAACACTTTCTCAGTTAAAACGGCTGAGTATGTTGATGAAATCAGTTTTATACTGGAATCAAAAACAAACTGCAAATTTCCATTGGAAAATATTAATTTATTATTTTTTCACATCTAGCAATTGTTTAACTTTCAATTTAGTAAGCCTGATGTTTAACTACAAACGAACATAAACAATTTCGGACACAGCGATTTCGATACATTTTCATGAAGGCGCTCATAATTGGAATTGGATTTTAATTCCGTTTCCAATTCAATTTCATAAAGCATTCTATGAATATGCTGCACAGTCATGTGAGGCAGAGACATGGGTAAATTAAGACCGATGTAAAACACGTTATTTTTCTCTTTTAATACTGGCCGCTGGGCCTTATAATCTCAGATATTTTGTATACAATTTGGTGTGCCTGTTGCCTTTTATAATGAAATGATGAATGCTCTGGTTCGGGAGAGTCAACTTTACATAAGCACCAATATCTCCTATCTAATGATATTTTGTTTGAAAGCTAATAGTGCTCAATGCTCATGCACATTTGAAACTATTGAAGAGTTTCAAAAAAGTATTTTTATCCGATTTCGTATCTTACTAGCGCGTCCATGTTCAGAGTGGTAAAATTATAAAAAAATATTTTTTGTCAGAAACATCAGCAGGTAATCAAGAGAAAGTGCATTTCGACAAAATATAGAGTAAACAAATTAAGTTAATATTTAGTGCTGCTATCGTGCTGTTCTCGTCCAGGTCCAAAAAACCTTCATACCCAGTTATAACAAGTCAAATAAAGAATCTAAATTTAGCGAAAATGTGATTTTATTACCTTTCAAATGTTACAACTTAAGCCCTGTAACTTGAACACTTTTTGATATACATACATATCGTTGGCTTAATATAGAAAGGACGTATTTTCTGTCCCTACACTTCCAAATACGCAAAAAAAACTGAGAATCGCAATTTAAAAGACAAATCGATATACGTCCTTTCTATATTAATCCAGCGATATGTAAGTACAATCTACTTGTTTCAGATTTTAGACGAGTTAGGAATTCTAAAGTTTATATTCATTCGTTCGTTATAATAGAAAATTCTTATTTTTTATTTATTTTATTTTTTATTTTTTTATTTATTTAGTATCCTGATAATACAAAATTTAGTTTTGATCATTGAAACTGAAAAGAAAGAAAGAATAAAAATAATAATAATAACATTAATTAATTAATAATGAATAAAATAATAATCATAAAAACAAAATTTACTAACAATCAAAGAGAAAAAAATTACAGTTACGTTAATAAAATATTAATAATGAATTAAAATACAGTTTAAATGATCGTTTAAGATTTTTTGTATTGCTCATCAATTGTAGATATGCTGGTAAAGAGTTCCATAGAACTCCATACCGAGTTTCATGAAAATCGATCAGTTGTTTGTGGATTTTATATGGAATAACTATCTCATATCGTCGTCCCGAAGTTATCTTCACGTATATCACAAAATCAATAAATAAAATAAATAAAAATAAAATGACATAAGACCGCTTCTCCTAAAAACTCAAGACTTGAGGAGCCAAGCCTGACGTGTATGAACTGAGTCTAAGATCTTGAACTTGTGCTCCGGAAGTAGTGCAAATTCGGATCTTCTAATATTTTTTTTGTATATAATGTTGAAACTTTAAAATCAATTTCCCAAAGAACATTTTTTCGGAGATACGTGAAGATAACTTCGGGACGACGATATGTGCTATATTAGAGCGACTCAGCTTGTATAAAGACGGGAAAGGTATTTTTGCTACCTCTCTCAAACTGAAGATCGTTCTGACTTATTAGCTTGCCCAGAAAATTTTTGGGACATTTTGGCGATGACTATTCTTGAGCTGGACCGTGTCTATAAAGAAGTATATTTATTATTATTTTTTTATATTTTGGTATATCCTCTTAAGACTACATAAAAAATATATAACATAATTTGAAAGCTTTTTTCAAAACCATACCCATGGTAAAATTAAACTTGACCATTTTTACCATCAACAATGTAATATTTCATCAAAACTATGATTTCTTTAAAGGAATTTTGAACGGAATAAAGACGCATTTACTTCAGAAAAAGTCGAAGAAAATATATTTTTTGTTCCCTCAAATCATATCTTGGTTTGTGATATGATGTTTCTCCTAATATCTTAGTTTTAATTTCTTGCGTTTTAGTTTTTTCATTTTTCTTACTTTCTCCCAAGAGTGGAAAAATTGTTGAAATAAAGGTTTTCTTGAACAACTTTGATGGGTCATTGGATGCGGCTTGAAAAAACCTTACAAAGGCTTTAATATTTTTTATATGTTGTCTTGGGAGAAAATACTGACCTTTAGAGAAGCAAGTCAGACGATCTATTTTTTAGGATGGTAACTAAAACATTTGTTTGGTGAGTGAATTTCGTATGTGTTGATGTACATAATTAAATTGTAACAAAGCCATGTCTGTATATAAAATGTTTTTTTTAACTGTGGTGATGGTGATTTATAAAAAAGCTATAAATACAATTTGAAGTTTTTGCTTCAAACAAAAATAAAGGACTTGAGATCAAATAGCAAAATTTATTAACATATTATTAAAACGAAATCTAAATTCATTTAATAAAAGTAAAAAAACGCTTTTTAAAAACGGGTATTTAATAATATTTCGCGCGTACGAAGATGCAAAAAGCACCAAAAAATACCCGAAAAACACCTAAATGCCATCACTGGTAAAACACCACTTTTTGGAATTTTTGTCTTTCTATCTGTCTCTGTGTCTGTCTGTCTATTTGCGATTGTCTAACGCACATCTCGGAAAAACCATTAGAAGGACTTAGATAAAAGTTGGTGTGTACATTTTATATATTTTTTCAAAAGGAAAATGGAGAAAAAGCGAAAGGGAGAAATATTACTAATTTAAGTGGTACCATTTCTTGAATTTTTTTTAATTGGCAGCATGATTATTTTTTCAAAAAGCGAACTTCAGACAATGTATGAATATGTTTCCAATAAAAGAATTTAAATGGATTTTTTATAGTCATATATAGAAGAAATACTTTAAATAATGTTACACAATATTGTTAAGTTACTTGAGTACATTGATTGCTACAAATAATAGTGATAATAATGACTTTTATATTAATTCTGGCTCTATAAATCGCCCTGTTTATTAAAATCTTGGGGCAAAGTACGACATTCGATATCGAAAGAAATTCTGTACAAAATTTTTTGAATTTGTATGGAAATTTGCCCCCAGTTCTTGATCCTCAGTCACTGCTTATACAAAGTGCAGTGCATTGATTGAAAAAATGTTGTATGTTTTAATTTTCTTCAAGCATGATTTTTGTATTTTTAACTTCTTGCCATCAAAAAACGGGAAGTTATTGATTTTATTCGGAAATCGATTTTTTTTTAGATTTTAAAGAGTTTAATTTAATTTTTAACATTTTAAAGAGTTTAATTGCTTTCAGTTTGAGATTGTGCAATTCACAGCTTATTGTAAGAGTTGTATGTTGTGTAAATGTTGTTGGGAATTTCTACATAAACATGTTCGAAAGCAAATATTTATATAGAAATTTCCAACAAACTACATGCAACATACAACTTATATAATAGGTTGAAAATCGATCAAATGTATTTTTAAATTAAATTATAAGCTACAATAGCGAATGAATCAAAAGTTTAATCAGCTTTTAGCCGCAAGAAACATTCTTTGTAATTGCAAATTTTATTAAAATCTTTCCGAGAGATTTCGTTATCGAAAAATTTTGAAAAATTATTTTATGTATATTAATTATTCGAATAAATTATATATTTATTGAAGAAAATGCAGTCCACTAAAATATAATCTTATTTGGTTCTTATATTAGAAAATATAGAAAAAATTATAAGTGTTCGAGACTCTTTTGCGTAGTTTAAATAGTTGAGTTTGCGAAAGAATCATCTAACAGTTTGAGTGTTGCGAGCCCAAGGACATTGTCCTGGTATGCTCCTTAGTTTAAGTAATAACATAAATTGTAATTGTGCTTCTAAAATATTCAACCACGCCCACTTTTTAATAATGTTAACAGTTTCACATACGCCACATGCGCCATTTGTGGACCAATTTTCAAAATTATTTTTGCACATGGAGAAGGTCCACTAAAATTGTTTTCTTTTTTCGAAATTTGGGGGGTTAGCAAAGCACACCGTAGTAAATATTACTGAGTTCATAAGTTATGCAAAATTCATGTTCCTTCAATTCTCATTTTTCTTGAGAGCTTTCGTATTTCATTAATTTAAATTTAAAAAATGTTTTAAAAATATTTTGAAACTAATTTATTACAAACTAAAACAAAAAGCTTGCTTGATAAATTATGAAGCAAATTATTTTTTTGTTTCAATAAATTTTTTGTTTGAATTTTCTTTATATTATTTTTCAATAAATTATAAGAGTCTGCGTTCGGGGTTGGAGTTTATCAAAAAGCAACGTTCGGTTGATGTTCGGCATTCGGTAAAATGTTTGTAAACGCAACAATGCAATCCTGTAAAATATTAAAGTATAATAAGTTAAATATTGTCAAAATAAAAGATTTTTATATGCGTTAATTTTGTTTTTATTAAATAAATAAATCACAAAAATTCAAACTTATCCAAGCCGGGTCCGAGTTCGATCTGAAAAATTACGATCGGTCAGACATTACAAATGAATGTATCTAAAAAGTTTGTTTATTACATTAAAAAATAAATAATAAATAAATGTTTATTTTTTGCAATTTATTCAACTCTAAATAAAAAATCATAAAAAATGCAGTAAAATTTTCTTAACTGAAAATACTGCAGATTATTCCCAATTTAATTGTTGTGAGCTTTTCGTTTCAATTTACAAATTTCTTTGCAGATCCGTATCTAGATAAAATGTTTACCAATTCACTAGATCTCTCTATTGACAATGAAATGAAGTCTTTTCTGTTTAAACAGACTTTGCAGAATAATTTTATTATAAATTCAAATCACATCTCCATATTTGCAATGTTGTCCCAAATGGCTAAAATAATTATTTTAGTAATTCCCAAAACGTTGGTTTGAATGAAGATAACTTCTGTTATTTGAGTAAAATTTTGAATTTCTATAATTTTTCTCATGTCTGTAAATGTATTGAATTAATGTATACGAAAAATGACACAAATCAAATTTGTTTTTGCAGTTGTGCTCTGTTAAATTTAGAATAAATTAAAAAAAAAAAACAAATCTTTTTTAAGATTCATGCGAAGGTACCGAAATAAATTTTCCGAATTGTATTTTTAACAAAAAATTCAGGAAAATATCTAAATAATATTTTACTGAAAAAGAAGAGTTAAATGTTGTTTCTCTTAAAAATGTTTTTTTAATTATTTGTTTATTTATTCAAACATTTCATATTTATTGATGTCTCTTTGGCGAATTTTATGTTGTCGTATCTAAATAGTTGGATTCCTTGACTGCAGTGGTACCGTGGGAAATATTGTATTTATTATTTGTTTGAATTTTATAAGACGTCAATATATCATTGAAAATGTTGAAATCTTTTAATAAACATTTAAGTTTTGCTCATATTGTTTAATTTACGTACATATAAGCAAATTATATACAAGTGCCTAATTTAATAAACAATTTTTACATTTCTGTATATTTCTATGTTTCAATGAATATTTATTTTTAGTATTTCAAAATTATTTTTCTTTTGTTTGCTTTAATTTGTTCATACGAATTGCAAGTACACTTTTAGTAGTTTAATTAAATAAATTTTGGCTAAATTTAGTTTATTTTTCGGGTATTTAATATCGAATTTCAGTTAAATTAATATAATACAAACATTGACATTTATTTCAGTATTTATCCCGGGCAAAAAGCGAGCTTCTGCCGGTGAAGAGTTTGAATGAGCTCCTTAACAGATTGTATGAAATATTACATGATTTTTATATGTGGCTGCGTGACTAGAAACTCTACTTAAGATATCCTAAACGTTTTTCATTCATTCGTTAGTGTAAGACCTGTTCCACGTGAAATCAGTAAAGTGGTCATAGATTAGATTTTGCTTAAAAGGTGCGCGAAGATGTCCTTTAGTTTCCCAAAGATGAAAACCTAAATTGATTTACTTTTGAAACCATGCAAAATAAAAATGTTGTTTCGCGATTTGAATTTTCTCAGGTAGAAAATGACAGGAAAAACCCCTGCTAGAAGTTTATTCTAAAATAAAAAAAATTTCGCTGTAATACGTAGTATGATTGTTTGTGTAATCGTCCATAAATGAAAAAAATGTACGGTACGCAAAAATATTCGGGTAACGGAAATAAGTTTCTTGATTTCATTAGTGCATATTCCATTGTAGTAACGACAAAATAGGGAAATAACCACCACATTGCTTCGATGCTCGAGCAAATCATTGGAGTTAACAACTACCCTAATGTTACCGATGAGCATCTTCGCCATCTCTTGTACTCGGTCGAGTAACTTCAAAAGGGACTTGGAAGCATAACCCATTAATGCGAGTTCCATTACATTTTCGTTCGGATATAGACTGTATAAATAGTAAAAACATCAAATGCTGTGAAGTAACACTTACATCGTCTCAAAAAACCGAAGCGCTTAAATGCTGCTTTTTAGTCTTGAAAAATTTGATCTGTCCCTCAAAAATCATACTGGATTTTCATTCCGAAAAACTCAAGAGCTTCTGATGTTCATGTCATGTTCAGTCAGACGTCTGTGCGCAAGTATACAACACTGGGTTTTATAGCCTTAAAATCATCTCTATTTATTCTCATGTCGCCATTCAAAGATCGTTACAATATCATGATTATACGAGTATGTATCGCCTCTTAATCCCAGTCTCCGCCAATCTTGGTCAATTGCTTTAACAAATGCTGTTATCTACTGCAAAAGAGTACATTGGGTATAAAGTTTGTCATAGAAGGACATTTAAAAATATCAAAATGTACAAATTTGTTATAAGAAATACCAATGCAATTTTAAAGAAGTTTGCATAAAATATAGTAGTATAGCTCATGACCATACTATTATGACATTCTAAATATTTTTACACATTTAAATAAATGATTTTTCGGGGTTATTGATTTACTAGGATACGAGTACCTCTGCTATCCAATGTAAAAGTCTGATTGCTTTCAAATTTCAAATATACGAGAATAAAAAATAAAAATGTACTGGCGTCTTCCACTGTTCAAGAAAACTGTTATCATTCTACAAAATCTATTGTTGTAGAAAAGTTAAACTCTTAAACCGGTTGAATGACAAATTATAATAATTACAATTTGTTTGCTTTATTATTATTGACAGTAGTGTAGTTTAATAATTGCCATTATATCATTATTTATTTAATTATTGACAAAAAATCAAATCACTTAACCAAATAAGAAAAAACATGATCATCATTAACATCATGGTTACATATATTTATACAAATAATTATTGTATTTTATTAAACACCATTGATAGTAAGGAGATTATCATTGCAACAGAGATACTTTTAATAAATCGATCAATTTTATTTTTAAAATAAAATTATTTGTTCACAATTACTCTCATTAGTGATTTTATGTACATTTTGTTATTGTTCTTTACACATTAAAATTTTCACGATTTTTACGAATTAAATATTTCTTAAAATGCCACATACTTCCTGTGAAGATTTACTTTCGAAATTGGGTTTTTATTTATTTAAAAAATTCAAATAGAAGTTTGATTTCAATTATTTTCTTTTCTTATCATAAATTTATTAAAACAAAAGCATTTATTCATGACTTCGTTCACGTGAAATTCGTGGTCATATTTTTGAAAAAAAAATTTATACGTGTCTGTCCGTCCAGGCTCTGGTCTATGATCGTTTACAATTTCATTAAAATTGGTTAGATGGATTCAGAGAGGCAAAAATGGTCTTGCATCCCACTTGTGGTCCTATTTTTAATAAAATATAGACCCTATGTGGCTTTCTACACTCAGCTCTATCCGTCTGCAGACTTTCATCCAAATCCATTGAGCGGTTATCATGTGATATTGGATCAAACATCCAAGCATCCAAATTCACAAACATACAAACTTTCTCATTTATAATATTAGTTGGAAAATTCAATATTCTGAAATTATAAACTACATATAAGTTTACAAAATCATAAACATTTAATCTACATAAATTTAAAAAAACGAACTGAAAAAATAGTTTTTTTTGAGCCTACTTGGGCGATGAAATGTTTGCAGTTTTTCTAAGCTGAGAGTGAGAACTAAGTGTCATGTATTTTGCAAACTTTTATTTTACGTTTTGTCTCACGCATCCGAATAATTGTCTAAAATATAAATTTGCTTAGTTTGTCAACTTCAAGCCAAAATTCTTTCTTGGCCAGTGGAAGGAATGAGTTAATTGTAATTTTTATTCTGAATCCTTTACTAAAAAACACTTGACTTGGAGCATTACATTCACGATCTTTTTGATGAATTTTCCAACATGACACGCAATCAGTGTTGCCAATTTAGCAATTTTCTGATTTTTCATTCTACTGTTCCAGAAAACAAAATTTAAATTACTTGCTTAGTCATTTTTATTTGTATTTGAAAAATTTTTAGGCATTTTCTCTATTTCATATTTTTAAAGGATTTTCACATAAAATTCTTAAAAATCGAGCCAAATCAAGGCCTTTAAAAAAACAACAGATTGAAAAGTTTTTGTCTACGATGTTTTTAAAACCACATTTTACGAATTTTAAAGTTTCAATATATGGAACTACGCTGGTCCGAGGTTTTTAATTATGGATATGCTGGTGGATATAATATATTTAAAGAAATTCATATTTTATTTTAAAGCTTCTATATCTCTCTTCAAAAGCGAAATGCTGAAATAAACAGAATTTTCATTCAAATTAATATTGTTAAGATCAATTTATAAAAGAAACTGTATTTACTAAACTTGATTCAATTTTATCAATTAAATAAAAACTGCTTAAAAGTTGAATTATTTACTTATTTGCTTAAAAAATTATCTCTAATATGGAGATCATTGAAATAAAGGCAACTTTCATAAATGCACTAATTAAATTTAAGCGCTCGAAAAGAACCACATTAAATAAAAAAGAACCACTAATAGTTTTTATTTATGCAAATAATTGACAGTGCTGCTACAAGTACCGCAACATTTTATTTACTGTTGCAATAGTTTGCAAACATGTTCCACAAATTCACTGCATTTACGAATAATTTTTTTACTTTCGTTTAATGCTCCTGGTTTTTGAACTCAATGTTGGTTAGCTACTTTCAGCTATTTTTTAGCTAATTTTGTTCAATGTTTAGCAATTTTTAGTTAAGATTTAATGATTAGGAATGATCAAAATAAACCCATTGAAAGAAGGCTTCGAAAGAAATTCCAAAAGAAATGATTCAGAAGTGGCGTAAATTCAGATTATTTCTTATGAATGAACGTAGAATATATTACACATTGTATTGTATATGAAAAGCTTCCTTACTTTTTTGTTTTATTTTTTATTTGAATACAAGTCGAACCCAGGCATTTCATTTTATTGCGCTGCTTAAAAACACTTTTTTACAATTTATTTATTTATACATGTGCTTATATTCAATTTGTTACAACAGTTTTTAATTATTTAATGCAATTAAAATATTACGTTTCATTAAATTATTTTTCAAAGAGAAATCAACATTAAAAAATGAAGATTATTGAAATCTCTGCAATTTTGTTCTAAACGTTTTAATAGAAAGTGGAGAGTAATATCGTGTAAGACGCTGCGGAACACAAAAGGATACGCTTTCAATTAAAAAATTGCCATTACTTATGTTTAAAACGAACCAAACATTTAGTACAGTTTTTCGACCAATTAAAGAACGTAACTTAATAAGCGTAAGCCTAGCTTGATACGAAGACAGATACAGGGGATTCGAACTATCCATAGAAATATTGTTCGATTTTGATATCTTTTAAATGGGTCGCTTAGTTTGATATAAGGATTTCACTATAACCTTGTTAAATTTTATTTGTACTGCACAGTTTATTTGACAATGCTTGGCGACCTTAGCTTGCGTATTTAGCTATTTGTAATATAAGAAATTTTTACTGTGTTTGAGAAGTCCCAAGCCCACTTTTATAATACGGTAGTTTTTGTGTAGGACGCGACTTAGCAAAATTAAAATTTCAAGGTTCTTACTACAACAGTTCTCTAGATATGCGATAATAAATATTTATTTTGCCACAACCATAATTTGTATGTTAACGATGGATGCATCTCAGTAATAAATCTGCTCATACGCCGAGGTACATAGAATCCGTCGTACGTTATGCGTCACTTTTTCATTTTCTTATGAGCTTTGCCCCATTCCGTACGTCTCCGTCAACGCGAAGTACTAAAGTTGTGCTACTTTTAACGTAAGTACGTTGGTTGAGTAGCTCGACAGGTATCAGTTTTTTGTTTTGTTTTTATTTAACTTTTTGTGTTGTGTGGTGGCAAAATTTTGTTGCAAAACTATGCGATGAAAAAAAGCTTTATATCCGTCAACAAAGAAATCATTGTGTCAACCTCCTCCTCCGTTACTTTAATGTCAGTTGAAAAAAGGAACGTATAACGTACTATTCGATTCTATGTGCCTCGGCATTTATAGATATTGTGATTTTTAACCAATATTACTTTTGCCTGTTTTGAAATAATTTTTTTGTCATAAACGAGTGTTTTCTCGAGTTTTTTTCTTTTTCACATTTTAAGTGTTTGTGAGTAAATTTTTAATTTTTTTAAGCTTTGTGCAATTTTTTAACAGATTTTTAGTGATATTCCCGATAAAATCAATGTAAATAGTCTGTCGTGCGAGTAAGACGTTTTTTTCCATGACGCTTTATTTTCTGTAAAACTCAATTCTGCTTAAATATTAATGTTACGGATTATATTAATTTGTCTTAAAATATTGTTGTTGTAAATTTATAATAGGAAAAAGTGTTTTTGCTGAAATTCGTCAAATTTATAGTTTTCGCGACATCGAATCAATTTTTAAGCTTTTGGAATTTTTTACAAAACTTTTGTCAATTGCACGATATATGCATGTACATTAGGGTGGCCCGATTTGTAAAGACAAAAATTTTTCGATATTGTGCCATCAATTTTTCGATAGCTTTTCGTATAAGGAAAAAAAGTTCTACTTCAACATATCAAAAAAATTCTTTTCGAGGCGTCCAAAATTTCAATTCATTTTTAAAATATTCATTAATAAATAATTCAAGTTTTTATTAATAAATAATTTAGTTTCATCAAAAATAATTCTATAATAATTAAAAAACAAATTTCAGCTTGGAAAGGTAATATTTAAAAAAATTGAAATTAAGATTTTTTATTACCTGCAAAAAAAAATTTAAATTTGAGCGCCTCGAAAATGATTTTTTTGATATACGTAGTGGAGCTTTTTATCCTCATGCCAAAAGCTATCGAAAAATCTATTGCGCAATATCGACTGCTGAATCGACCAAGCCTAATGTATATACATACATATGTATGTACGCGTGCTATGTTGTTGTAATCTTATATCATCTTACAGTTTTGTCTACATTTTGAAAAATTTTTTTAAAATTCTTTTGAAATGTTCAAAAATGTTGTGAGCTTTAGTCCAACTGTATGGGTTTTAGTCCAAAGAAATTTTTAATTGTTATTTTATTAGAAAGAAATTTAATTGAAAAATTTAAATTAAAACCAAGCCGTATTAAACAGGTGACATCAATATGGCAGCTCGCTATTTTTTATTTTGCTTATTTTTTGTATTTTGAATGTCAAAAAGAGTGTCTTTTAAATTTTTCTGTATCTGTTTTCTGTAGTTAATTAATACGCTTTGATTAAAACGAACTTAAGCGATAATATTTACAATGTTTATTTTATTTAATGAATATTTTCTTAATTTAATGGACTTATTCAAATACGATTTTAGTCTTTTTTGCTTTAAAAGTAATCATAACCTTATTTAAAGGCAATTACTATTACTTTTTTTCAATTAGAATTAAATTGATCTTATAATAGCTTATACATAAACTACCCATTACATGTAACTGTAATTGAGGTAAGAACATTATATTATTAATTGCACTTTAGTCAATTACCCATTACAAGTTGTTGTAATTGTTGTTATATTGTTATTATAATTGCAACTACAATGAATGTGTAGTTGTTATATCCAAATATGTAGTTTAGTGTAAATTAAACATTTTTAAAGACATTGTGTCCAAACTTATTTGGACACTAAAATTATAAAAATAATTATTTCAAATCACATTCAACCGCCACCGAGTGTAGCGGCTCCCGAAAAACAACGTTGTTTCTGTTCTGTCGTGTAAGTTGAAATTAATTGATGTTAAAATTTTCCCTTGTTCCGTTGGAATATTGTCTAATGTTCAATTCTTTCTGGCTAAAAATGGTACGAACTTTACCCAAAATAATAATCATTTTGGATTAAAAACTACTAAAAATAATTATATTTGAAAGAAGTTTTTTTTTTAGGAATACAAGAATTAAATTTGACAGCTCTTAAATTGTAGTACCAGATATCTGGAATCAAAACTTCATTTCGGTTAATTCCTTGTTGTTATAAAAAACAAGAAGAACACGATTAGAAATCTCATATAATTAATTCTTCACTTGCATTATAACATCGGTGTGATCAAGAACTTACTCTCTAAAATTAACTTACGCCGATTTGTTAAATATATATACTTATCGCTAAACCAAATTGTTAAAAACAAATTTACCGCTAAAGGATTTATATATACTCGTATATCTAAAATAAATAAAATTATTAAAATTATAAAAAATAAACTAAATTGTATTGAAGAACTAACTATTTACCTATTACTACGGAAAAGACATCGACCCAAAGGTGAGCTAAACCTTTTCCAAATTCACCTTTGTAGATTGGCGAGCACCTCACTTGCGATACCTCGCTATCATCTACAAGGGAGAACTTACATACAATTATCCCAATTGTATTCAGTTTGGTGGTAGCTAAAATTAAAACAGAAAAATAAAAGTAATTTTCTAGCCCAATATTTGTTTGAAAGCTAAAATAAGACTTTTTGTAATATGTCTGACCAAAAATCATATATTTGGCTCATTTTTGAAACGCACCAATTTGGAAGATCACTCATTTTTATCTGAGACTGAATCACTCAAAGAGAAAATAAAATGTGCAACTACGAAGTAACACAACTCAACATCTTCTGCCAATACAAGAAAAAACCTAAAATATTCAAATCGTCAAAAACATTTTACTAATTGTGAACAAATTGTATAAACAATTATTAATATATTTTTTTTCTGTTAATTCATATTAAATTTATTACAATTTAATAATGACGTAATCGTAAATAAAAAACTAATTTTTGAAATATTAAAATATTTGCGCTGCAGCCATGAAAAACAAAAATAATAATAAGTGACCTCAACGTATGTTCAGAAAATACTATGAACTGTTTTCACACAATAGATGGACTCAAAAAAAAAGAAGAATAAGTAAAAGTGTATGAATAAGAAAGAACAACACTGAGCAAAAAAATGTGTAGGAAGCAAAGATGGCATTTAGCCAACATTGAAAGACTTCTTTCTTATTAGTGAAAATCTGAAAAATAAATATTTTGTTTTTACAAATACATAATAGTATGTATTCGAAAATAAATAAATATTATAAATAAGTTTAAAAATAAATTAAATTCAAGTTGGCAACAAATTCGCAAGGCAGAAATTGTAAAGAATCGCTTGTACTTTGCCTTGCAGAAGGCAAGCAATTTTCATGGTCAGTTGCCAATTTGCGACATTTCACCACTTTGTTTAAGCCTTGTCGTGGGTCTGAAAATAATAACTCAATTCTTTATATTTCATATCGAGCCTTTGACGCCAAGTTATCATCTAACTCGTATCAAACAAAACTTGGTAAAACATTCTAGCGATAATTATCACTAAAAATATTTTAATGAATCATTTTAGACAGGCTAAAATTAGTTTTACACGTTTCTCTATTAGCAAAAATAATGTTTTTAGTGTGATAATTTTTAAAGAGCTCATGAAAAATTACACAAGACAACCTGAGGGAATAGATCATCTATAATGTAAATATATTCAATTAATCAAGATTTTGAATAACAAAAATTATAATTACATATTTGTTTTATTATCAGTTTGAATAATAAAAATTTTTTATTGATCAAAATGTTAAATAATTTATTGATATTATGTCCTCAGCTCAGACTTAAGGCCTCTTTAGCTTACAAAAAAAATTTCAATGTGTAGACATTAATGAAAGTTCGAAAGAGAATTAGAGAAAATTTCAGAAATAAAATTTTCATAGTCTGAACCGGGACATATCAAGGCGCATTCATAACAGGTGGACTTGATAGTTCAGCTGATAATTATTTTTTTTAGTTTATCCAAGGCGACTTACGGTTGGATGTCAAAATTTATTATTTATTTCTTTTGTTTACATTCAAGTTGAAAATTTTTATAATTAAAAAAATTTAATTGTGGGAACAAAGAAAAATTAAACGAAAATTTAAATAAAAAGATAAAAAAGAGTGTTAATTTCCGAAAGTAATTTCCGATTCAGCACCCACAGCACAGGCCATCAAAGCATTAACACTTTGTTCCTCAATGGAATTTTAACGTTCACTTACATGCGTGGAAATTTTTTGGGTGTGTGGTGGGTGAGGCAACCACCGATTGACAACGACGTTGAACGGCATTACAGATGGCAGGAGCCAATAATTGATCAGCGGATCTTCAAAGCATTTCCACTCAACAGATTTCTTCAACAAAATGATATTTGATAAATATTTCAAGGGATTTAAGAAATCATCCCTCTAAAAAAACAAACCTTTTTGAAATAATAATAATTTTAAATATTTTACTAAAAAAAATGCTGGTTTTGGTAGTGTTGTAGTTGTTGTAATATTAAGTCCACCTGTTATGAATTCGCCCTAATACATATGAAACATCGACACAGTAATGGGAGTTCAATATGTCCAAAGTATTTCTAATTTTATGGAAAAAGTACGAAAACTATTTAAATAGTACCAAAACATTATTTTATACTTATTAGATTAAATTTTAGCTTTATTTTTATTATTATTGTTGTTGGTATTATTACGGCCGTATCCATAAAGAAATTATTTAGGTTTGAAATGTATTTTAAAGAAAATTTGTAAGAAAAATATGTCTTAAAATTCAATTGAAAATAATTTTTTCTACCCTTGTTTGGTATTATCATTATCTAAAAATAATTTTTTTACCCTTCTTTGTATGTATGTATATACGTACACACATACATATTTACTTACATTTGTTCAATATTGACACTTAAATTAAAAAAAAAAAAATAAGCACATACGATTGGCAGTCTCTTGTTAAATTTTATAAAGAAAAATAAATTTATTAAGAAAACTAAATTTATTAAATATACCATAAATGTATACAAATTTAACAACTAAAATGGTTCAAATATCAAAAAAAGTACCAAAAAAGGACTACTGTGCCGCATTCATATTAACATAAATACATCACTGTCTACATTTTTCACGTAAATCGTAATGAAATTCTATTTTTAAACTCTGAGAACGATGTAACTACTCCTTATAACTTATTTGCAATAAAAAAATCTGAATTTCGATAAATTGTAGCCTACGATATAACTGTAAATAGAGTTAGATATGTGCATCCAAATCTCGGTTTATGCAATTGATCCGTTCCGCAAGAGATCGCACAAACCAAGTGACGCTCAAATATGTACATTGCACATATTTTTAAAACAAGAAATTCAATATGATAAAGGATATATAAATTGCAGTCTGTGTTATCTTTTTTCTAAACAATTATAAAAAGATTTTCCCTTAAATTGTATGCCTACAAGTAGTGTTAAGACTTTTCTTATGGCGGCGTTATAATTACGTAGACTAACTATCGAAAATAAAGTGTATTTTTATTGCAACGTAGTCATATCTCAAAGAACGTGATTTGTAAGTTACGACTGCACAAATATTCGTCAAATCACTCTTCTTCCTCTTGAGGGAAGAATACTTTTATATTTTTCAAAACTTTAAGCTCGTTTTCTGACGAACGAGTTTTTTTTTAGATATGACTACGTTGCAATAAAAGAGCGATATGTTTATAGTTTCTAATCCAAAGTTATTATTATTTTGGCTAAGGTTCGCAAAATTTTTAGTCAGAAAGAATTGGCCATGAGACAATATTCCAAGGGAACAAGGGAACATTTTAACACTAATTAATTTCAACTTACACGACAGAACAGAAACAACATTGTTTTTCGTTGTTTGATAGTTCATTACTTAACAGCAGCACACTCTGTTAAATTATATGAAAAATCTAAAAGGTGCATAGAGTGGATTAGTGAATAGGGCTTTTTTACCGATTCTGAAATCCCTCCTACCCCTTCTTAGCGTATTGTAACAAATGTTCGGTATAAATTTTCAACTCTGTAAGAAAATTTCAACACTCTCGCTCCTTAAGTGCTTTACATGCTATGTAAACCGAACCTAAGTACCAAATTTTAACCTCTTTCTCTATCGAACAATTTTTTTTACAGTCAGGTATAAAAGTCTTCACTGATATCTCGACTAATTGTCAAAACAATTTTTAAGAGTCTGTGCAAAGAAATCTGAGAATAGATTTTATCGAATCTAATCTTTGTCGTAGTATTTAATAAGAATTTTTTCAAAAATATTAGTAGTTCAAATTAAATAGGTACACTTATAATTTTTTTTGCTGTAACTGATTGCAGTTTGCTTTAAAAATTTCCCGTTCAGTTACTTTTATCTAAATAAATGCCTAAACAGTAGAGGAATTTTCTTTTTAAAATTGTTCTACCATTCATTTAAAATGTAAAGTACAAATAAATTACGGGTTTTCCATTGATGTTAACATTGTCAGCTATTTTTTCCTATTTAAGTTTTTCTGATTTGAAATATTATATTCGGAATTCAAACATTTAATTTTTTCACAAATAAATCTAAATAAGTTTTTATTTAATTTTAATATTTAATATTTTCGAAATATAATTTCACATGATCATTTGAATTTTTATTTTAAAATTTTCAGTTGATAATTAATATTTATACGTATATATTGAAATGAAATTTTTATGGCTTGAGTTCAAATCTGAGTTATTTATAATAATGAATTTATCCAAAAATAATTTCTTAGATTAAGAAGATATAGGTAAAACTTAGATTTGAACTCAAGCCATAAAAATTTTCAATTGATTTTATCTACATAATATTTTGAGTGTATTAATGTTGTATTATTAAGATTAAATGATTTTCTAAATATACAAATTTATATATAACCAAATGTTGTTTATTTCATCTGCTTCATTAGATGTGTATGCCAGCTCTGACGTTGGACCCACTGAAACCGAGTGTCGTCCTTATATTGAAAAGGCCATAAACGAATTAAAAACAGGTGATGAGAAAGGTAAATTGCTATTGTCTTTGATTTTATTAGGTAGTTGGTAATTATCTCACAACAATTTAAAAAAATTGTCTTAATATGTAGAAGAATTAGTTCCTAGTCCAGATACGACTTCCGGGGAAGAAAAAACGACTAAAGATACCGATAAATATGACAATGACGATGATGGTGCGTCCGGTGAAATGCTGGGAGATCAACCTGTTCATGATGATAAAGAAACTGTTGAAATAACTGATGTAGATTCTACAGAGGCACCAATTACTGAGCACAAGGTAATTGATGTAGATGGTGATGGTATTCCCAATGAAAAAGACATTGATATCGATGGTGATGTCATACCTAATGAAGAAGATGAGGATTTGGATGGTGATGGCGTGCCAAACACCAACGATACGGACTTGGATGGTGACGGTGTAGCAAATGTTGTCGATGGTGATATTGATGGTGATGGCATCAACAATGTCAGCGACAATGATTTAGATGGTGATGGAATTCCTAATAGTGAAGATGACGATATGGATGGTGATGGTGTTCCTAATGATCAGGATGATGACATGGATGGCGATGGTATTCCTAATGATCAAGACGATGATATTGACGGAGATGGTATTATTAATAGTGAAGATGATGATATTGATGGAGATGGTATTCCCAATAACGAAGATGATGATATTGATGGTGATGGTATTCCCAATGTTGACGATGATGATATTGATGGTGATGGCGTTCTCAATACAGAAGATGATGACATCGATGGTGATGGCATTCCTAATGATCAGGACAATGATATTGATGGTGATGGCATTCCTAATGATCAGGACAATGATATTGATGGTGATGGTATACCTAACGATGAAGACAATGACATTGATGGTGATGGTATTCCTAATAATGAAGATAGTGACATCGATGGTGATGGCATTCTTAATAATGAAGATGACGATATGGATGGCGATGGTATTCCCAATGAAAAGGATAACGATCTTGATGGTGATGGTTTGCCCAATGATGATGAGCCTAAAAGTTTAGATATAGATAAAGATGGCATAACCAATGACGATGATGGTAACATTGACGGCGATGTTTTACCGAATGAGTTGGACTCAGATATGGATGGTGATGGAGTGCCCAATACTCTTGATAAGGACATTGATGGTGATGGTGTTCCAAATGCTCATGATGATGACGAACATGAGGCAGCTGATATCCAACCCGGGGCAGTACTAGCCGAACAAGAAGATGTAGTTACACGTGCTAAGCGCTCATTGGAAGAAGTTGGAGATATGGACAATGATGGCATTCCCGATGATGTAGATACTGATAAGGATGGCGATGGAATTCCTAATGAAATTGATGACGATATTGATGGTGATGGTATTCCTAATCATGAAGACAACGATATCGATGGCGACGGTATTATTAACGAAGACGATGCTGATCGCGATGGCGATGGTTTGCTTAACGAACATGACGATAGTGACGGCGAGTCGGATGATAAAGAAACTGTGACTAAAGCCGATGAAGATGACATCAAACCTGAAGATGAATTGCTATGGGTAAGAAATATTTTTTTCAGCAACTGTTGCTACGCATTTTTTATGTGGAAACCAACTAGTAATTTCCTTAGAAAATTTCGCAGCATTTAGGAAGCTTCCAATCTAGTTTTTTTTAATGTTAAAAAGATAAAAAAAACAAAATAGTCTACGGTCTTTCCTAATATATGAGGGTTTGTATAAAAATAATAAACAGCTAACTAATATCTAACTTATTTTTTAATAACCGTGGCTAAATAACCCTTAATAGGCGACGAAATTAATAATGAATTCGATTATACATTAAGCTGAAATCCAATGCAAATTTCAATTCAGCTTAAGGGCGACGCAATGTTATGTTAGTTAAGTCATTTATTTTAACTATTTGTCTATAAAGGAAGAACTTGGAAAAGTTTTAAGTAATTACTTTTTCAATCGATTTTATGAGTATGAATGAAAAGTTTTTATTTGTTGAAAAGTCCTTAAAACACAAAATTTAGCCGATACGAAAAATGCAATTTCGATAATATTGGTTTATTAGGCTTTACCAAAGCATATCGATCTAGATGGCGATGGCATTCCTAACGAACAAGACGAGGACATTGATGGTGATGCCAAGCCCAATGCACAAGATGATGATATTGATGGAGATGGAATACTTAATATTCACGATGATGATATTGATGGTGATGTGATTCCAAATGAACAAGATCTTGACATCGATGGCGATGGTGTGCTAAATATACACGACACAGACTTGGATGGCGATGGTATAGAAAATATCATTGATGACGATATAGATGGAGATGGTGTAAAAAATATTCACGATACTGACATCGATGGCGATGGTGTGCACAATGTTCATGATGATGATTTAGATGGCGATGGCGTTCATAATGAAAAAGATGATGATATCGATGGCGATGGAATACCGAATCATAAGGACACTGATATTGACAGTGATGGTATATGGAATCATGAAGACAATGACATTGATGGTGATGGTATCCTCAATGAAAATGACTTTGATCATCATACATTTGAGGTATTTTATGCAACAAAAGTTTTCAGATATTTTGGATATTTGTATGCAGCCTAACAAAAACAAAAAAAAAAATTCTTATTCAACTTAGTTGCTACTTTGGAAATAATCTAAAATATCTGAGGTCTTTTTTGTTTAAAAGTGCTCACGAAACGAGAACTTTTGATAAAGTGAATTTTTATATTTCCGCAAAACACTTTATCAGGGCATGCCAAAGTTCGTTGATTTAGATGGTGATGGCATTCCAAATGAAGAGGACGAAGATATCGATGGTGACACCAAGCCTAACGAACAAGATGAAGATATTGATGGTGATGGCATATTAAATATACATGATGACGATATCGACGGGGATATTATACCAAATGTAAAAGATTCAGATATGGACGGTGACGGTGTTTTAAATATTCATGATTCCGACATAGACGGCGACGGCATAGAAAATACTATTGACGACGACATTGATGGAGATGGTGTTAAAAATATTCATGATGAGGATATCGACGGTGATGGTGTTCATAATGTTCATGATAATGATTTGGATGGTGATGGTATTCCAAACGAAAACGATGATGATATTGATAGTAATGGAATATCAAATCTTAACCATTCTAATAAAGGATATCATAATCAATCAGAAAAATCGAAGGTATTTTAATCAGAGAACTTCCTCAGAATCTTAAGATTTTCTTAATTAAATGATCACTAAAGAGCACAATATTTTTAAATTTAGTATAAAGAAGAATCTGAAGAATCTGGGGTACTTCCTGCTTAAAAATTTTTATGTTTCCATAAAATTCCTTTATTAGGCAGTGCCTAAAATAATAGATTTGGATGGTGATGGAATACCAAATGAAGATGATGATGATATAGATGGTGATGTTATTCCTAATTCACAAGATGAAGACATGGATGGTGATGGTATTTTAAATGTTCATGATGACGACATTGATGGCGATATAATTCCAAATGAAGCAGATTCAGATATGGATGGGGATGGCATTTTAAATATTTACGATAGTGACTTAGATGGGGATGGGATAGAAAATATTATAGATGAGGATATAGACGGTGATGGAGTTAAAAATGTACATGACAACGACATCGATGGTGATGGAGTGAATAACGTGAATGATACTGATTTGGATGGTGATGGAATTTCAAATGAAAATGATGATGATATTGATGGCGATGGGGTGCCAAATTCAAAGGACACCGATATAGATAGTGATGGCATTTCAAATATAAAAGATCATGACGTAGATGGTGATGGTATTCCTAATGATATAGATGACGATAAGCATAAGGTGGAGGTATTTTATTCGGAAAACTTTCTCAGACTCTTCGGATTTTCTATAGCATAAAGGTATGAAAACCGTAAGTTCGTATAAATGTCATTTTGATTTATCTGAAGAAAATCCTTAGAATCTGTGGAATTTTCTGTTTAAAAACTCTTTATTTTTTGGATAAAAATCGGTTGATATTTCCCTAACGTTACTTTATTAGGCCTTGCCTAAGGAAATAGATTTGGATGGTGATGGAATTCCAAATGAACGAGATGTCGACATCGATGGCGATGTGATTCCAAATGATCAGGATGATGATATTGACGGCGACGGCATTCTTAATATTAACGATGATGATATTGATGGTGATATAATTCCAAATGAGCATGACGAGGATATGGATGGCGACGGCATCTTAAATATCGAAGACACTGATTTAGATGGAGATGGTGTAGCAAATGTTGTCGATGATGATATGGATGGTGATGGAATTAAAAATACAGACGATTTAGATATTGACGGCGATGGCGTTCATAACGTTCATGACAACGATTTTGATGGCGACGGCATCTTAAATGATCAAGATGATGACATCGATGGCGATGGTACGCTAAACAATCAAGATAGCGATATAGATGGTGACGGTATTTCTAATATCGAAGACAGCGATGTCGACGGTGATGGTATTCCTAATTACAGAGAGGATCTTAAGTCGCAACGGGAGGTATTTTAAATGGGAAAAGTCCCCAGAATCTTTGGATTTTCTTTTCGAAACCACGTTTTGAGATACATATTTACTTCTGGTACTGTCCTTTTTGTATGAAATCTCAAAGAATCAGGGGCCTTTTCCATGAAAAATAATTCTGACGGTTGTTAACTTGTCGGGTAAAAATAGTTCATATTTCCATAATATTAATTTAATAGGCATGGCCTAAGGTAATTGATTTGGATGGTGATGGAATTCCTAATGAAGAAGATGAAGATATTGATGGTGATATGAAACCCAACGAACAGGATGAAGACATTGATGGTGATGGAATTCCAAATATTCATGACGATGACATTGATGGTGACGTCATACCAAACGAAATGGACACTGATATAGATGGTGATGGCGTTTTAAATATTCATGATCCCGATTTAGACGGTGATGGGGTGGCAAATGTGCATGACGATGATTTAGATGGTGATGGTATAAAAAATATTCACGATATTGATATTGACGGTGACGGCGTGGAAAATGTAAAAGACAAAGATTTAGATGGTGATGGTATTCTTAACGATCAAGATGCCGATATCGATGGCGATGGTATTCCTAATGCTAAAGATAGCGATATTGATAGTGATAATATTTCGAATAATGAAGATGATGATGTCGATGGTGATGGTATTCCAAATCATCAAGACAATATGATACACGTGTCTGAGGTACTTTATCCTTGAAAGGTCCTTAAAATCTTTGGATTTTCTCAGAACAATTGTTTTCATAGTTTGTAGTCTTCTCTATAAAAAAAGATGTCAAATTAGAAGTTCTTTTTTTATAGCAAATAGACTTTGGTGTAGAAAAACAAAGAATCTAGGGTCTTTTCGGTTTAAAATAATCTCGTGAACCTTTTGCTTTGGATGTTAGGAATTCATTATTTCAAATTTTGTAACAGACACCACCTAAACATGTCGATCTCGACGGAGATGGTATTCCAAATGAACAGGACGAAGATATCGATGGCGATGTAATACCAAATGAACAAGATGAAGATATGGATGGTGACGGTATTTTAAACATCCACGACGATGACATTGATGGAGATGTGATACCAAATGAAAAAGATACAGATATGGATGGTGATGGTGTATTAAACATTCATGACAGTGATATAGATGGCGACGGCATAGCAAATGTGATCGACGACGATATTGATGGTGATGGCGTTAAGAACGTCCACGATAGCGATATTGATGGAGACGGTGTTCACAATATCCATGATAGCGATTTAGACGGCGATGGCATTCCAAATGATCGGGATGATGATATTGATGGTGATGGCACTGCCAATCATGAAGATGATGATGTCGATGGCGATGGTATTCTCAATCATGAAGATGAAAATGAGCACGAATCTGAGGTAGTTTAGATATCGAATATCCTCATATATCTCACTAATTAATTGCGCATGTTTGCCGTAAATGGCTGAACTGTAATTTAATATGCAAGAATTTGAGGATTTTCATTTAAAAATCTCAAGATTCGCTGGTTTTTATGATATGCTAGTAGTAACTCATGTTTCAATACTGTTACTTTAATAGGCAGTGCCAAAAGTTGTAGATGTGGATGGTGATGGTATTCCAAATGAGGAAGATGATGATATTGATGGGGATACAATACCCAACGAGAAGGACGAAGATATGGACGGTGATGGCATTTTAAATATTGAAGACAGGGATATGGATGGAGATGTTATACCAAATGAAAAGGATACAGATATGGATGGTGATGGCATATTAAATGTGAATGATAATGATTTGGATGGTGACGGAGTACTAAATGTAAATGATCAGGATATAGATGGTGATGGAGTACCAAATACCGAAGACCATGACATTGATGGTGACGGAGTTCATAACATTCATGATAATGATTTAGATGGTGATGGTATTCCCAATGACAAAGATGATGATATTGATGGTGATGGTATTCCAAACTCGAAAGATACAGACATCGATGGTGATGGTATTCCTAATGATGAAGATCATGATATTGATGGTGATGGTATATCTAATCATGCCGACAATGATATTGATGGCGATGGTATTCCAAATCATCAGGATGATAATAGTCTGTCGGAGGTATTTTGAACAGGAAAAGTCCTCAGTAGCTTTGGTCGTGTTACTTTTGCAAACTTAAAGACATTTTTCATGTTGTATTTTCGCACAAGTGAACCAAAGAATCTGAGGACTTTTTTGCTTAAAATCTGCTCACAAATCGAAAGTAGGGGTAAAAAGTTCATGTTTTTATAATATTATATTACTAGGGATTGCCTCAATTCATCGATTTAGATGGTGATGGCATACCTAATGAGCAAGACAATGATATTGATGGTGACGTCATACCAAATGAAGATGATGAAGACATGGATGGTGATGGCATTTTAAATGTCGATGATGATGATATTGATGGCGATGTTATACCAAATGAGAACGATCCCGATATGGATGGTGATGGTGTACTAAATATACACGATAGCGATTTGGACGGAGATGGTGTTGCAAATGTTATAGACGATGATTTAGATGGTGACGGCGTTCCAAATGTTATTGATCATGATATCGATGGTGATGGTGTGCATAATATAAACGATAGTGATTTAGATGGTGATGGTGTGTTAAATATTGATGATGCCGATTTAGATGGCGATGGTGTACCAAATGTTGTCGATACAGATCTTGATGGTGATGGTGTATTGAATGTTGCCGATGCTGACTTAGATGGTGATGGCTTATTAAATGTAGCCGATACAGACATCGATGGTGATGGCGTTCACAACGTCAATGACAACGATTTAGATGGCGATGGCGTTCCTAACGAAGATGATGACGATATTGACGGTGACGGCACACCCAATTCAGAAGATGATGATATCGATGGCGATGGTATACCAAATGCTGAAGATGACCTCATCAATATCTACGAATATGAGGTATTTTCTTCTGGAAAAGCCCCTCCTCTATTAATATTTTGGAAAATGTTTTGACTTTATTATCATTTACTTAATTCTCTCATAAATCGTTGACTTCAGGATCTCATAAATTAAGTTATTTTTTATAGCAAATAGCCATTTCAATAGAGGTCTTTTATTTTCGTTTTTCTCTTAACTTTTCACATTTCGCAATCTTTCATCATGCAGAAACAAAAGAAATAGACTCGAATTTATACTAACATAGGCAACATATCTACGGCACTATATTACTACCCGATTAAATCGAATAATATTGGTAATATCTCAGTTGATCCTTGCTCATTTCCTCCAAATCCAACTTCCGTTTTGCTATTTAATTATTCGTTTCGTTACTACATTTTCTATGTGTAATAAATTAAAAATGGTTTCTAAGATAATTATGTTGACATTTTAGGAGGGTGAAATTCCCGAAAATCGAAGAAGTCGCAGTCACATCTACGAATTGTTGCAACTTGATGATGAATCGAATGCTCGCGAAAAGGCTATTGATAATGTGGCTGAAATAATTTTGCGCGACATTAAACGGACATATGAAAACGCAATTAAGCCTTTAGAGTCCTTGTACAAATATCGTGATTTAAGCAATCGTCACTTTGGCGACCCGGAGGTTTTCTCCAAGCCGCTGGTATTGTTCATGGGTCCATACTCTGGTGGTAAATCATCTATTATTAATTACTTAACTGACAACGAATACACAGGTAGTTCCTTAAGGACCGGTAAGTGCGATTAATTTGAAGCATATCTTAAAATTAAAGCTTCAATAACTTCACAACAGGTGCCGAACCTTCTCCGGCTTATTTCAATATTTTAATGTGGGGCAATGAGACCGAAGTATTGGACGGTACTCAATTGGCTGCCGACTATACTTTCTCGGGATTACAGAAATTTGGACAAGGATTAGAAGATCGTTTGCGTGGTCTGAAAATGCCCAACAAGCTCCTAGAAAAGGTCATTGCAAATTCAGACTTGTGCTGAATAATTATAGCTTAAATTATTTTGTTTTATTTTAGGTTAACATTGTTGAAATTCCTGGTATTTTGGAAGTACGAAAACAAGTCTCACGTTTGTTCCCATTCAATGATGCCTGCCAATGGTTTATTGATCGCGCTGATATTATATTCTTGGTCTATGATCCAGCTAAACTCGACGTTGGGCCAGAAACTGAGGCCATTTTGGATCAGTTAAAGGGTCGTGAATATCAAACACGTATTATTTTGAACAAGGCCGACACTGTTAAGCCTGAGGAGTTATTGCGCGTGCAGAGCGCTTTAATTTGGAATATTTCGCCTTTGATGTCTTCGGCTCAACCACCACTAGTATACACCACCTCTTTGTGGTCACATCCATATCAAGAGGGCTCGCCAGCTCGTCTTTTATTGGCTCAGGAAAGAGCCTTTCTAAGAGACTTGCGTACCGCAGTCGATAAAAGAATCGAAAATAAAATTGCCAGTGCGCGTCGTTTTGCTGTAAGTACATGAAAAGAATTTAAAAAAAATATATATATATAATAAATTTCATATTGAAATTTATCAGGTTCGCGTCCGTAATCATGCTAAAATGGTTGATTGCTACCTCAATACCTTCTTCAATCACAAGACTTTGTTCGGCAACAAGAAACGCATTGCCGACAACATTATAGAGAATCCACAAAACTATCACATTTATGAAGGTCTGTCAACTCTAACAAATATTTCACGCTATGACTTGCCCGATCCTGAAGTCTACCGTGATTTCTTCCGTTTGAATCCGTTGTATGAATTCAAGAAGCTGGCAGAAACCTGTTCATACTTCCGTGGCTGTCCCATTGCTAAGCTGGATGTAGCCATTTCTTATGATTTACCTGATCTCTCTGGCAAATACAAGAAAATGGTAGAATCCGCTCTGACTAAAGTGGAAAATAAAGAATCTGCTTCAGTTCACGAAGTTGGAAACAAGAACACCAAAAGTTGAGTTGATTCCTTAAAGTTAGACCAACACAAACTGAAAACCATCCAGTACCCAAAAAAAAATAGAAGCGCTCTTCAACAAATTAACATGGAGACCAACTGAAATTTGAAGTTAAACGTTCAACTAAATGAGACACACGAGCGCTATTGAATAACAACTTTTTATCTTAAGAGAGTGAGAGAGTTTCTTAGACACAAACGATCATAGAATGCATGTGAATATTTTTTTGAAAATCTTTAAATATCAGCTAAAATTTAACGAAAGAGAGAAAGAGACAGTGGCCAAATTCAATAAATACGTATAAATGATAAGAAATTCGATTAAACTTATTGAAATTAACATATAACACACAAAGAAAATAGCAAAACTAATTAGCACTAACCCATATTAAAAAAAAGCGTGAAGATGAGAGAGAGAGAGAGAGAGAGAGGTAGAGAGCGCTATGCTTTAATTCCTATATTAAGAACACAATTTAAAATTAGATCCGACTTTAAATTCTTTTTCTTCTACCCAATTTAAGCACCAATCATTTGACTAAAAACTTAAGTTTAATGCATTGCAAATTTAAAAAAAAAACAAACAAAAAACATACATAAATACATATCTTTTGCGATCTAACATTACAATAACATTGGACTTTCAACAACTAACTGCAACTACAATTTTATATTTATTTTGAAGCATTTAATTTATTTGTAAACTTTTGTTGTCTGTGCACACTTATGCAACTTGTCTGTACCCAGTCCGTTCCTTTGAATTGTTAAAACTACATTAAGTTTGTGTTTATGTTGTCCTTCCTTAACTAAATGTCCGCTTACTAAAGAGTTGTATGTAACCCTTATCCAATTCTTTGTCACCTTCTTTCCCTTAATAGTTATTAAGCTGTAATTGTGTAATAAATTCTTATAACAGTGAAGACGTTCTGAAAAGATTAGAAATTCTACTTTAACATTTTAATTTAGTGTATCAAATTTTTTAGGTATGTAGTTTTTTTTTTCGTGTGTAGAAAATGAAAGTGTAAAACATTTTCTAGATAAACGGAAGTAAACAAATTTTTAAGGATTTGTAATAAATAAAAAAATAAATAAAATGTAATAAATACAAATTTAAGAAATAAATTAAATAAAACAAAACTATAAAAAACGATCTTGCAATATTAATGTAAAGTCACAGACGTGCCAAATATTTAATGAATAACTCGTAAAGACCGAGGCACATAGATCCCGTCGTACGTTATAGTACGTTGCTTTTTTCAACTGACATTAAAGTATCGGCGGAGGAGATCGACCCAATGAGTACTTTGCTGACGGACATTAAATCAGCTCGATTTGATTTTCAATGGAATTTTAGGATGTTCTGGAGTTTCTTTTAATTGTAATTTTTATTTAATTCTATGTAATTTTGTTTTGACACCACACAACACAAAAAGCTAAATAAAACGAAGCAAAAAAAAACGATAGTTGTCAAAGTACTCAACATACGTTAAAAGTGAAAAGTTGTCCAACTTTAGTACTTTGCGTTGGCGGAGACGTACGGAATGTGCCATCGTTGCTGCGCTCGTGAGAGTGACACGTACTTTTAATGTGCTCTGTAAAATTTGTCGTTTTATTGCCGTAAAAATCAACCTTTAGTATAAAAAACAGTGTATCTGTGTGTTTTTTAATTATAATAATTTTAAAGAAACAATATTGGACTATTGTCTTTTAAATTGAATGTTGCTTGAACAATAAATACTCATCATTTCGTTGAAAGCTCATAAGGAAACCTGTATTTCAACTTAGTTGTCAGTTGAAAAAAGCAACTTATAACATACGACGGATTCAATGTGCCCCGGCCTTAAAGAACACCCAGTCTCTAAGAGTTTGGGTGAAAACTTGGGTTTGTATGTTTTTTTTGATTAGGGAAATATATAAACACAATTGAATAGAAAAAAGGAAAGAAACAATTACACACAGTTACGTTTATTTCATAAATAATTTACCACGTCTGGCGTTATGCTAATAATTTAGATTATCCAAAGGTAAGTTACAATATACGGCAAACTACAGGAACATCAGTTTTTAGCAAAAAAACAAAAGTTATGGTAAAATTTTAATACTGATAGTTGTATTCGCTTTAAAAACTATTCATAATACCTTCCACACTACAAAAAAGTCTCGTATTTATTCTTTTTCGGGTTATAATTTGTATAAATACAAATTTGAAATCACATTCAACCGAGCCAATTAAGCAATGGCATGGAAACATATTTGATCACTGCTGATGGGAGTGTAGCGGCTTCCGAAAAACAACCTTGTTTCTTTTCTGCCGTGTATGTTGAAATTAATTGATGTTAATTAATCGCTTGTGCCTTTGGAATATTGTCTCATATCAAATTCTTTCTACAAAAATGTTAACAACTATTCTGATTTATTCGACCTTTTTGTTAAATTTTATTAAATAATTTATTCAAGCTTTAGATCCAGAAAATAAATATAAATGATTTATTTAATCCGATATTTCGCTTTCTCAATGGAAAGCTTCTTCAGGGATATATTTAATTAAAAATTAATAATAACAATTAAATATATCCCTGAAGAAGCTTTCCATTGAGAAAGCGAAATATCGGATTAAATAAATCATTTATATTTATTTTCTGGATCTAAAGTTTGAATAAATTATTTAATAAAATTTAACAACTTTAGCCAAAATAATAATCACTTTCGATTACAAATGCTAACAACCAATTTAGTTCGAAAAATAATCACATTAAAAATACAAATATTTACGTTTTATTTTAATGCTCGTATTTCCTAATTTTTTATGAACAATTCTTTAAAATTTCATTATGAAGAAATTTATTTTAATACAATCTTTATATCAATAAATACTTTAAATTAAAAGAAATACACCTTATTCTTTTTTTACGCGATAGATATGTTCCTCGAAAACTCTCGTAAAAAATCGTGTAAAAAAGGATAGAGTTCCATATAAAATGAGGGGATTGGTTCCACGACTATATTATTTCAAGCAAAAATAAGATAAATAAATGTGTAATGAAAATTTTTGTTGCTTCATACACATCATGACACATTTAATCAGGTACATGCATCACTGCAACAAAAACGTTAACATTTGGGATTGTCAAACGAACTCCACACCGTTAGCTAAAATCCAAAACCACAATGATTGATTATAATGCATATCATCAACATCCATGCCCCCTCCAATTTTTACTCTCATGTAATAAAAATTAGGCATTTTATGAACGAAAACCGAAAGTACGTAAGTACAAGTGCAATTATTACTCGTATATATACCAAAAGCATGTAACTACATATTTTTTTTATTTATTTTTGGTCTCAAAAGATCGGAGTGATAGACAATTTATAAATTTTGACCGCTTTGGGGTTGAGCTTAGCGGGAACTTGCAGCGATAGCCCGCAAGGTCCACACCTCTGCATATTTATGAATATTTTCATTTATTTAAGGCCGCCAACACGTTCTGTCGTTTGCAAGTGGAAGTGTTTTACGAAACATTATGTCCATACAGCATGCTTTTTATACGCAAACAACTCAATACGTCAATGAAATCGAACGCTTGGCTACTTTACACCGTTTTAGATGTTATACTCTACGGAAAAGTTACTGTGAGTGTTATACATACAAATTTCTATTCAATAAAAGAATATTATAAAAATGCATTAATTTTTCAATTTACAAAAGTCTTGGACCGATCCCTCCACTAACATAACCAATCTTTATTGCCAACATAGTAAACGGGAATGCGAGTTAAATGCTCTGGATGCCTGCATCGTGGAATGCAATACAGTTGAGGAACAATTGGAAATGTTTAACTGTTTGCTAGAAGGCTATTTTTCTTGGAAATAGTCAACTAGTTTCCTTTCTTAATTTTATGGCAACATTGAAGGAGGAAATTTTATATATTCTTCAACATATAACATATTTTGTTTCTACTGAAAAATAATAAGAATGTTAGTTACGAGGTTTTGGATTTCAGCTGACGATACATAAGAATGATTGTTGATTGTTTTTAATATAAAGTTTGACAAAACTAGATAAAGGAAAAATGATCAGCTTTTGACTTGCAAGTACCTGCATTATTCTGCCATGATACCCATATTTTATTAAAAATAAACAAAACAATAAAAAACAGTTCAGAAAAAGAAATCACAAAAATCATAAAACTTATAAACATATAAAAATGAATTTTAAATCATTATCACTTTCTGATAACTGTTACACAAGGAGATCCTCTTTTGAATGGTGCTAAAAATTTCCCATTTCGATCATTAGTTTATTGATTTACAAGCGCTTCAGTTGTAAAACCTTTAAATTCCTTAGTAGGCGTGGCAGTAGGCTCTTAAGTTTTCCATAACCGAAAAGCTAAAGTTCCATTCTATTCAACGCAAAAAAAATTATCTCAAAATCTCTTAAACCCTAAGAGTTATAAGCAGAATACTAAAATAATTATACGAAAAATCACTTCCTACTCAATTCTGTTGGCCTGGTGTTTCGACAAATTGAAAAAAAAAACTGAATTTTTTCGCAGCCCTTTTAAATGAAGAAAAGAAAATTAAGTTTATCTCTATTAAAGTGAAATTTGTTCATGGTGAAAGAAAAAAACAAATGTATTTTGATACAACATTATGCCACGCCCTATATTTTAGGAGATTGTGGGCAATATACATTTATTTTTTAATTACATGAAAAGGGCGTATTAGTTGGTATACAAATTTATACCAAATTAAAGCCCAAGTCCCCAACTTTGTAGTTTAAAAAGAATTATTAAAATATCTCCAAAGGCTGCAAAGTTATAAATCAAAATTTAACACCTTATAAAACAGAACTGCTCACTAAAAAATGCTTCCAAGCCTTAACATCATTCTAGTCATGAAAAGCATTTGTAGCCTTCAGAAAGTTATACATAATCCTACTTTCCCTGGTATTACTACTACCGGATTAAAACAGATATAGTAATGTAGGTAGAGTTGAAAAGCAATTTAAGGAAATTAAGTACACAAAATTTGCTTAAAAAAACTTTAAAATGTACTTTATTTTGTTTTAATACGGCAGATAGTGTTTGAAGTATGGAATTTGGTTGGGATCTCTGTAATTATCCTACTATATGAAGCTAATAGCGTGTACTTATTAGATACCTGCGGGAAATTTTGTGTCAATTGTGCTGAACGTGCCCGTCCTACAGCCGGTGAAAAGAGGTGTGAAAAGAGGAGGATTTTCAGCTCATCCATCTCACATCACGATCATCGACAAGGCAATAAAAATGAATAAAATTTTATTAAGTATCTAACAAAGAGCCCAGCTAGTATTTTCGATCGCAGAAGAATCTTCCGCATTCGGAGCGGATGATTAAATTAATTGAATAAATACCGTAATGTTTTCGTGTAAGACTTTTTTTTACTAAAAAGTATTTTTTGGGTTTTATATTTGTTTTATAATAAAAAAAAATAATAATAATAAATATGCATTTCAATTAAAAAATCACTTTAATTAAAAAATACTTACATTTATGTGCTGTTCATAGAATATAAGCAATCGACTTGAGTAGAAAATATATATGGAAACCATTCGAATAACTGAGTGATTTTCAAACAAACTCAATTCGATTGCTTGGATTCTATGAACAGCACATTAATCTTTATTTATTATAATCAAAAAGCCAAGCCACAAGCCGATAATACTTTTTTATTCACTATGGAGAAATTTTGGCATAATTACTGTAATTAAATTTGCACCTTTAAGGTATCTTTAACTCTATAGGAAATACATGTAGTACATACGCATATATGAGTATATCCACAATATTAACATGGTCAAACTAGTTTCGCGAGACTTTGACAATTTTCCTATACAGATGAACCTTAATTAGACAGGCTTCCATTAACCGGTTACATATATTAATCGGCATGCTGACCTTTTAGTTTTACAGCTCTATTAACCGTGCTTTGGCTTTATAATAATTCGAATAAGGTGCAAATTTTAATTCGTAGGACTCGGATGTTTAATTTTTACTTACTTCTAATCTGTGGAATTTGATCTTTTAATTCTTGTTTTGTAATAACATAGCCGATGTATTAGAAAACGATAGTTGCGCAGGTGATATTTTTTTGCCCTCTTATATAAAATCCCGCGTGAAACGTTTAATCGAGGTTTTACTGTATTTTAAAGATTGTTTTTGTACGACATTTTTGCTTTATTTTTATCAATTATCTATTGCTTTTGCTACCCCTCTGAACGTTATTTTTTTTTCTTTAGCGCCTTTCGACCAACTCGAAAAAAAGTCAAGCTAAAAAGTCTTCGTTTAAGTCTTGACTTTCCGAAATAAAACAAATATGTACAGACATACAGACATTTCAGCGATAGACTTATTTATACATGACGTCCTGTTTCCTGTTTATTAACAAACTTTGTACTATCCAGAACGATAAAACTGTTTTAACATGATCTTAATAAAATACTTTATTTGCAAATCTGCTGTGACTTTTTTTATAACCTTCAACACAAAAAATATGGAAATTGGATTGATATACAGGTTTGTCATTCCGTTTGTAGTTTCTACAACATTCATTTCCGACCTTATAAACTGTATATATTCAGAAAATTTATAAAAGAAAACATTTTAATCAAATCAACACTTTTTATTATCACTTTCCACGCCTAACTATCGCCACAATGCGTAAACGCCGATTTTGCAGTAACATAAACAACAAAGACTCGCAAAAACGATCACTTACAAAAGTAATATACGATTACGGTGAAATAACAATCGTTCAATGGTTGTCAGAATACTTAAACGACGATTGTGGAATAACATAAAAAACACTTGTCCAACAATCATCAAAATAACTCGTAAAATCATCATATGGAAGAGTCAAATACGGCCGTTGCTCACCAAAATGCGTAAACGACGATAAACTCGCCCAACAATCGTCAGAATGACTCGCAAGTGTCATTTGGGAAAGTAAAAAGTAATTTTACTCCAGCAACCGTCTGGGCGATTGAAAAAAAGAGTCGCGAAATGATCGCGCTCGTCAAATAATCTTCCAATTGCTAGCTGGACGTGGTCATGTCGCATGTTTAAAATAAACACCAAGGCATTTAAAAATTTCACATTGATCATCTTTTTTCATGACAAGCACCGGTTTGCCAACAAAATCGAGAAAGTGAAATATTTTATTCCCTTGATGTATAATGTAGAAACAGTATCAATGCACACGAATAGTAAGTTCGCCTAAGCAAGCAGATTAAGTTTAGACCGAGTATCTCAATTGCGAAAAATTCCTGAATTCGATCCGGTCGCTACCATTTGCTAACCGATCACGTAACTTATATTGTGACACGTAGTCTTCCCTCTAGCGATACAACAAATAAAATTATTTTTCAATTTTAACTATATTTTATTGAATAACATTTGTTGCTTACATTTTGTAGTGGTAGCTTACAGTAAATAAGTTTCGATTTTTCTTAACATGTTTATGTCCTTTTCATTGGGCACATATGTATGTACATGTTGTTATTTTTTTAATATTAACATAAAATTATGATATTCTTTTCAATGTACAATTTATGAAATAAATATATTTATTTTTCATAAAGTGTTATAATAGTTATTTTAAATTGATTTTGCAGGTTAATAATTAACAATATGATTATAACTTTTTATTTGTGTCATACTCGTATGTATATAGAATATTTAATTTGCTTATATTTATTATAATAATATTTATATGCAATTAACTTAGATATTCATGCAAGTGTATTTCTAAATCAAATTTATTTCAACAATCAAAAATAAGGCAAATGGACAAGTGAACGAAAAAATATTTCAACGAAAAAAAAACGTAAACGATGGATATGACAACTTGCTTGACTGCTTTGCAAATGAAAGAAATTAAGTTTCTCTCTAAAATGTTTAAAATATTTAAATACATTTGTATGTACTATGTAAATACTTTGAAATATTAAAATATGGTTTATATAGCACCGTTTTGCAAAATAAAAATTTCAAGGATTGTATTCGATTGTATAAACTATTTAATAATGCTATAGAAAACAGCTTAAAATTAAAAATAATTTTAAATTTGTACATATGCTTTAAAGATATATTTTTTCCCATAAAATGTAAGACTTTTATTCAACACATATAAAGGATAATTATTAAATTAAAGAAAATATGCATCCTTTAAACGTTGTTTTTCACTTTAAATGGACAAACTACATTGAAATAAAATTCGCAGGTATTTTATGTTGTAAGAGTTTTTAATTGCAGACCTAATTGACTTAATTTTATATAATAATTAGCGTTTTATTAGAATAAGGTTAAGTTATTAGTTATTTTCGATTTTTTTACTTTTTCTTATTTCTTCGTTCGTTTTTAATTTTTTTCCTCAAACCATGAAAATAATTTTTGTGATTTTATTTGGAATACGTGATAGGTACATGAAAATTGCTGTTATGTATGTCTTCTTTTTTTTTTTTTTTGTTAAATGATTCTTGATATTTGAAACTACGAGTACATTCGTTTTATGAACTTTTGTTATTTCAAGCATTAATTATATGTACATTGCCTCATTCTATATAATATTGTTTATGAAGTAGCCCAATACTATGAAGAAAATATAAGTAAAATCAGACATGCAGATAAATAAATGTTTATGTATACAAGTATAGTATTGGGGTGCCCCCGTAGACTAGTGTATAGTGCGATAGACTATTAGTCTAAGGTTTGATTCCTACCTGGACCTGGGATGATGTTCAAAAAAAGATTTTATTATGAAAGTTGTAAAAAATTTACGATAGGTAAATTGAAGCTGTCAAAATGATAAATAAGGGTCCCTGAATTTTAAATTCATGATTTGTTAATTTAGTTTTTAGAATCGAAATTTGCCAATTTATTTTCATTTCAAAAACACAAATGGATATTGTTCTATTATAATTTTATTAAATTCTTCAAACATATTTTATATATACCTCAAAATGTATGATTCTGAAAGTTTTCATAAGTATTGAAATCATGTTCGATTATATGGGCCATCAAATTGACTTTTTCCCAAAGATCTAAATTATTTCAGTTCAAATTTTTTAACATAATTGAACACACATAAATTTATAAAATTTGCAGTAAAGAACAAAAAACTCTATATTTAAATAAGACTGTTCAATAAACATTTATGTTTAATTCAAAATACACCTAAGGCCAAAATAATAAGTACGAGTACATACCTCCTATTTCTCTTTGTGAGCATAGTTGTAAATGGAATAGATACGAAAATCCCTACTTTTTGTTTCTATGTTGATTTAGTGTTGGACAGAAAATTGTCTTATTGTAATAATTTTCCTGTACTTATTATTTTGGCTATATGTGTATTTTAATAATGAATATTTTAGCATTTTCGCCTGAAATAATAATGCTAACTGAAACTGATAAACAATTATTTAGAATTTTTAAGCTAGACAAATTTTGTATTTCTTTTAATATGCACATTCAATCTAATTAAACTCTTCTAATCATAACAAGCGCTCGTTAATAGCTGTTAGTTGCTTTTTAATCTAAATTTTATTAAATTCTTAATCAATATAACCAATTTTTTTAAGTTCTGATATGATTATTTGCTAATTAAAAATATTTCATAATTTTTCTTAAAGAAGTTTTAACAATGTCAATAATTCTTTTAACCATCAAGTATCATTTAAAGTATTAAATTTTTTTGTATGTTTTAAAAGTTAATTCTTTAATAATTTATGCATGTATATGTGTGTATATGAATGTAATGATATGTTGAAGTTTAGTTATTTTTTTTAAGGCCAGAAAACACGATCAAAATGATTCATATCCAATTCGTGTATGTGTGCTTGATATCAAGCAAGCAAGCAAGCCACAAACCAAAAATTTTCGATTTTCAATAAAGTATCCTCGTTGACATTCATACAAACATAATTTTCACAATAATGCTTGATGTGTATTTTGACCGTGTATGTTGGCATTTAATGCTTTAATGAATTTTCTTTTTCATTGATAATTATTATAAACATAAATATGTATGTATGTATGTATATTCAAGTTATGTACTTATTTCGTTCATATATATATTGTAATCTTTTAATAGTATATACTTTAATTTCAATACAATTAACAATTCTAACAATTTCTTCATAATTTTAAAATATCAAATTAAAAATTTAATTTTGCTTTTAAAAAGTCTTTCTTTTTATCTGGAAACAATTTATCAGTCAATTAAGCCTTTTGTTGTTGTTTATTTTTTAACCAACAGTTGGTTATAATTATTATATTGCATTTAATTGTAGTTTTGAATTTTTCGATTTTTACAAATTCAGAAAGTTGTCTAATTCTACGACGTTATTGTTTTTTCAAAAGAAAAATTTGCTAATTCTTATATATTTTTTAGTTTTCAGTAATTTGTATCATAATTTGTTGGGATACAGATCATTACTTAAGATAAATGCATTATTGTAATTTTTGTTGACATAAAATAAATTGTTGCGTTTTTTTTTTTACGTTCAAATATTTCACTATTTTTGTTGTTTATTTTTCTTTACAAAAATGTTGAAATTTATGAATAATAATTATTACGTTGCTGATATATCGGCAGTGGTTGGCTTGGCGATTCTGATTTACGTTCATCGTCATCCTCGCCATTTGGTGAATTATTATCGTCATCATCATCATAATCATCGTAATCGTCATCATGCTCAACTCCATTACCAACTTTAGACATCGCTTTTTCTGTTTAGATGAAAATTTATAGAGAATATTTTATGTTAATTTATTAAACAAATGTCTCAAAGTAAGATCTCACTATCGGCGCAATGTAACAATATTCGTCGCCATAGGTAATAAAGCCAAATGGATTTATTTCTCAATTGGTTACGAAATATGACCACGTGATTTAATTATCTGGGCGGTGAACAGTGCAATTACAGCCTTATTCCTAAATTACTCGTAGTAGAGAAACAAAACCAAGAGACTTTTTATATATGTATGTATGGCTTTATGGCAGTGCGCCGACGTAAATCGGCACATTGAGCCGATAGAGGGCTCTTAGCTGTAAGAGGGTATTTTAAGGTAAATAAATGTTACAAAAATTCCCGTAACCAGTGTGTTTTAGTAAAAGAAATATTCGGGTTTGTGTACTTACACCTTGCTATTGGATCTGTTGTGTTTTTTGGTGACTGTTAAGGTGTTAAATAAAGCTACATATGTATGTGTTTTAGCTAGATTACATATACAATTTTAAATTTATTTAGTAAAGTTTGTGATGGAAAGTGATTTTAAAAACGAAACGATTTACAAACGACAAAAAGTGCGATGTGCTCATTATTTCGGTTTTGTGTATCGTTTAAGATACATAAATGTTTTTGTGTTTTTTTTTTGGATAATTTTTGATAAATCTCTTTTCAAAGCTCTAATTATATTATGGTAGAACCATCCATTCTCCCTTTTCGCCGCCATATTAACATTCTGACGCTTTTGACGATTATTATTTTCTACTCATAATTTGTGATACCTTTTTCTTTTTAGAAATACAGGGGGCAAATTACGACATTCGATATCGAACGAAATTTCCATCCAAATTCAAAAAATTTTGTATGGGATTTCGTTCGATATCGAATGCCGTAATTTCCCCCAGGATTTTTTCCTTATGTTCTCCAAAACTTCCAAAACTAAAATATAAAAAAAACAATAAAAATAGAAAGCTGTTTGTCGGTTTTCCTAACAAATACACATTTGTAAAAACGTTTTCCCTGATTATAAGACTCAAGATTTTCTTTTTAAACGTAAGGAACAAATGCAAGTTAAGAAATTGAAGGAAAATTCCTAAAACAATGTTCGCCATATTTTGTTTATGCTAATACTTTCACTCTCTATTCTGTGTTTATAAAGAATCATTAGCCAAATAATTGGCATTTAAGTAAAAACTTTATTTCAAGTCAGATATGACTCTGCCTTCATATTAATGTGTCATGGTTCTAATATACAGATTTTCAATTTTAAGGAAAATGTAGGGATTTTTTAAAACTTTGTTTTTTTATCTTAAAATTAGAGATCAATTGCGTAAAACATGACACAAAAGTTATAATATATGTATGTGTGTATAAGAAAAATAAAATTTTAAAAATTTATTGTTTTTAATAAAAAATTCTAAAATTACATAACTTTGATAAGAGATATTACAAAATATTATATGGAGATTTTAAAAGGCAAAGCAAAGGACGACTTTCCACACTTTTGGGAATAAAACTTGTATAAAAAACAAAACATATTTGAAAACTTGTTAAATTTTATTTTTGTTTTCAATATAAATAAGCACTTCTTAAAAAAATATATTAAACTATTTTAATTATTTAAATGCATTCTTCCAAGCAAAATAGTTCTTGGTACACTCTTTCTATTTTTAACTTGGATAAAATTATATTGCGAAATCTGTATTAAGATTTGATGGTCTATATCCTTTTTTAAAAACATAAGAAATCTATTTTGGCATTGAACGCGAAGAATTGTTACAAAAATTTCCTTAACAAAACGCTTAGCGGATAAAATCTAATCTTTAAAACTTTACTTCTAAGAGCTGTTATATTCTTAAAGGAAATTCAAAGAAAACTTCTTTTAAACATGAAATATATTTTTGAGAAATAGAATTTGATGCAGGTGTTTGAGAGCTGAGATGGCACAAAGACAGACAGGCGTGATTCAAATTGAAAATTTATGTTTTTCTAAATAAATTTTGTACCTGACGATTTAATACCACAAAATAAAAAAAAAAGATTAAATAAAATGTTTTTTTTAAATCAATAAATTTGTAGATTAGGGGATAGGAAAAAAAGAGGTCATATTTTCGAGACATGTAGAAATTTTTGCTGGCATCACTGCGTCTAGTGAGTTTTCAAAAGTCAATTGATAGAGATTGGATAAGAAATGGTTCTCAGACTCGATCGCAACTTATTACAAATTTTTAAAATTATCGCTTTCCATCACATGCCTAAATGTCATTTCAATAAGTTTTTTACGTAAACACACACACACTTTATAAGACAAACAAATTTCTATGATTATCTTTCGATTAAAAAGAAAGTTATCCATTGCAAGACTTTATCGAAGAAATGGACATTTAATAATAAAGTACTCTGATATCAGTGATGCTAGCTATTTTTCTGGGTTAGCTCCTTCTTTGAAGACTTTTAGCGCAACTAATTAGAAGTTAAGTTAGATATAGAAAAAATCGTTAAAACTGGAACGAAGTTTTAGTACCAAGCAGAAACAAATTCTCGAATCAGGGTTAAGTTCGCTATATACTACTTTTTTAACTATTCGTATGCTTCTAAGATTTAAGGAAATTTGAACTCTTTTTTTCTACAACAACCCCAATGTGTAACCAAAAATCAAATAGCTTGAACAAAATTATTTGCACGAGTAGTTAAATTTATTTTAATGAACATTTTGCCAAAACTTTGTGCATAAAGGAAATCACTTTCAACGGATTTCTACAACAATTAGTAGCTAATTTGATGGATTTAAATTTTAATACCGTCATTATTTAAAAGCCGGAATCCGTTTTATATTTAACAAAATAATAAAATTAATATATTGTACATAATTTTGGTGAGGAAAGTTTTACGCAGATTATGCATCTGCCTACATTGCAAATAGCAACAATTGCAACTGAGTGCTTCTGAGTGCTTGTGTTGCATGATAAGTGGATACTGTGTTTGTTAAAAGAAATAGTGCGAGTTGTTGTGTGCTACTAGATAGTGTTAATGTGTTGATTTTGTTTTAATGAAATTTTGTTATAGATCAATATTTTAATCGATTCTTAAATTTAATTTATAGCAACTTTTGTTAAGCGAATAATAATTTAACAATTAAACATTCTTTTAAAAATTTCTTTATAAAACAAACAAGATAATATACATTTATGGCAAGAGTAAAGGCAATAATACATTTATATCAATAATTAAGACAAAAAAATAATAATTTAATTATACAAACCTGGTAGTATTTTAGCGAGCTGTTAAAAACCATTCAAAGTTCTGTTTTTTGTTTATCAAACCAAACTTTCTGCTTTGTATGTAGTTGTACATTATGAGTTGGTAGTGGTATTTTTTATTTTTTTTTTGAATATTGATTTTGAAGATTGATAGTCGGGTAAAGTAGTAGTTGGTAATAGTAGCAGAGTTTATAATATTTGTATGTATTTTTATGTAAGTATATGGCAATATGGCTTAATTTTCATTTATTTGTTTGTTTTTCATATTTTTTTAGTGGTGAACATGCTTTTGCGTGTCAATTGTACATCATGTTGTATGAGCAGAATTATGGTTATTGTTGTTTTTGGCTGTTTTGTTTCAAATTTGCAATTGGTTAAGTTTAGTTTTTGCTTTTTTTTTAAGGAAAGTTAGTTATTTCTTGCTGTCGGTTTTGGCAATTAAGCAAAATATTTTGTAAATGTATATGTAAATGTTATATAAATGTAACAAGAACGAACACATGAACAATAATTAAAAATTGGCCAAATAATACAGCCTTTTTAATCTTATGAAAATTATGATGTTAAGGCTTTCGATAATGTTCACATAAAAACAAATAAAACATTTAATTGTTTATAAAACTCAACATTAAAGCAAAAATATACTAGAAACGAAAACTACAATTTTTTTCTAATGCTTTTATGCATAATTGTTTGAATTAGGGTTTTTCTAATGGGTATTAATTCAAACAAACAACAATTATTTGGAATTAGTTTGACTATGAGGATTACCTAAAAAAAATAAAAATTAAATTAAAAAGTAAAATGCAAAAAAATAAAGAAAATAATAAATAAAAAATAAAAACACTCACAAGCACTTTTAAAAAAAATTATATACTTACATATATAAACTAAAAGAATTTGTTTGAACTGAACTAAGTTTTAACAAATTAAGAATAAGTAGTTGTTTTATTTTCACCAAAAACCCTGTGCTAACCACGGCGTATTAACCAGGTGACAGCTTTACGGCAGCTGATTTCTTTGTCTATTTCTATTTTGAATGTCAGAAAGCGCCTTTATATTTTTCTGTAGATATTTTTGAGAGATATAAAATATGCCTGTTGTCTTTCACTATTGTAATTGTTGTACTAACAATTTCACCTGTTTAATACGTCTTGGTGTTTACGATTTCAGTTATCCGATTTGGAAAAGTTACATGCCACGAAAACATATTAAAATGAAAAACATTTTAACCTCTCAGAAATAAGAAAAATTTTCTCAATGCGTATGTAAATTTTCAGTTTTTTTTACAATAATATAAAAGGTTCCCGGCCCTGTTCTTTAAGTTAAAATCACATGATTTCAAAAAGTAAATTGCGACTTATTGGTTGGTATTTACAATATAATATTTTATTCGATCCTGAAATGCTATTAAACAGTATCTTATTAATTTTTGAAAATCATGTGGTTTGCACGTTTGTGATTTACAGAACAGACCCGTTCATTTTCTTGTTACTTGATCATCAAAATTCGTTTTTATTTAATTAATGTACTTTTTTTATTACGAGATGTTTAAAGTTCATGCATCAGACACTTCTGTTGTTTTTCGTAATTATTTTATAAGAAATATTGAAGTAACAATGAGTGCCGAGAGTAAAATCAATTGGAAGAAACTCAATTTCTCGTAATGAAATTAATACAATTTGTATGTTGTTGTGTGAACTGAAAATTTTTTGTCTTACAACATTTTTAGATAAAGTTATTGCCAGGCCATCTTTTGACAATGAAACTTTAAGATTTTCTGACAAATGGCTTGCAGGTGTCTGGACTGACAATCTACCTTGTCATGACAATTTGTCATTATCAGTCTACTGCCAGATCTGACAAACGTCTGTACAGAGCTTTGAAAAGGCCGCAATCATTACGCTGGTTTCAAAACTGATGAAATATTTCGCAACTTTGCATATACATACATACACTCTTTCTAAATACCGCAGCAAAACTTTGTACAAACTTTGCTTTGATACGTTTTGCAAGTCAGCCAGCCTTAAATCGATTTCAGTAGAACTTTACATACACATTTTTTCAGAAACAAAAAATTGAGACCAAAGCTATCGTATTGAAAATTATGTATACTAATCCAGAGGGGATTGATTATCATGATGTCATTGTATTTGAAAATACTAATTTTAGTTTTAACGAAAGAAACTATCAAAAACACAACATTATAAAAATATGTGTCTTTTCCACAGAGTTTTCGGTGATACAACACATATAGAAATATAAACGAAAAAATAATACTTAAAAAGTAATCAAATCGGATTTCAAAATAATAATAATAATAGATAATACACAAGACGATTTAATTTTACAGGGTGGTAGCGCGGTGACAATAAATAGAACAGTACAAAAGTATCAGCAATTTTTGGTGTATGAAGAAAAAATGTAAACAAAATAGACAATCATTATCATAAATGAAATTTGCAATTTAGAGCACAACAAGCAATTAATGAAAGCGAATTTAATTCGCCGCTGCTATCACCTTGTAAAATGTATTCGCCTTGATAAAATGTATAATGAAATAAAATTTTATTTTTTAAATAAAAATTATCTTTAAATGAAAGCTAAGATTTCATTAATAAAGGTATAATAAAATGAGAACCTATAGTTTTGCCACATATACATATATTTTTTATTAGAAATTAAAACTCATATTTTTATGGCAGGAAAGAAAAGTCATTAAATTTCTGTTGAAAAACTACGTCCTCAATCTTTCTATTACGATTCATCAAAATTTTCATTATTTAAATTCGCGATTAATCAATTAGTTCTGATATCGATTATTCAAAATCATGCTATTTGTTTTTATTGTAAACAATTTTTTTTGCAATATTTTAGTTTTTCATTAATCGAGGCGAATTCATTCGAGGTGGTTTCGACAGCTCAGCTGATTATTTTTTGCTCCTTGCATCTCCTATCATTTTTAGATGTTTCGTTTGTCAAAATGTGTTTATTTATGATTGATTTATATATGTATAGTGTTTGACGTTGAATTTGACAAAGAAAGCAGATATTTTTCAAAGCGAATATGAATTTGCCTTGTTGATTATTAAGAAAATTATTAAAATAATAAATAACTAAAATTTAAAATATTTGATTAATCAGCATTTTAATTAATTAGAGCTCTTGAATAATCGATTAATTGATTAATCAGTAAATCGACTACTCAAAATGTCGATAGGGATACAATTTTAAAAATTAACTCTTTCGTATTATATAATCATGAATATCGAATTAAAAAGGACATTATAAGAAATCGTAAGCACAACTTCTCTTTGCTGCCACAAACAAGTTATAAAACGTATTTGTAGTCAAAATAAAACACATTTTATAGCTTTTTTCATATATATAAAAATATAATTTATATCAGATATATAATTTTTTAGATTTTTATGACTTTTACAACTTAAAAATTTTCGTAATAGATCTTAATGACTGAATGTAAATGAAAAGCAATTAATATCTCCAAATGTCAAATGGTGTGCTATGAAATTTTTGCATGTACAAAGTTGTAGAAATAATGGGCGAATGAATACATATTTTTTTATTGATATTACGGTGCAATGGGAAAATTTCTTAATGATCTCTGGTGGTGGTTGGTGGTGGTGGTGAATGTTACTAACTGATGATGACTTTTACAAATGATGCCAAAGTGATGATTAGTGAATTTGTACGTGATTTTTTTTATTATACGGAATAATTGATCGATATTTGTTTTGTTAAGTTTAAGACGTAAGACACATTATTATTATTTTATTATTATTCTTAAGAGTAAACTTTTTTTTATTTATTTAATCATCTAGAAAATTAGATACGAAAAGAAAATAGTATTTGTTTTAGTTCAGAAATAGCAAATAGTTTATAATATACACGTAACAAAATAACAGATGAAAATGAAAAAAAAACAAGAATTAAATTGGATTGAAAGAATAATACTTTTATAAAGAAACACCGATTTGAAAATAATGTAAAGGGTAAAATATATATTTTAGTTAGTTTTTAATCGTAAAAGAACATTCATAATATATAAAATTGTAATAAGAAAACACTTATAACACAAAAATTTTAAAATAAACGACTTAAATGAGTATTTGTAAAGGAAAAAACAAAAACAAAAATAAATAAAAATAAATTGATATAATTATATATGTATACGTATGATTTTGTAGTTTTAAACACAAATTCAACAAAATATTAAAAGTGCTTTCGTGTTTTTTTATTTCTTAGTATTTGGCGAAATTTAGCATAACATGCTTTCTAATAGTATTGTTTAAAATTCACTTACCAGCTACAATTTTACTCATTTGCATAACTTGTTGTGCCAAAATTTGATTCATTTGTAAAAGATGCTCCCTCTGCTTCTTTTCTTCATTTATTTTGCTGGGTGGCAGAGTGGTAGTTGTCTCCTACATTTAAAAAGAAAACATTTTATGTAAATTAAAATGACTTATTTTTGTTCCGACTTTGTTTCACTTAAAAAAATCTAATTCTTTATTAAATGCATATACATTAGAGATATAACTATGCAAGTGGTGCTAGATGACCGATGCTGTGTTATTTTAGAAAAGATTTTTCGGGGCTATTTTTTTTAAATTTCCCAAAACAAATTCAGAATTTTATGTCTTTTTACAAACATTTTTTAAAAAGTCGATACTTTGCATTTATGGTTTGGGATTTCCCTGACTTTTTCATTTCCCTGGAAATGGGAATTAAAAACTGCATTTTCTAAATTGAACAAATTTATCAACTGAAAATTAAAATAAATTTTTGCTTAAATAAAAATCAATATAGTAAAATTTACTGCCTGTTTTCATAAAATTAAAACAAAATTGTGAGTGAGAATTTATATTGAAAACATAAACTATTTTTCGTATTTTATTGTTGTTTTCAATATTAATTTTCACTCACAATTTTGTTTTCATTTTATAAAAAAAGGCAGTTAACAAGTAAAAATTTTAGGATTTTTTTAAGTGAATTGAAGCAAACGGAGTATATATTAGGTTATCAATAATATAACTGAGCACCATAATCATCGAGTTAAAACTGTCATTCTGTTTCTTATTTTTATTTTTATTAATAATGCTAATTATTAATAAAATTGTTTTACCTTCCACTGCTGCAAGTCTTATTGTTATTAATGCTTTGTAAGACTGACAACTTCATTGATTTCGCTTTTTAATTTTTAGTTTAAACTTGCCGGTACGAGTGTTTTAATGACGTCCGTCAGCTGTTAACAAATTTGAGTACTGACGGCTCAAAGCATTTATAATAGAGCTTAAAGCTTTCACCAAACTTTGTAAACATATTTTAATAGAAATTAAAATAAAAATAAAATTATATATCTGTAATAATCTATTTTTTTTTTAAAGAGAAGTAACACTCAGGCAATTTGTATTTGGGAAAGGGATAGAGACACTGGAAATGGAAAGCTTAGGTGAAAGGGAGAAAGCTTACTTCTTTTTACAATTCTGATGTCAAGTAGGCGCATTATATGTGTTAAGTTGTGTAGCCATTTTATTAATTATTTTACTTCGCCAGCGATTTTGCTACAATACCGACGAAGGAGGGCGCTGTGATGTCCACTAGCACCAGTATCAATTGCTGCCGGTACTGTTCAGTGACCAGTGCTATGCTATCATCACTTAAGCAGTCCAACAACAACAAATACAATGGGATACTAATGCAAATCTGAAAAAATGCTGGATGTTATGACTTGCCTGAAACTGGGCTGGAAACTTTGTAGTCAACGCGCTAACTACTTCAGCCAACAGCTGTTTTCCCGGGTATAAAAATGAATCTTTTGCACGGAATTCTCGTTTCCCAAAGACTATTAAATCAGAAAATGTATCAAGAAAACGCCCGCAAAAGTGACTGCAGAGCTCCTTTAGATGATTTGGTACTACATATTTTGCCAATTAAGAAGGCGAAACTATGAAGAAATTATCAGATCGTTTGTTGGTTGAATCTTATTCAACTTAAAAGGCACATAAGGCATTTTCCACATTCAAGTTTGACTTAATAACAAGTTTGACTTAAACTGCTGCAGTTCGAAAAGTAATGAAAAACAACTAATAGTGTATTAACGTCTGAGAGAAAGCTTCTACCCAAGAGATTTCAAGCAAAATTTACTTCATTTTTATTAGATTTCCCACAGAAAAAAACCAAATCTACCTCGGTACTAGATTTTGGAAAAATCTCGCCAATTATAGGAATTACAAAGTTATACAATTGTGGTTTTTATCATATTGTAAACTAGAATACTACGCTGCACAAGAAAGCTAGTTTTCTTATATGGAGTTTGACATTTCAAGAGGAAAATTTCAATCAACTGTTTTCGGTATTAAAACCATTTCTTGAAAATTTTAAAAATCCTGGAGTAAATGGTATAGATTTTGATAAGAGATTTCAATTGAAATCTAATAGATTTCGCTCAGGTATAATGAGCAACATAAATTAAAGAAATTTTTTTTAACTGTCCTATTATTTGAGCGATACATTAACTTTACTAATCGTTTATGAATAAGGCCCTATGTATATAACTTTACTATTAAAAAAGGCAATGTTTCTATGTACATGTATGACATATCTCGCGTATTGAAAACACTCTACAAAATTAATATCAAATAAGATTAAAAAACGAAGTTTAACTTACATTTGCTGCACTTATGGGCGCTTCGGACAACATCTTTTTTATTGATTCAACTTTTTCTTGGCGTCTCTTTTTCTCCTCTGGTGATAATTCCGGTGTCTAATTATTGGTTGAAATGGTGTTTTTTTAGAATAATTTTTTATATAAATTTTTAGTTAAAATTTTGTAAGAGAAATTTTTTGAATCAAATTACCGTTTCGGGTATATAACGTTCGGGTATAACAATTTTATTAGGAGCCAATAACAAGTTATCAATAGTATTTTCAGATATTTTTTCGCCATGTCTTAAAGCCGAGCGTACAACATCGGGAGCATTCATGCGCGGCCGTAAAGCGACTTCCATATCTAAGTCATCGCGAGCACGCCAATTGGTATTCTGAAAAATAAAAATACATGAATAAGTATATACTTATATATAAGAGGAAATTGGATTTATTCTGTGTGGTGTTTTCAACTCACATTTCTATTCATATCGTTTTCGGTTTGGCCACTTTCTATAGTCTTCACTGGCACTACGTTATTGGGAGCTGTATAATGTCTTCTCTTTTCTTTAGGCACTGCTCTTCTGTGTTTGTGCTGTGATGGTACTTTATCTTGTACCTTTTCAGTATCTTCTGATGCTGATCCTGCAGACATTTCATTCATTATTTGTCTAGCGGCTTCACTTTGAAATGAGGGGGTCAAATCGCTTAGACTTTTATTTAAACTTTGCACGGAATTAGTCTTTTGGCGCAAAGCACCTTGAGAGGAATGACGTGAATGAGATGAAATACTATTTTGATGATTATGATGATTATGGGAATTTTGCTGCTTTTGCTGTTGCATTTGTTTTGCAAAATAAGCATTTGCAAGTGGATTTAAATGTTCTCGAGTTTGAGTATTACCATGACCATTTGTTAGTTGTTGTTGTTGATGATAATGTTGCGAATGTTGTTGTTGTTGTTGTTGATTATGTAAAGAATAATTACTATTTTTATCATAAGCATTAGAAGCCCCATTGTGAGCATAATACTCATTATAATTAGGAGTTGCAGAAGATAATGATGTACTAGTGCTACTGTGATGACTGCTACCATGCTTATGCCTGTGATGATGTCTCGATGATGATTTTGGTGGTTCAGTATATGTTCTTGGTAAAGATTTCGACCTTTCATTTGTTTGATATTCTTTAGCATGATAATTACCAGCAATTCCCATACCACTGCCACCATTAATTAGACTATATTGCTCTTCTTCCGCCACCTGATCCAGATTTTGAGTTGAGTTACTTAGACCAGAACGTTCGGTGCGATCTCGATGTCTTCTTTCTGATTCTCTTTTTACAATACGCACTGTTTTGATTTCTTGCTTTTCCTGCTGTGTCAAATTTGCAAATGGATTAGTTTCCAAAAAACCATCACTATCAACCCCACTTGTTTCTAGATTATCGCTAGAATCGTTATAACGGTAAGACGAAGAAACCACTCTTCTTTGAGGCTCATTTGTCATACGATCGCCTGTATTGTAATCACTTAATTTACTTGATGCTGAAGAGCAATTTAATAAATTGCCGCTGGTATTATTGGAGCTAGTGTCTACGTACAAAGGTGTCGAAAGATTCATAGTCGAATCACTGAGGGTACGATTAACACACATCATAGTATCCAAATCGGTTTCTATCCAACAGCCAGAATTGGTTCTTTTCTTAATGCTGCCATTAATGCTATTGGTCTCGCCACTTCTTAAGCTCCCATGTTCTTTATTGCCGATTTCTTGATACAATCTATTTGAATTTTCAGTCAATTGTTTAACGGCTGAACTTAGTTCCTGCCGCTGTCTTTGCATATCGCCTACCAGAGTTTGTACTCTTTTAAGTTCTGATTCAAGCATGGCTGTAGTGTTACTGGTATATGTATCGGATATCTGTAAAGCACTTTGACTTCCTCTTGACGCTTGCAATTTTTGACGTAATACAAGAAGTTCTTGTTCTAAACGAGCATTTCCAGCTACAGTTTGTTCAAGTTTCTATATGTCGATAAGAATTTGTTTTAAATATTAATAAATTGTTCTGTATATTAGTTTATAAACAAACATGCCATAGAAGTAATTAAAAGCTATTATTTTATGAGATTTATGAAGAGCAGTCAGAATGCCGTCTATTTTTTTTTTATTACCTTTTGAATTATATTTTTTGTTTTTAAGTAACTTTATTTTGATTAACAACCATTTTGGAAAATAATCAAGAGTCAAGAGTATGTATTAAATTTAAATAATTTGTAAAGCGCACTTATTTGATACACGTATGTTTAATTTTCTGCTTATAAGTATATTTATGCAGGTTAGTAATAATTTATACGATCATTTGATATGTGTTTTAGTGACAAAAGCTTTAAAAAAAATTAATTTTGACGAGCACATGCTTTCTGGAATATTCAAAAAAGAAATCTATCAATCTTATTTAATTAGCAGTATTATTTAGTTGAAGCACATATTATTATATGAGCAATACAAAAAAATACTTAAAAGAAAAAAATAGACGACAAACTTCTACTAGGCACCTCGTCTACCTTAGAATTTTCGGCCAGCAATTGATGTACTCTAGATAGTTCACGTTCCAACATGATTTGTTGTTTCTTGGCAGCTTCTAATGCCAAAGGAGGTCCACTGGTATCTTGTATGCGGGCTTTTAAGCCACCCAAAGCTCTTTCAAGATCTTCTTTATCGCGTTGCAAATTTTGCAGCGTACCCGACTCTTCTTGCAATAATTGATCCAAATGATATAATTGACGAACCTTTGACTGTAAAATAATAATATATCAAATATTTTTATAAATAAATTTTTTAGCAAAATAAATATACCTGTAATTCACTATGATCTGGATTTAAACGATCCCATTGTTTTTGCTCTTCCTGCAGCAGACGTTTTTCTTGTATTCTCTGATTAAATTCTAGACGATCTAATGTTACTGCTTCTGGTCTTTGTGTTCTCCCGTTGACATCGTTGCGATAAAGAGAACCAAGTTTAACCATATTATCCACCAAATTAACCAAAGGTTTACTCTTTTCATATTGACGCTCTAGATCGAGCAAATGCTGTTTTAAATAATCTAAACGTTGTATGCTTTCTGCACGGGTTAAACCTTCGGCTGTACGCAAACGATTCTGTAGATTTTATAGGATTTTTTTAATTAATGTTAATTTGATTTTTCTTAAAAAAATTAATAAATTCGAAAGCCATCACCCATTTAATTTGAAATTTAATTAATAACTTAATTGTAGTGCTGAACTACATATGGACGGCTTATAGCTGAAGTTAAGCAAGTCCCAAAAAGACAATTCGAAGATATTTTGAGTTTCAGTAAATGAACTGCTTCGAAAACAATATAAAATGAGAGCCCTTGATTTAGGTTTTTTATCGTCACCTTAGCAACGAAACACTTTTTTACTTAGTCCGTTACAGAACTAAATAGAGTTAAACTTTGCGGAGAATTTCGCATTAGTTTTGAAATTTCTCATATTTTATGACTTATTTCACTCCATATCTGAGCCCTCCATATATGTTATATATGGTATATATGTATGTATATATATATGTATATGTTTTATGTGTGAAAAAATGCTCTTTGACGTATTTTTGTGGGTCTTTGTTCAAAATCTTCTATGGATGTCAGAAAAATTGTCAAGCTCGAAGTTTATTTAGCAATATGCTATAAATAAATCAATATAAAGATTGTACACACCAAAGTTATTTTTTTTTTGAGTGTGATAATTCTTAAAAAAATCAAATGAAAGAAAGAAAAAGCTAATTATTCAGACAAACGTAGCAAAACACAACAACGTTCTGTTTTCGAGGGCCGATGCACCTCTTCATCAACGTTCATGTGTATATTCGCCATTTATTTGAATAACTGCCTGTTTTTATAAAATAAAAACAAAATTGTGTGTTAATATTAATATTGAAAACAGCAATAAGATAAAAATAAAATATGTTTTTGTTTTCAATATAGATTCTCACTCACAATTTTGTTTTCATTTTCTAAAAACAGGCATTAAGTTCGATTTGTACAACATACACCGAAATTCACCATCACTAATTAGATTTTCTTTGCACATGTCTTGTTGTTTTTTGTTCCATAAATTAAACGCTTGCATTTTTCATTACGAAATTCAAATATGTTACTGAATTTATAATTCCGAAATGAATTGTTTAGTAACAAAATTAGTAATATTTTTAGTTTAAGAGTTAATTCGCCATCACCAAGAGTGAAAACTAGATGATTTAAAAGTCCATAAAATAATTTTTTTTACAAAAAACCATAACAACCTGAACATCATGTATATCACTACAACAATGCTCAATGGCTCGAGCTGTATTGCTGTTTTGTCGCCTCAATTGTATCAATAATAAAACCAATTCTTCATGAGTTCGACTTAGTAAATCACCCGCTGAAACATCTAAATTCTGTATAGAAAAAGTACAAATTCAAAATATATAAATATTCCTATCTCTTAAAGTACATAAGACTATTTAAATAAAATGGTAACTGTTATTTGTTATCAGTTAATTTTTATCAACTCACGCGTATTTGAGAGCTAGTTTCACGTTCCAACATGTCAATTTCAGCACGACTGCCAACACGTCTAATCGGATGTGACAATAGCTGCTGCTGTTGGTGGAATTGTTGCAAATGCTGCTGTTGCTGATAGCTATTCTGCATATCATACACACAACCGCTTGCGCCATAATAATCCTGGCACACAACACCTGCGCTACCACTATTAGTAGAACGATGTAATGGTGCAGAGGTGGCATATGTTCCAACTCCTGCCACTAATGCTTCATTTATTGCTGCATTGCCAACAGCATTCGTATTGCGATCTGTCAACAATGTGGTTTTTGCATATTTCATATCATGCGCAGACCCATAATAGGAGTTTTCTAATTTTTGCATTTGATCATAATTGTATTTTTGCTGCTGCAGTTGTCGTTGTTGCTGCAGTTGCGGATCGGAAGGGTCTGGCTTAACAGTCAAATTGCCCTTAGGCAAGTTGCGAACATTTCGCACAGATATTGATGCTGTATAAAAGTTTTATTTGGGGGATGAAAAAAAAGAAAGAAAATATATTCAAAATTAATATTGTTTTTTTGTTTTTGTTAAAAGAAGTTAAACCAGCAATTTCTTATGTACATATGTATTTGGAAATTTAAAACTATTTGAATTTAATAGACAGCTAAATAATCAATATTAAAAATAAATACAAATGATTTATATAGGAAATAAAATGATTTAATTTACATGTATAGGAAAAATATATGTAAAATTAGACGTAAATAATTAATATCAATAAATAATTTCGAAAAAGTTTTTAGAAAGTTTCATAGATTTACATACATATATTAAATATCAATAAAATACGATCGAATTTGTTAAGTAGTTGGTGCCGGAGTTGCCAGTCAATTCCAATGAATGAATGGGTTCGTCAACATATAAACAAAATATAAACAAAGTATTTTAGGCGACTTAAAGGCGGGACCGGAAATATTCTACCTGTTAAAAGTAGGGATTAATCTCTTTGAAATTATGTAAATAATAAATTAAAATAAACACACGCAACTACGGAAATTACTGAATATGTTGGCTCAACTACTTTTATTGCACGTTTTGTGCACAGCTTTCAGCGTTGCTGCGTTTATATTACGATCTTGGTTTATGTTTCTGAACGTTCGGCTTGACATTGTCAAATGATTATAAAAAATACTTTACTAAAGAGATTTTTAGAGTTTTATTTAGAATATTCAAAAGTAATTACAAAACTATTTTAATACAATTTTTACAATTAAAACACTTGAATGTGGCGTCAAGTGAGCTGGGTCTGTGAAAACCGGCAAGTTCTATTTTGCTTGAAATCAAGTTAAAACTTAATATAAAGCTAAGTTTCTAAACTTAACATGTTGAATCAGCATATGTATGCTAACACTCATTTGCTTGAAAATAATAACAAATGCCTCTATCAGCATATTCAATATGTTTGGCTTCTACATGATATGTTGAAAGTAGCAAACATAAGAGTTAGCATACGATTTTTGTGTTTATACGATATGTAGATTTTACTTGATGGTACATATGCTAAGTCGTAAAAACATTTGCTTGTGAAATTTGTGAGTTTGGCAGCAATTTTGAATTATTATTCAACTTATGTACTTATACGTATAATTTTTGCAATAAAATTTATTAATATAAATAAAAAATAAACATAAATGATGTCGTCGGAGGAAATATCACTATCTATTGCAAAACTTACCAAGTACAAAATCGAGATAAATTAATATATAAACACATTCACGACAGCAGGCTACACGGCTACAAATGTCGCTGGATTTTAAAAAAAAATTTGCAACGTTTTGCGGGATTTCGCGTTTTTTGCAATGTAGGTGACTTTTTATATTTTTTATTGTTTCGATATTAAACAGTTTAATTTTTAAATATACGTATGCTCAACAAATTTTGCGTTTACACGATATGCAAGCACTTGTAACAAATTTTTCAGCATAAATATGCTGATTCAACATATCGTCTAAACTTAGCTTATGATTACTAGATTTATTATTCGGGACAAGTCTCGACACCTTTTTTCAAAGAATTTCAAAAGGTTTTGTTATTTTATTTAATATAATATATTATATTATTATTATTACATTATCATATTATGATAATTTAATTTTATTGCTTTAAATAAATATCTTAAAAGAATAAGCTCGTTTGTTAATAAAACGTACTGATCCAATAAGTGGGTATGTAATACTGCTGTACAATTTTTTAACTGAGAAAATTAAGAAAACTTTGTTAATTCAAGCGGCTAATTAGCCGCCGTTTTAGTCGGATAAGTACGGTAGGTACCTCAGCTAACGTATAAATCGGTTAAGTAGTTTTGTTCTGATTTTTCGACGATTTATAACATACAATTTATAAAGAGCATACAATTTTCTAGCTAATAGCTAATTTTCTTAGCTAATTCTTTTAATCGGATTGGCCGGTCAAATTGCACAGCACCCATGTCAACTTCTGTGCAACTCTTTTCGGCCTCCACGACAAAAATTTTATTCTTAATATAATTTTTTTGTCATTGCGATCATTCGATTAATGAGAAGTTTCAAATTATTCATCATCAAAGAATGTTTTGCATACATATGTACATACATAAATCTTTTCTGACTTAACTTCAGATAAACGTAATTGCGATTAAACTTAATAACAAAGACTTTGCAAAATGCTTTTAATAATTGTTCAATTCACAAGCTCGTATTAACGTTGTATATTGCGTGTAATCGTCTAATTATACAATATTGTATTTTTGTTGTTGGTATTTTTCATACACAAAAGTGTCTTATAATTCTACGTTTGAATTTAATGTTTTATAAAAAGTTGTATTGCGACCAGGTATGGAAAAATTCAATTTGTTAGATTAATTTGTAAAAGTCTTTTAAATATGTGATAAGAAAACCCAGAAAATACATTCTTCTTAATGGCACATATATACTCGATTCATTTCAATTTAATTTGCAAACTATTTTAATCAAAATTGTTTGTCGCGAAAAAGTTATTAACTATTTCGCGTAAAATTGGAAGACCTAGTTTAATTTCATGGTATCAACTGAATTGAGTGTCGACTATTGTGGAAGAAGAAAATTAAATTGCACTTACTCAATCATTGACATATCGAAATTATATTGGTGGCATAAGGTATTAAATTCATTTATTTTCTTTTCAGTTTCACTTTTGACGTTTTTTTATTTGATAAAAGAAAATTCTTGTTCGACATAAAATATTTACTCACAATGAATTGACTACATTGAATTGACATTGAAAATACAACAAATTTGTCTGTTCACAAGCACATAAACAAATATCGTCTTTTTTAAACGATAAGCCATTCGACTGAGCTTATGAATTGAACAAATATGTATATAAATGTATTAATCATTTGATATTGACCGTCACAATTATTATCCAGGTATTTCGATGGAAAAAAATAAAAAATTATATGAATGATGAAAATGCATTAACTTTTATAAAATCACTAGCACTAATGAGAATAACTACAGATTGTTAAATACATTTTTTGTGTACACCAATAGTAAAATAAAATAACAAAATGTTTTAATTCGATTCTAAATAATATCCAGTTACAATCTACTCTTACAGTAGGAATTATATTCGGACTGAATGTGCTATGATTTAGCCCGGAGGTGACTACTAATTTAACAATTTAAGAAAAAACAAATAAAATTAATACAATTGTTTATAGAAAATAATAGAATTCGAATAGCATTTATGATTGCAATTAATAGTATGTATGTACATGCATACATACATACATATATACATAAGTTTATACATACATACAGTAACTATAATACAATTAAATTAAAACACTAAAAAATATGTCTTACCATTATTTGTAGAACAAATGAAAAAACCAACGAAAATTCAACAACAAAAACAATTTTACAAACAAAAAGACAATGACAACAACAATATGTTTACAAAAAAAACATTTAATCATTTACAATTGCAAATTGTTGCCACAAAATGACAGCGACTTCAACAATAACAACGGCAGCAACAATAATAATGCAGTAAGTGAATGAATGGCTGGCTGATTGTATGAATGAAAGTGTGAGTGAGTGAATGAATGAGTGGATAAGTGGTAAAACTCTAGCAAGGATAAATGTATAATTGTATAGGAAAATGATTGTACGAGTAACAACACTTGTGGACTTGTGTAAATGCAGAAGTTTTTACTTTTTCTATTTTACAAGGGGTAATAGAAGTTTAAACAGGCACAAAAATAGAACATTAATAATATGAATTGAATGAAATATAATTAAGGTTTGTTTAGAAAACAGATTTTGCTTTGGGTATACATACATACATATATATTTTTTTGTGCATTGTGCAACAGATGTACACATATGTATATATAAATTATAATAAAATTGAATTAAAAACAAAATATAAACTATTTAATTAAAAAATTAATTTACAACTCTTCTCAAATTAACTACTAAACTAATTTTGCAATATGTGTTCAGCTGGGCAGAATGGCCTCTTAAGAAACTATTACGAAAACCCTAAAAATATGCTTTAAAATGAGTAGACTTACAATAAGTTAAATTACAAGAAAATACATGTCATTGTGTTGTGCTGTGCTGTGATCATAAATCCTTTGATACAAATGAGTTATTTACATCCGAAAAATATAAGAATGTATATAACAAAGAAATTATTTATTAATGCCACGTATTTAATTATTTAAATTATATCCTATTCTTGAATGTTTATGTCTACATACTCGTAATTAGATTAGCTAACTTATTGATATCGAACTAGTTGAAATTTGTAAGAAAGATCGTAAATTAATTTTATTTTTATCAATCCCATTAAAATAAAGCGCTTAAATGAATACGTCTTGGCCTTTCCTTATTTGTTTTTTTTTTTACAATAATATACGGCATTTTAAAATAAGATCTAATATGTATTTTTATTTTTTATGCCGGAAGAAGTCGATAAAAGCTTTTCGTTGTCTCGTTTGTACTCCCGCTTTAAAGATTCTGCTACAGAGTTTTTCTGCTATAATAGTTTTTCTTTCTCATTTGATGTCATTTGCAATGTTCGGATTACCATCGTCATCACAATTTGAATTTAATTGGTCTATTATGGATTTTACATTGCTGCTGATTGTTGGATTTTGATCCAAACTAGAGGTCGGAACAGAGTTCTTCATCAGACCACTTGACATTGAGTCCCATTGACGTATTGTTTCACGATCAATTTCAGTAGATTTATTGGAGGATATATTGGAAGATGTTTCTTCGCGTAACACTTCATAGAGATCGGAATTTAATTCGTCCGGCGTGAGATGTTCGGTAAGCTGCACATAAACATCATGATCATTAGTTATACTTTGAGATGCTTCGTTTAACGCTTGCTCATCACATACCTCATCGTAGGTGTTCTGGTGCGTGTTTCGAGTTTTAAAACTTGATCTCAAGTGTTGTGAAATATTGTCATTGACGTAGGTTACATCGCGTGATAGGCGAGGTTTTCTATTTACCTCCATAGCAGGGATTTGGGGTCGATTTGAAGTTGTTATTCTGGCTGGGACAACAGTAATGCGATCTAAGTCGTCTAGGGAACGTGCATGTCTTTGCGATACTCTTCTTAGACTTTCACGCCACAAAGTGTCTTCTTCCCAAAGTAGCTCACCACTTACGGGTCCACCTAGAACTGTAGATTTATCGGAATTATTTGAAGGTTTTGGAGTCTCATTTGCCTCGGAAATATGAGCATCGCCTATAGAATTTGGTGCCACCAAAGCATTATTAACCGTTAGTAAATTGATATTTTTAGCATTAACATCAACCTTATAAATATTGTGTGAAATGCCAGTAATAGTTGCGGTTGATGGTGGAATGGTAGATGATAAGGTAGTGCTGGTCGATGGTGATGAGCTCGATGCAATTGATTGTGCTATGGACTGTGAACTTGGGTTAGTTCCATATATTGAGTTTAATGTTTGCTGATGTCTTAAATTTACTTTATAATTATTCATTTTCATGGCTGGATTTTGTATTTGTTGTATGTGAAATGTTTGGGCGGCACATGATGAAGATGGATGTGAGGGGTTGGAGGGAAAAAGTTCTCCAGTTTTTAAATTTTTTCCCGAACTATAACTTAATTTTTCAATGTTTGTTTTCATTTTATATAAGTTTTTACTATCTATAGCTTGATCTTTATCAGCTAATATCTCCATATTGATATTATGTGCTCTTTCTATGGGATTGTGAATGTGATCTATATTGGAGCCTTGAGCGTGTATATCTCTTTGATTATTTAATGTGGTCGGAGTAGATAATAATTCTCGGCTGCTGTTTAACTCTGAGTAGTAGTAGGGCGCAGATTGTTCCGATATATTACTGTTATTACGACTATGCAATGGGGTCGTGTATCTGGTAGTAGGCGTTAGACCGGTGGCTCCTAAAAAATCGAAGTGATTGCTGGGTCCTTCTATTTTTTGCAAGGAGTCCGTTGACGATACAAAGTGTATATTACCGTAGCAATGCTCATCATCGTGATTGCGGAATATTTTGGGAGGTTTTATAAGATTTGTCAGAATACCAGCTCCTTGAGCAGCAGCCGCATCTGTAAATATGGATGTGGTAGATGAATCAAACTTGGTATTTTGGTAGAGATACAAATCACTATTTTGTAGATCGTTGAGATAAGTATCCAGGTCAGCTGTCTCCAAGGCATCCTCAAATTTTTCACTCAAGGATTCTATTTCACTAATAGATTCCTCTGAAAGTGGTCTTCGTGATCTTTGCCTTTCTAGCTCAGAGTCAGATCCCTGCCTGTGTCTTAGCTCCACCGTATCTGTTTCGCTATTATTGCCAGTGCCTGGTAAAGATGACTTTTGTTGACTTAAAGTCAGTGATGAGTTTGATTGATAACGTATGGGCGTGGCTATGTAAGAGGGAGAATTTTTTTTCAATTTATTGTAAAGATCAAAATCGGAAGAATTATTCGAACTGTTGTCTGTTTGGAAACTATAGTTAGAATCGGACAACGTCCTCTCGTGCTGTTTCAACAACAGTAAATGTGCCGGTGTTTTAAGGTTTTTCACTTTGCTAAATTGATCAGGCAGCGAAAGACGACTAGATTTTAGAGCAGTTTCGTTCTTGGGAAAATTGAGTGACGTATTACTAGCGTGCATTTTCGGTAATTGTTCATACGATATATTGAATTTAGTGCACGAAGAGCTATCTCTACGCTTAACTGTATCATAGTTTTCTGCCGAAAATATTTCTTCTGTCTTTAGTTCTTCCATGGGTGGCGGGGAGTTGGGTATGGGTGGTGGCGATACTATTTCACTGTCAGAACTTTCAATACAATTATTAAGTGGCGTAGAAGCTCCTAAATAGTAAGAAGCGGGTCTGAAAGTATCTGATAAACTGAATCTTGTGCGAGATCTCATTTTTTTTGAATCCATGTATTTGGAGGATTCATCGTCAGCATCGGAACTGTCCGAGTTTAAGACCATCGAATTTTGTGGGGGCTTCAAAATATCCGGTAAATCTTTCCGTTTGTGTTGATTGCGATCTTGTTGAGATTTTTTCGATTTCTTTTTCAGGGTCTCGGTTGACTTTTTTGATTTTTTTAATGTTGACGTTTTGCCCAATGGCAGCAGAGTTTTCTCCTTTTTGTTGCTTTCATTTTTTTGGGCCGTTTTCATTCCTTGAAGTTCCATGTATAAAGGTTCATTAAGTGTTTTCAATTGTTTTGGTTTACAGCCTGTTTCGTTGGACGGAGTGCTGTTCGCTGAATTGTTTATGCACATAATTTCGTAATTATTTTTAGAATCTTCATCTTGTAATTGTTTTGTCATTTCGACGTAGTGATTTTCCTCTTCTTCATTTGTAGAATCCATCATAGAGACTAAGGTAAGACTTCTTTCGGTGTTTCCAGACTGGTCTGATTCTATTTTCTTGGGAGTCATGGGCAAATAATGAGACTCGTCAAAGTTTCGTTGATCTTCTTGAGGAGTCATTGGCTCATTTTCGTATATCTTAGAAATTTCCTTATCATCATCAGCTAAATCATGTTCAACTTTTGTGGTATCCATAGTTGTATCTTCTTCAACATCAGCTTCCTCGGCTAGAGCCTCATCCAAATCATCATCAGTGTATTCACATGTTGTGTCCTCGTCATCGTTATCTGTCTGATGTTCATCTAGATCTTGCTGCGTGTCATTTTCTCGTGGTGTACTAATGTCATCTTGAGTGGGAGTTATTACATCCTCTTCATTGCTGGTTGTTTCTTCCAAGTTTAATTGTAGTTTTTGGCGCTTTTCTTCATTTTCTTTAAAACGTTTTAGACTCATTAGCATTGGTGTAGCCTCATCGTCTTGTATTGCTTGTGTTTCTAGGTTCTCTTCAGTTTTAAAACCTTGAGAAATTTCATTTTCGTTGACTAAAATATCTGTTTGACTTTTACTAATCTCTGCATTGTTTAAAGTAGCCTCCTCATGTTTTGCAAAAGTTTGATTTTTGGTTTGCAGTATTTCAAAATTTTCGTTATTATTAGAGAGTTTATGAGATTTTGTGGGGGCCACGGTCTTAGTATTATACACTGGCACATAAGAGGATATTTGCGTTGAAGAAGAATCATTAATGGTCTTTTCGTCTAAAGGCACTGCAATAGCATTGGGTATTTTGGGCAATGTTTTTTTAGGCATAGAACTATCTAAACTATCTTCTAGGTCTGATTGAAAAAAGGAGGATGAAGATGAAGTTGTAACTGGTATCGGTTTAACATTTATTAATTTAGTTTTTAGAATTGGTTTTAAGACTTTTTGCCCTGCTGGTGTTTGTGATATTGTAGCCGTAAAAGTCGGGTCAGTAGAGGGTGTCAGAGAAGGGGTCTTTGGATATTCTTGGGGTTGTTGCATTTGTTGTTTTTGTTGATTTATGTCATTAATTGCAAATGCTTTCTTTGGTCTTGTTATTGTTGTACTGTCATTGTGTAAATTGCTTGTTGCATTGTATATTTCTAAACCACGACCACTGCATAGCATTAGATTAGAAGTGGTCAAAATTTGTGGTTTTTGGATAGTATTGGTGCTGTTTTTAGTGATGACAGAGGTGGTTATGCTAGAAGAGGTTGTGATGGTAGATGGGCTAGAACTAGTGTTGTGGCCGTTTTTACAAGTTTTGGCACGTAGAGAGGACCTTCCTGCCGGCGCTTTTACAATCGTTCCAGCTGTGTTTGTTTTTATGCGACATATATATTTTTATTTTTACAATACAGAGCCATTTTTAAAGATTTTTACGAACATTAAAAAAACGATAAAAAGAAAAAAATCAAAATTTGAATAAGACAAACAACTAATAAACATTTTTTTATTTTTTTTTTGGTTTTGGAAAAGTTCTGAAAATTGATTAAAGAATGATGATATTTAGTGCGAAAACGAACAAAAAAATTTTAAATAGTAAAAATAAAAGAAAAAATAAACCGTACAAACAATTAACTACAGGAAACAAAGTGTAAATGGCATGAAATTTTAAAAAACCGTAAACCCCAAAGAAAATTAAAATTTTAAATATATTATTAATGAGTTTATTTTTTAGTTTTTTTTTATATGTAAAAATCCAGTTCCACAAAATCTAAAGATTTATTCTAAATACGCAGAAGTATAAACAATTTTTATAAAGACATTACAAAGTACAGTACCTACAAAATTAATCAAACTTATCTCAGATTTTCTTTTCGAACTGATCGTTAATATTTGTAGTGCTTCTTAAATAGAAAGCTTGATATTGGAACTGTGCCAAACTCATTCGATAGTGATTTCTTTTTGTGCAAGTAGTCATGGCTTGGCAATGTTAGTATTATGACAATAATTATATTGTAAAATGTCTTTAACTGTATTTATTTTATGTATCAGTTATAAGTTAAGACATAAGTAATTGGCATTCAAGATAAAACGAAGAAGGGGAAATAGTTAAGATTTTTTCATCTCAAGAAACTTCAAACATTCCAGTTTTGTTATGATAAAAATTGAGACAATCTAGGAAAAAGTCAGGGATGAAATTTAAGACAATCTATGAAAAAGTCAGGAACGGGATTCCCATTGTACATAAACATAAAAAAGAAATTTAGGTTACTCACGGTGGGCTGGTTATCAGGTTCAGAAAGCGTCACTCTGAGCAAAAGAATTCCCAGAAAAAAGTTTTGTAGAACGCGAATTTTTATTTTAACAATTAAGCAATACTCCATTAAAAAAATTATAAAAAAATAAAAACACAAAGATACTTCAGGTCCTAAAAGATGTCCTATCCATAAATCTAATTTTACGTTCTTATAGGGTCGGTTGGGTACAAAAAGGTTATTATACTTACACCGATTATTTCTCTTCTAAGCAGTTCCTACACTATTCACTATAAAAAAACATATTTTAAAATTCGCCCAACTGCTGAAAATAGCAAGAGTAGGGTTTTTAAATATTTATGGAATTTATTGGAAAATTTTAACAATAAAGAAAAAGGAACATAAATTTTTCTTAAAGAAAATTTTTAAAATTTTGTTATTTTCCTTTTAAATTAGAGCCTAATTGCATAAAACACCGCACAAAAGTAATATAAAAAATATATGAAAGAGAGCACATGAAAATATTTCTAAATATTATAGTTACATAATTTTTATACAGTATTACGATAGATATTTTATACAGAAAAAAACACCTATGACTTTTAAAAATGTTTTTAGTCACAGCTTTATGTAGTGACCAAGTTTGGCAACCGAAACAAATATCGGTATTGGTACCGCTATTGATATTTATTTATTTCGGTATCGGTATTTCAACTATATACCCGTACCGAAACTTGAATACCTATCGGTATATACTGGTATTATAATAGTATATAAAATCAAACAAAATGTTTTTTTTTAAATAAAATTACTTAAACACTAAAGACTCCTCTCGAAATAAAGCCTTTTTAATAGATTTAAGTATGCTGAGTCCTAATTGGCATTTTCTAAAACATTGGGGACTCACATTTTACGCTCCAGTCAACTATTGGGTCGATTTATCATTCAATAAGTGAGACACACGCCAGCACCAGCGTTTGTTCTAGACTTTAGTGATTTCTAGTAGTCGACTGGGAGTTATCGACTGCTATTCTCATCACCAAATCCGTAGTTATCAATAGCATCAGATTTATGCTGAGTTCCGCCATTGCATTCACGCACTTATAGCAAAGAAAAAATAATTAAACATTTTATTTGAAATATATATTTATATCGAAAAGACGATACCGGTGTTGAAACGGTATTTGAATATCGGTATTTTGCAACCAAAATGAACTGCGCGACCGCGGTATTCAATTTAAACGGTATTTAATCGATTTTGGTATTAATTACGATGTCGGTAGCCAATTGCTAAAATTTTTCACGGTTTGACTGTGGCGCAAATTTGTTCACTACCACTCAGTTTAGTGATAGTGAATCTATATTATTAATAGGCAAACACGTTTTTTGAGATCCCTTTTGCAGACGTAATACTGAACCGATTTCGGAAAGATTTATATCTTTTTAATGGGGATTTCAGATAGTTGTGCACAATTATAATTTTATTTGAATCGCTTTAGTATTTTGGGAGTTATAAGCGTTTGAAGTTGCTAACAATACATGCACACTTATTACACATTTAAAATGTGTTTATCCAATTTGCTTTGTGTAGAAATGAGATAGAGTTTTTTCTACATGTATTTTGTAATAAGAGAGTTTTAAGTTGTTTATTGAGAATGTTTTTTTTTTGTATTTTACCGTATATATTTATGTAAAAAGTTAATATTTAATATCATTTAAATATATGCAAGAAAATGGTCCCAAATCGGTTTAAAATTCCCTAAAAAAATATACCTGTGCAGTTGCATCATTGATTGCATAATCTATATATTTAATAGGCAAACACGTATCTTTATATCCCTTTTACAAAACTTTTTGACAAAACTTAAGATATTTATTGACAAATATGCACAATTTATATTTGCTTAATATCGGTTCCGTATTTTGGGAGGTATAAGAGTTTAAAGTTGCTACTAATGCATGCACACTCATGGCATATGCATGTATCAGCTTCAAGTTGAAAAATAAACAAAGCATACATGTGGGTTTGTCCAATTTTTTGCATTTTCCATACATAATTGGTAAACAAAAGAGAACTTTTGTATTTTATCGTATATATTTATGTAAATGCTTAATATTTAATTGCTAGAATATGGTCGATTGTTTAACAATACAACAATTTCAAAATTTTCACTAGAAACAAAAAACTATTTGATTTTACATTGCAATTATAGGAAACATATCTATCGAGTGATTATAAAAATATAGACAAAGCAATGCGAAATTTGTACAGTGCATAGATGTGAATAGATATTACATGTTACATGTAAATTTTTCGAAAAATGTAGAAAAATTAAAACTTGAAGTTGAACAAGTGCGTTGTATTTTACATATAAAATTTTAAAGGCTGTGGGGCCGGGTTAATATTATATATTAAAACTTGTCATTTTGCAGGTACATTTTTTATGCACATAAATACCGAAAATGAAACGAATGTTATATTCTGCAACAAACATTATTACAAGAAAAAAAGCTATAATTAATTAATTATAAACACACAGTTGTTTAACTTTGTCTATTTTCAATTAAATTCCTTAGAAATATTTAGTTAAAATAATATATTGTTAATTTATTTCGATATTGGTTTTTTTATTCATTTTTTATTTTTTGTAAACTAATTAATTATAAACTAAATAATTTGGTGGCAAATGCCATTAATTTAAGAATTTAAATTTTGTTGTTGTTAAAACGCTCGGCAGGAAGGCTCTATTGTTGTTGAATTTTGCATATTTTTTTCATTTATCTACTTTACGAGTAAAAGTGCTTGAGAGTTATTCATGGTAAATGTTAAAATTCAATTTCATAAATCAAACAAAAGAAAAAACAATACAAAAAAATAATTTGGCGATAGAAAGTTTTTTAAAGCATTTAAAATAATTAAGTGCAGGGCTGATATAAATCTTTATCCGTACTGATATATATGGAAACAATAAAGAAAATGAAATAGAAAGCATATAATTATATTTTAAAAGTACCACTTATTAGCAATATTTTATAGATTAAGAAATAGTGCTGGCAAAGTATTGAGTAGTGGGTACCGAGTATCGGGTATTACCTTTTTTTGGTTACTCAATAGTAGTTACTCGATTCTTTTAGAGTTGTATTTTTAAGCAAGTTGAGTGGCTAAAATAGTGCATAAAAATACTGTATAAAAAGACAACTAGTAGTAAGATCCTTTAATTAAATCAAAACTAAATAATTTTTTTGAGAACAATTAAACTATTTTTTAAGTTGTTCTTAACTTTAAATTAAAACTTAACTTTACATTTATACATACAACAACAATAATAGTTGAAGATCTATTTTTATTTTTTGAAGAAACTACTTCAAATTGCAGATAAAAACTATACGTTACAAATTCAAAAAAACCCTTAAAAGTATCGAGTAGTATTGAGTACCCAAATGAAAAGTTTTAAATATTATTGAGTAATGAAAATTAGTAGAATTTGCCAGCACTATTGAGAAACCAAATTTAAACTAAGCTTTTGCTAAGGCAGAAAATATTGCATGAATTACATGATAACCTCCTTAATCCAGAAATACATATATGAGGTATATGTGGTCAATAAAATAGGTATCATACAAGTTTCTAGTTAATTTTAACAATCAAAAATTAACAAACCAAAATAAAAAAAAAATAATGAAAATTTTAAGCATAAATGCGACAATCAATTTGATAATAAAATAGGTATGCAGAAATGCATAAAACAGAAGAATGTTTCTATGAAGACTAAAAAAATTACTGCATCAGTAGCCACTTTGTCATGTTCTACGTTATGTTTCAACAGCAGCGTCATTCTATATTTCGTGGACTTTTACCAAGTAAATCGATTTGTTATGAATACTTCGGTTCCTTAGCATTACTGTTGAGTATTCCCAAAGATTTTCTATGGCACTGATATCGGGTTATTGATTGATTGATTTTGCCACTCCAAAGCATTTACTTTATTTTTTCGAAAGCGACCACTTACAAACTTGGGGTCTTGCCACCGTAGTGACATTTCCTATTCAGCAAAAGGTAATACGACTTCCTGAAGTGTATTTTTATCAATTTACTTGGTCATGGTTTCCGAAATGAGGTGAAAAACAACCCCAAACCATAATGTTACCACCAACAAGTTTTCTGGTGTAATAAAGGTTATATTCTGGACAATTAAGTCCGACTAGTATCATTTCCAAACAAATTTATTTTGGTTTCCCAACTCCCTGTGGTCTACAACAAGTTCTGTGTTGATTTGCAACTGTTCCCACTTCTGCAAATTGAGTATTTTAACAAGCGGAACTTTACGAGCTGTTCGTCCCAGAAGATTAGTCTCACGCAGACGTTGCTGCAAAGTTCTTGCTAAAATTTGTTTGTGCATTTTAGTTGCAATTTCCTTGGAGAACATAGTAGGATCTCGCTTCGCCAGCATTGCTGTGCATAGGAGTTTAGGTTTATTAAAAACTTTTGGACTATACTCCACTTGTAAATTATTTATAAAAAATCAGCAACCATTTTATCTTGCAAACTTTTAATTCTATCTACTCTTTTGCAGATGGCAGCAACATGTGCCATTCGTATTCATTCAGTAACAGACCAAGTCTGCCGGAGATCGCAATGAGGCAAAATATGAATGATTCGCTAAATAATGATATTTTAGCAATCTCTGAATGGGGACGTGCGAATAGGATCGAATTTAATGTTCGTAAAACCCAATGTTGTATGCTTAAACACAGATGTACGAACAATCATGCTGCCCCATCTGTAATAATGGGTGGTGCAGATATTGAGCAATCAGAGACTCTTGATGTTCTTGGTATGAAAACTAAATGTGATGTTCGATGGACTGATTATATTTTTCAAGTCTCAAAAGAAGCATTCGAGTGGCTCGGCTTTCTAAGATGGTGTAAGAGATACTTCACTCCATCTGATCTCCTTAATAATTACACCACCTATATCCGACCGAAAACGGCATACAACTCTCATGTATGGGCCGGTGCTTCAAAGTCTATTTTGACGATACTGAACCGCGTACAGAACAGGGCGAAGAAGTTCATCGGTGACAGTAGTGCAGCGAACTCTATTGACTCACTGGAGCATCGGCGCAATGTGGGATGTATTTCACTGTTTTATCGTTACTACAATGGAATGTGCTCTAATGAAATCAGAGATCTTATTCCCGAAACCCGGTAATTTTTACGACCAACAAGTTCTTCGTTAAGAGCGCATCCATTTGTGGTTAATATGCCAGTGCATCGCACTACGCATTACAGAGAAAATTCGTTCTTTAGCCGAACAGTTCGCATGTGGAATAAACTTCCTGCAGAGGTCTTTCCTTTAACTTTCAGTGTGGGAAGGTTCAAATCGAACATCCAGAAACACTACTCCCTTTAGCCTTCTTCCCATATCCAATTTTCCTAGTTCCAGCACAATGTATTGCATATGTAGGGGTCATCCCCTGAGTGCTGGTCCAAGTTCAAAAAAAAAAAATTTAAAGCAAAAACCATAAAAAGTTAATTTTAATCCTGAAATTTGCAAAAGTTTGCGAAGGAACAAATTTTTCTTGACGATACATTTTTCTATTTGAAATTTATTGAAAACAGAGTTTTGGGGTAACAAACAACTTCTTTATTTTTCTTACTACCTTTGTTCAATTAGTCGATCTTTTGTTAACAAAAAAATTTATTTGTGTATAAAAGTCAACAAGAAATAAAATGCTTATTCGAAAAAAGGTGATTGATTCTTCATTCTTAAATTTTTTTAATAGTTTTATATATTCCCATCTCTTCTATAAGGAGCACAGGGCCTCAATAAATTGGTTGAACATATTTCTGTCTTTTACCAACGCTCTCACTTCACCCCAGGATTTACCCATTCCGGCCACTTCTATATCGATTTCCCTTCTCCACGTATGAGCTGGGCGTCCTCTTCTTCGGCTTCCTTGCGGGTTCGTTGATGTCATGATGTCGTTCCTTGATCTTCTAGTTATTATTAGTTATTTCACTAAATTTTGTTCAACAGACTTTTTGGTTGCATTAAAAGCGCGATATGTTTAAGCATAGAGAAACAAAAGCCGTAAAATAATTTATTTCTATACGAATCTAAGTATTTTCATTTAATCGGGGCATTGAAAGAAAATATTTGTTCTTATCTCATACTTTTTCTTACGCTCATTTTTTATTATAAATGAAAAAAAAACACAACAGTAAATATTTGTATAAAATTAAGGTTAAATATAATAAGTCAAGCAAATATGTGAGAAAAAATAAATTTATGCATAGAAAAATTAGCAAGCAAATATTTCTTAATGCACTCGTACATAGTTTGAATAAAAAAAATGTATTGCATAGAGATAGAGAGAAGCGAAAAAGATACAAAAAAATATATATATTCCAGAACATTGAAGCATGCTAGTTTTACAGATGTATCTACATGCAAACGATAGAAAATCTAAAGGTTAAAAGTACAGAAAAAAGACACACATACAACACATACAAATAATTGCAAACGAAAACTAATCCTTTTTCAAGGGTTTGTATTTCCAATTTAAGCCAAAAAGTATGCAAATAATTTACATGTTAAATATCCCGAAATGGTATACATAGAAACTATTTTATTGCAAGTAGTACAGATACACAAAAAGACAGAGAAAAAAATATATATTTAGAAGGTGAGAAGGATAGATAATGAGAGAGAAAGAAAGACAGTGACAGAGGTAAGAGATATCACAGAAATTAGGGAAATATGTAGGGAAATTTTGAAGCAAAATTTTTTTTATTAAGTTTCAAATTGCAACTTTAACGACAATTGATTTAAGAAAAAGGCCCTTTTGTAGGCCTTTTATATTTTCATGTCGTTTAATTTGCAATTTGATTAAAAAGCTTAAGAAATATTTATTTTGTATGAGAGCAGATAATAATAACTTACCTTCATCGTCTGAAGAATATGAATTGTAACCAGCAGTAGGTCCAACATTTGCATGTGTCTCGGAACGGCTACGTTGTATTCCACCAGCCGTATTTGTTTTTGCAGAGACAACTCCCTTAGTGGCAGTTATGGTATTGGGATAGTGGGCTCCGCTGGCAACAGCGGTTGAGGCCAATAGGATGTTGGGATTACTTCCTAGTTTAGACATGGCCGATATATTACTGGTGGCTGCAACAGTTTGGCCACTTTGCGTGCCAGACAACATTGAGTGTTGAACACCTTTACGTGTAAGCGGTGATTGTAACATGCGCTGCTTCCATTCTAATAGACGTTTCATAGACTCTTCACGCTTGCGTTCGCCATCCAAATGAGAGGTGGGCGTAGTTTGCGTAAGACCACCAGTTGCGGCAGCAGCGGCTGGAGGTGAGATTGTGCCTGTGGGTGGAGAAGTAACTGTTGTAGTAGTGGTTGGATTAGCGGACGATGAGGGTTCATCGTCAAATGTCGACGAACGTTTAGGTAAGCGAGCACTAGCTGAACGTAGGAACTGTTCATTTTGTTGAATAATTTGTTGAGTTGTGAGACCTGATGAAAGTAATGACGACTGTGATGCTTGTTTTTGTTGATATGCCGGCGATTGATTTAATTGCAATTGCTCTTGCTGCTCTTGTTGCTGAGATGGTGGTGATTGTGTGTGATGAGGATGAGTGGAGGATGAGCGAATTTGTGAAGCATTACCCATGGTTTGTGAACGACTCATACGCGGTATGCTAGTATGTCCTGCTTGATTACCTAAAGCATCTTGTAGAAATTCATTACGTTTGTATGTTCTTTCATAAGGATTCTCATAACCGATTGTATTCATACCAGTCGCTACAGGACTAAGAAAATCTGTAGATCCACTTGTAGTGCGATAAGAACCGGCCTGTTGCGGCTGAGCTTGTGGATTTTGCAAATACAATACGCTTTTGCGCATTTTTTCAGCATAATTCTCCTCAGAATAATAAAAGCTATCTGGTGTACGATTAATGTCCAGACTCGACTTTGGCCGTGGTGCTCTTACTGGATCTGGCTTTATCATTACGGCAGTTGCAGCAGCATCTGCAGCGGCTTCTACTCTAGCTTCATATTCCAAAAAGTCTGCTGAATGAGGGCGTACAATGGCGGCTGCAGGCCTGGCTCTTAGATTCATATTGCTGCCAGCAGCATTTTGTCCAGGAGATGACTATAATTAAATAAAATAATAATTATTTGTACATAATTTTCGTGCAGTTATTAAAATTTCTTTTTGTTTCCTTTTAATTATTTTTGATTTGGTAGAACTTTTTCAAATGAAGTACAAATAACTTTTTTACAACATCAACTACTTTTACATTTCAAAACAATTTTCTATTTTCTCATTTAATTGCAATCCTTCCTTCCTTCCTTCCTTCCTTTACAAACAACTACACACATACAAATTTTTAGTTTTAGTTTTTAAAAACCTCTTAAATCCTTAAAGAAAAACTTTGTCTTTTGTAAACTTGTTAAAATTTGCTCATTGAGAATAATTCAAATGTACAAATTGTACATGTATGTGTTTTTCCAAATCAAAAGATAAAAAAAATAGATTTCAGTGTTTGACGATATCAACTTACATACGAAAGTAATCAAAACTCTGTAATATCGAAGGATCCTTTAGCAAATAGATCAGGGATTTGAAAGTAATTATTTTATTCGTTGAATTTCAAAAACTCAAGTACATGCTTCTGTCGCATAAAAGCTCTATATGTATACATGTCGTGTAAGTAAAAGCAGAACTACAAACAACTTATTATTATCCTGTGAAAAACAGGACGGGCTTATATTTTTCATTGTTTATTTGTTTTGTGCATTGTCCTGCGAAAAACTGGATGACCTACATAATTATTCACCCTCGAAATTTTGCACTAAAAGCAGAAGAGAAAATTGTTTCCCCTTTTATTTACGGAAAGGGCAGTTAACAAGTTATAGAACACGGGCACTGGGTAGATAAGCAACTCAAGTGTTATTAACAATATCTCTTATATCCAGTCAGGTCTGTAATTTTTTTTAGTTTAGCGTGATAATTATTTTGATTAAAAATTTTAATGGAAGTATAGTTCGGGTGGCAATTCCTAGCGAATGAAAGCTTTTTTGTCTAACCAGAGAACCAAACGAAGAGAAAAGTTTATATTTCCTCCTGAAACGAGGAGAGTATCTACTTAAAGAAAGTTGTATGATTCATCAAAAAAGGACGTTACTGATTTCCCTCCGATTTTCGAAAATCGAGTTTTCGAGTAATAGGACAAATTTGTTTGAATTTGTATGGAAATTTTGCTCGATATCGAATGCCGTGATTTGGCCCCAGATCTTGTCGTTTTGAGGTCCTATAGCTACACGTATGCATGTTTGTATAAGCGTGTTAGCAAATGTCTAATTTTTTAAATATTCAAGCCATAGAAACGAGATTTGCAAAATTCTACAGTTTCATTTCACTTACACAGATTTCACGTGAATATGAACCGATTTGGTAAATTTTAACAATTTATTTTCGGAAAAAATATATTTTTGACATCAATTTAATGTTACTATACCGATCGAATCTAAAATCTAGTTAATTCCTGATCTTGAAAAAAATACCACCGCAAATTTCATTCAAATCAATTAATCCGTTGAAGAGTTATAGTTGACGAAAAATTCCTGTCATATCGATTTTTTGTAGTCCACCAAGCTTTTGCATTTAGAGAACTGCATCAAGTGCCGTAAAGTTGATCTAAATCGGTTAAGCTGGTTCCAGAGATTTTTATTAAATAATGAAGTAATAAAAGTGATGCCTGGTCGAAAAAGCCAGCTAAACTGCATATTCTAAAGCACATACTCAACAGTATAATAGCAACGCTAATAGTTTCAAAAAATTGTTGTTGAATTTTTTTTTGCATAATTGCTAATGTTTGTTTGATATACAACTGTACATGTCAATTTATATTTAAATTTATTGTTTTTATATTTTTTTCTCTTTTTGTTTTAATTTTTATTTTATTGATAATAATTAAAGTTAGACATACGAGGGCGGATTGATATTGAAGCTACCTAAGTAGGAAAAAAACATTTTTCAAAAACCAATTATTTCTCATCATAATCTCCTTTTAGCTCATTACACTTAGTCCAACGTTTCTCCAGTTTTTGTATCCTTTCCGAAAAATAGGATTTTTCGAGGTCCTTAAAATAGGCATTTGCTTGGTCAATAATTTCATCGTTGGAGCTGAATCTCTTTCCACAGAGCCATTTCTTCAGGTTTGGAAATCGGAAGTAGTCTCTAGGGGCTTAATCCGGAGAATATGGCGGATGAGGTACCAATTCGTAGCCCGATTCATAGAGCTTTGCCATTGAGACTGCACACGTCACATGTTTACGTCTATGGTCAATTGAGAGCAAACACGGCACCCATCTTGCCGAAAGCTTTTTCATACGCAAATGTTCATGCAAAATGCTGAACACACATTCATATAATATGTTTACCATATCAACAATCTCACGTAACTTGACTCGGCGATCATTCATGACGATATCGAGGATTTTCTTGATATTTTCTTCAGTAACCACCTCTTTTGGCCTTCCTGTTGATGGTATTGTTGCAGTGCTTGTTCGGCCGCGTTTAAATTCAGCAATCCAATATTTTACCATGTAATCTGACGGAGCAGACTCACCGTAATAATTATCAAGCTTTTCTTTTGTCTCTTTCGTAGTTATACCTTTCAAATAATAGTGTTTAATCACTGCACGAAATTCACTTTTTTCCATTTTTCAAGAAACACAAAAGTTGTTTACTGCAAACGACTACAACAAATAAACTAATCGATGAATTTGGGTGAAATTTCAACAGCTGACGTTTGACAGATCGCAATTTCTAAAAAAAGTTTTTGTGTTTGTGCTGCCATCTAGCGCTATATAGCTTCAATAAATCCTCCCTCGTATGTATGCTTGTAACACAATGCGTAGCTATACTTTTAAATATGAGACTATGTCTTGTTGTATAGGAAGTTAAATAGTAAATAAATAAATAAATACTTGTACACCCAGCCGAATTTAGGTCTAATTTTAAAATTACGTCGAATGATTAATTTTTATTAAATGTGACATCAGCAGTTGCTCTTTTCAAACTCTTTCAAAGGGTTCTAAAAACTGTTTTTCTTATTTTAAAGTATAAACTTAAAATATATATTTTTCTCAAAATCTAAACAATTTTCTCTTAAATATATAAAAACAAAGAAACAATAAATTTAATTAAAAAAAGAAAGAAAAAACACGAAATCTTTATTTCATGTGTTAACAACTCCCCACTGATATAAAAACGAAAATCCTTTGGAGAATACTAGAAGGCTTTAGTGGAAGCACGTACTTTTACATTAAAAACAGCAAAAAGAAAATTGTTCACGTGATAGATTGTGGAAGTGTACAGTACACCTACACTCTATTACACAAACACTCAAAGAGTAGACACACATAATACATATATACATATACATATATATACACTTGCACCAACAGTGTCGGACAAATTTTATTACATTCTTCAAATTTATTTTATTTACATTTAAAGTGATACAATAATATGATCTTCGAAATAAAGCGTTATTCACATTAACTTCGGCCGCTTTATAGAACACTTTTTAAAAAAAACCAAATCTCAACTTAATTTTTTTCTTAAAATTTGTTTGAATGAATGAGTGAATTGTTCTTGTTTGGGAAACATAGGACACTGCGACCAAAGATCTATTGTAACCCTTGGCAGGTGCTAGAGCACATCATCTAGATTTGTTTTCCTGAGAAATCTCAAGATTGCCAGTGGTTCTAGTGTTGGCTGTTTCCAATCCTCCAATAGGTGCTTGCATAACTGGGTATATCTTCTGTGGCATAAAGCTTCACAGGCCTTCAGAATATGCTCTGGAGTTTCGTCCTCATAATCACAGAATCTGCACAGGCTATCTATCATTCTCAAAGCCAAGTTTGTAGATCCTACAATGACCTGTGAGGAAGCCTGCGCGCGTTCTTAGATTGTTTCTACTAAGGGCCATGAGAGATGAGAAACGGTTTTGGTTATACGTTCTAATCATTAGCTTTGCATGACTCAGTCCAGGGATATTGTACCAGTGATATTCCCTGGTACTTCTAGTCACCTTTGATATATCTTTCCGGATTTTAACCAATCCAAGCCCACAAAACGGTTCTGGTCCGACCATGGGTTTACTATCCCCCTTTCCAGGCCATTTTGTCTGCGTTTTTGTTTCCTGCCACATCTGCGTGTCCAGGAACCCAGGAGAGTGTGACCTTATTCGTCCTGCTTAGCTGATTAATCTTGATGCGACATTCACAAGCCAGCACGATCTGAGTGCCCTGATAGCCGCCTGACTATCCGAGAAGACTGCTATTTAACGTTCTGGGTAGCCCCCAGAACATCTTTCAATGGCATAAATGCCTGATTGAAAAATGGTAGGAGTTTTCCCCACGGACTCGTAGTAGTTAATCCTCGGTCCTACAACTCCCACGCCAGAACCTGTCAGCGTTCTGGAGCCATCAGTATACCACCTGATAGTGCTCGTTCCAAAGGAATATCGTGGTGACGATTCCCCTTATTCCCTCCTGTTGGCCAATATAGTTTCAAATCTTTTGTAGAAAATTTTGTCGACAAAATAACGGCAATTAAAATTTGTTTTCTAAAAATATTTGCCGTTTAACTGTCAAAATCTTTATTCAGTTGGGTTATACTTGAATGTTTTGTGAGCAACGGAAAATCCTAATAGAACAAATATTTTGATAATCCGACATTTTCGGGCTCAATGAGTGAAAGCAGTAAAACTGCCAGAAGATACTCTTAACGAATTTATAAAACCATAGAAGCACTTCGAAAAATAGATTGTAAGTAAACAGAAAGTAGAAAAACAAATTTTAAACTGACCAAGAGCTTACAGGGAAAGTACTACATTCAGACATATACTACTATACATACATACATACATGTGCTGCATAAAATTTAAATTTACTGATTTCAGTTAGTGGCAGTTGGTAGCAGCAACAAAAACACACCAGTAGTAGTTTTTCTCTGCATTCAGATGCTGTTTAATCTGTTGGTGTTTGTTGACTGTTGCAAATCCAGGTTGCACTTTATATTCAACTTGCATTTCTGATGGTTGGGTGGTCTACTGGTGGCAATTTTTAATTTCTATGTAACTGAGTGAGTGATTGTGTCCCGTATGTTACTTAGCATTTGTTCTAATGTCATACCTGCCCACTTTCATCTATCAAACGAAAGTTGTTTGCAACTACGACCTATTTGGTATTTTTGTTCTTATATTTTCGTTCTGCTTCTATTGTTTGTGTTGTTGTTGTTTAACTTAGAATGAATGCAAATTTTCCCTTTAAGCCTTTACTACTAACTACTGACACACTAAAAAGTCTAATTAAAAGTTCAGCTCATGTCTGCAAAAAAAGTTCTTTTTTTAAACAAATAATTGACAGCAAAAACATACACATCATGGACTAAATGGGGTCTTTACAGCAAGAAAAATATACAATTTTGTTGTAAGTATTCGAAAAGAAAAAAAATAAACCCTTAAAATAACAAATTGATGTCACTTTTTCTTTCAGTTTCTTACTGGGCTAAAGTTCTAATTAGAAGAAATTGTTGCAAGGCACTTTAAAGAAGTAAAAAATAACCGTTTACAGTCGAACTTCTTAACAGGGCATATAAATTTTCGTTAAATTAATCTCACAATTTTCATATTCTGCTGTAAAGATTATTCTAATGAAAAAAAAACTAGAAAAGTTTAAACTTTAAAACACTTAAAAATAACGTTATGAGTCAGAAAAGAAACTTTAAGTTTTTAATTTACTCAATAATAAAAAGTATTCACCTCTTAAGAGGTGAGTATACAAGACATTTGAATGAAATTTTTACACAATATTAAGAACGATATGAATATTAACTTGAAAAATCGAGGTTTTTGAGTTATGATGTTGTTTCAGCTAGGTTGTCTTCGTGCAACATGTTACTGTTAAACATGTTCAGTTTGGTCTATAATTTAACCATGAATCGAATTACAAACGAACACCGCCTGCAGATTATTGAATTTTATTATTTTTCCATTTTATGGTCAGTTTGGGCGATCTTCTGAGGCAGCTATTCAAAATCTTGTGACTAAATGTAACACCAAGTCACACCACATTATTGAACATTAATCCACCCACACGCATCTAATTGAGCAAAAATCTGCTGTGTATCTGTGTAGAAAAAAGGCATAAAAAATGTCATTTTGAAATGAAGTAGGAAGTAGCTTTGGAAAATTTTAGTGTCCGACCGAAAGTTCGGGTTCGGCTACGGAGTTCGGAAAAAGGGTGTTCGATCAATGTTCGGAGTTCGACCAAATTTTACCGAATACCGAACTTTTTTATGAAACTACATACATATTTATTATCATGCAAGGAAAAATTCATAACAGTTACGCTTTGAAAAATGCCCACTTTCGATGTCAAAAAACGTACTGAAAAACACGTCAGCAGTTATTTAGTGCTGCTGTATAACTTTATTCAAGGCGAAGAAGTAATCCATATGACATAAATGCAAAAAAAATGCATTCTTTTCATTATTATATAGAAATATTAACTTTTCAGAACTAATCTTTATAAACGTACACTGTCTATGTTGAACTTTTTTTGAGCAATTTATCTTTTAATTTTGTATCTTTACGAAAGTGTAAATTAAAAAATGCACAATTGTTCAGATTTAATGACAAAAAGTTCAAGTGCGTTCGATCGGAAGCTAGAAAATTTATTTGTTCAGCGGAGCTGCATCGTAGTCTTTAGTTAAAAAGTTTCCGTATGTTACGCATTTTTTGCAAATATTGATTTTTAAGTCGAGTATTTCGTTCGGTTCGGCTGTAAATTATTATTATTTTTTTGTTTTGCACTATATTATCGAAATAATATCTCTATGGAAAGTATGCAATTTATGTATATAAAGGGTGTCCGAAAATTAACGCAAGATTTGAATCGCTGCGATAAAATAAATTGTACAACTGACATTATTGAGAACAGCGTATTTTTCTTCTTGAACAATACCTCAAAAGCAATGAAAATTTCACAATTTAGGTTTTCTATTTAATTCAAATCTTGAGTTAATTTTAGGACACCCTTTCTAATACATACACACAATTTATAGGGCTACAATTGTTGCCAAATATTTCAGAGCAATGTCCACTTTTTTTATTATTAAAAAAATAATATGTTGTAATAAATATAAGAAAAAGTTTACTAAAGCACTTTAAGGCAAACAGCTTGATTAAAAAATAAAACAAAATACTTTATTCAATTCTGTAGAAAAATGAAAAAAGAAACACCGAAAGAAAGGAACACAAGCAATAAATAAAATTTGTACAAAAGAATACTTAAAAAAAGAAATGATATTAAAGAAAGAACATAATTAAAGAAATGCCAAATATTATTAATATTTTACGCTAAAAAGTAGTTGATTACCTCCAGTTCAAATTTTGAAGGTAACATTTTTGGGAGAATTTTTGATAAATTCAAACAGTTTTTATTAAGAACGTAATATTGAAACATTTTAATTATTAGAGTAGCACAACGGATGGATAAGTACTGATGTCGGGGTCGCTACACCAGGTCATCGGCGTTCTTTGCTCAATTGAACCACTGGTCACGGTTGAAAACTAGTAGACATATCAACTACTTAACTAAATTATTTAACAAACTAGATTACAAAAATTTCTTATATTTATTTTAAAAACTTAAATCAATTTCGGTTAATACGAAATTCTCATCTCTGATGATTAATTATTTTATATATTTTCAGCGCCATTAGTTGCTGAGGTCAACCTTTTGCCGTTAATGTTTATTTCTTTTTTGTCTTTTATAGTTATATTTTTATTCTTAGTATTCAGCCAACAACTACACAAAAAAATACTTTCAAACTTAAACCTAAACAGTTCAAAGAAATTGTGTATAAGTATTAATTAATGCCTCGTATTCAGTAACTATTTGTCAACGCCAAAAAATAAACTATTGCCTTCTCGCTATCGGCAGCTATTTTTACTATTAACAGCCTCTTACTGTCCTCCAAGGCCTAGAAAATAGCAAGAGAGTGTTAAAAGTAGTCAACTGCTGTCAACAGCGAGTGGAATAAGTCTTAATTATTGGTGTGGCCTTGATGTAATGTTGACAAATAGTTAAGGGGTAATATTTTACTCAATATTTTCTTGTTAAGTTTTAAAAATACCGAAGAAGAAATTCATAATTTTAAGCAAGGCCTTTCAAAAAAATTTTTAAAAATCGCTCCATAATTGCGATAATCAATTGATCAATTCACAAGCTATTCGTTTGGCTTATCGTCTAAAATCGGACGATATTTTTTTTATGTGCTTGTGAACAGACAAGTTTGTTGTCTCGTCATTTTGCCGTATTTTAAATGTCAATTCACTGTAGCTAATTCATTGAGAGTAAATAATTTATGTCGAACAACAAAATTACCGCAGATATGGGAATTCTAATTTTTCGCGAAATACTTAACAACTTTTTCGCGACAAACAATTTTGATTAAAATGGTTTGCAAATTAAATTGAAATGAAACAAGTATATATTTATCATTAAGAAGAATGTATTTTCTGGGTTTACTTATCACATATTTAAGAGATTTTAACAAATTAATCTAACAAATAGAATTTTTCCGTAACTGGCCTCAATACAACCTTTTATAAAACATACAAAATTCAAACATATAATTATAACACACTTTTGTATGAAAATTAGCAACAACAAAAATACAATACTGTATAATTAGACGATTACACAACACATAATACGAGCTTCTGAATTGAACAAATACTTCCGGCTGCAATATGTCATTCAGATTTCCCAAAAATATAAATCTGCAAGCAGATTGTTTGAATAAACAAAAAAATAATTTTGAAAATCGGATCACATTTGTGAAGAGCTTCAGGGTGCACTAACATAAAAAAATGAAACGAATTACACGCGAAATGATTGATAGCCACCTGCTTTTTTGAAGTCGTTTAAAAACCCAAAATGAAACTTTCTGTCACGTTTAGAAAACCAGGCCCTAAGTCCAGAGGACCATTTCGCAAAACCGCAAATTAAAAAAATTAAAAAAAAAATATATTTTATGTGCTTTTGTAGAACTGCATTTTTCGTTTTGCTTTGGTGTTGCATTTAAACACAAATCCATTACCACCCCCTTTGTATGTTTTGTTGTTTGAAGTCACACGTGAAAGCACATTTCTATTTTTATATTTTTTCTACTCCAGAGTACATTTAAATCTTTTGGTAGCACACATTTGACACGACCTATTTCCTCCAGGCATAGTGCACATGACAACAGTTTTAAATGTACTCGTATTGTGCACTCCTCCTTCTATTTTTCTTCTTTTTATTTTTTACCACTTCTTTCTATTACATTTATGCTGCATTGTGTAATTCTTATAACAAGGGAATATATACGAGGGTTGGTCGCTCTTTATGATGCACAACATAAAATACATCATTTCTGGCAGCCGAAAAGTAAGTAAATGTTGTTTGATTTTAATGTCTTTTAATTGGAGTTGTTGCAAAATCCGGTTGAAAATTGTTTATTTATCTGACTCCAAAATCAATTTCTGTAGCTAAAAACTTTCGTATTCTTTCTACGTTAACAATTCGATTAAATAGTTGATATTTATTTACAACTGCCACCATCTAAAATGTGGAATATACACAGGAGTACTGATAAAGTACAGAGCGTAACAGAAAATGGACAGCCATTTCCTTCTGCTAGAGCTGTCAGCTCTCCCATTTTAACTTTTTTTTAATTTTACAGATAACAATTTTTTTCAAAGGGAGGTACCGCGAGAAAGGCGAGATTGTTATGGCTGGCAGTTGCAGCGTTGATGTAGTGGATGAATTCATATATCTCGGATCCGCTCTTAACCAAAAGAACGATGTCAGCTCTGATAAAAAAGAAGGATCATGCTGACAAATATGTAGGTGCTACTTTGGGATCGGTAAATAGCTGAAGAATAGAGCCCTCTCTCGAAAGACGAATATCACACTATACAACACATTCATGTTACCTGTGCTTCTACCATGTGCGCTAAAACATGGGTACTTGCGAAAGCGGATAAAGCAATGTTAGGTGTGCTCGGGGGAAGATTTTTCATACAATTTACGGATCATAAACGGAGAGTATAGACGTCGAACGAACTGTAAGCTGTACGAGCTGTATCCCGATTGCGCTGACTGGAACATTTCCGTCGAATGGAGATGATTGGTCCAGCCAGAAAGACGTTGGATGACAACTATCACTGAAAGCGCCGACAGGAAAAACCGAACCTCCGGTGGAACGACCAAATAGAAGAAGATATGAAAACCCTTGGTATTATAAACCAAAGACAGCACGCACAAGACCGAAGTGGTTGGAAATCATTTATTTAGTAGGCCAAGACCAACAATACATTGTAGAGCCAGCTTAAGTAAGTAAATTTTTTTTAATATTTCTTTTTTAATAATTAAAATATAAGTCCATGTTCTAAAACACGATTTTAATTAAAAATATGCAATTTAAAAATTTTATTTGAGTTTATTAATTAAGTGTTTCAATTGTTTACTTTTGAACTTCTTTTGATTGTAGCTTTTTTAAAGCTAATATAGAAATTAAGAACGCTGTCGGCATTTTAATATGAAATTTATTTATTTGTTTACGTTGTTTTATGACAAAACATTTGTTTTTATTGTTCCAACATAGCTTCGAAAAATGGCAAAACGTTAGCAAATCGTAGCGATTTCAGAACAGGTCAAAACGCGTTTTGCGTTTTTAAAACTGTATGCGATTTGACATGAATCCAAATTTATAGCACTGCTCATTATTCATTTAACAGTCATAGTGAAATTTATGAACTTTATTTAGGAGCCAAAATCTAGGAGCAGGGACAAGTTCCATACTAACCAATGATTGGAAAATGGGGAACAAGATATTACTTAAGAAAATTATAATAAAAGGAATTCTACAAATCGTCATATGATTTAAAAAAGCTCTAAATTACGAAAAATTCAAAATTGACTACTTAATTGATTGATTATGATGCACTAATCCAAAATACATGTTCCTGGAAAATTATGCACATTAAAATTTTACTAAATCCTTAATAAGAAATAAACCTAAACTGAAAATTTTTGAAAAATGTTTATTAATTTTTTTGCATGTCGTGTAAACGCAAAATTTTTTCAACATACGTATGTTTAACAGCATTTGCTAACACTTTGTTAACAATAGCAACAAACGTATGTATGTTGGTAATTTCAGCATGTCATGTAAACAGCATATTATTAGTACTTAACAAATTTCCTGATTATGCTGACATGTATGCTATTTGTTGAAAGGCGTTAGCAATCTTTTCAGCATATGCCAAATTTGTATGCATATGCGCCTCATTCCTAAACCCAATCATTAGAAAAATTTAAATGTTTAATATCATTTATCGTTTACACGATATGCAAGCACTTGTAACAAATTTTTCAGCATAAATATGCTGATTCACCATATCGTCTAAACTTAGCTTTATGTTGACATTTCATTTGCTTACATATGCTGGCATCAAAAAATTTGCTACTTTCCACATATCATGTAGACGCCAAACATATTGAATATGCTGATAGAGGCATTTGGTATTATTTTCAAGCATATGAGTGTTAGCATAGATATGCTGATTCAACATATCGTCTAAACTTAGCTTTAGAGAGTTTTTCTGTAAAATATTTTTCAATATACCTAGAACTTTTATGAATTCATATGACGAAAATGAAAAAAAAATCATATTTCTAGAGAAGATTAGTGGCCATTATGAAAAATTATTTGTTTTCCTTTTTGCTGATCACTTTGTCAAATAATGCTGAGTAATTGTTTTAACGGGTTAGAAAATTATCAGCCAAAGTATGCGATTGGTGTTTTGTAATTTCTATGAAATATCAATGCAAATGTTGTGGAACAGCAAAAAAAATTATTCGTTTCAGTTGGTGTAAGATATAAACGAACTCCACTGTAATAAAGTTTAAAAGTAACAATTCCTCAAATTAAAGTAATTTATAGCAAAATTTTTGTTTCACAAAAATTCCCTTAACTGAGAGTTGCATAGGTGAGAATATTTCGCAAAGAAGGATTTAAGCACATCACCATTTTGTGCATGCGTGTATGTGAAACACAAGAATGAAAGGCAAATGTTACGATTTAAACTAAACCAATGAACCACATTTAATGAGGGCAAATAAAGTTATATTTCGGTGAATGTAATGACTGACTTAAAGAGTATGAGTAGCAGACGTAAAAGGATACTCTTAGCGATCCCTAAAGTTTAGCTGCAGCTGTTACATTAAACTCTTTGAAAAAAAAAGAAAATTTAAATAAACTGGAAAATGTCTGGTTTCGCGTATTGTTTTATATAAGAGAAAGAGAGAAAAAATATAAGATTGAGTTACCTCCAGATTATTTGTCGCATAATGTGAACTCATCGAAGAAGGTACATGTTTGTTGCTCTCGTAGCTAGGTGGCGATAAGGGACGACGATAACTGGCTGCTTCCTGTATTAAAGCTTCCTGAGCTGATGCATTTCCTGCGCTTGCAGCCAAATTATAAATATCTTCATAATCCGAAAATATACGATTTTTCGAACGACCATAAGCATCGGGAGTACGACGCTCGGCCGATGAAATATAGGCTGACATGTGTGGTGGATACCGCTGTTGTATGAGACGCTGCATATACAATTCGCGTTCACCATAAATGTCATCGACGGCAACACGTTGTTGTTGTAATTGCATTATTTGTTGTTCCATTTGAGCATCCATGTACTGGGCTGAAGGGGATTGAGGATACTCGTCGGGACTCAGGGGCAGTTGTTGTTGATATTGTGATTCTAAAGTGTCTACAGGGTAATTTGATTGTTGTTGCTGTTGTTGTTGTTGTTGTGGTATTCTCATGGCTGAAGAGACATTACCCGTGCGGGTATCATATATGGCATGATGTTGGGATCTTGATTGTTGCTGTTGCTGCTGTTGATATTGTTGCATTTGTTGCAAAGTGGGAGACATTATACCTGATCTGCGACTAGTTTGCTGTTGTTGCTGTTGTTGTTGGTGATGGATTTGATGTTGTCTTAAGCCTTCATTATCAATAGAATGTTCGGGACTAGGTGAGGAATAGCCACCATCCGTTATACGTCTCGGCTTGGGAGGAGCATTGGCGTAAAGCGGTTGTCCACTTCCGCCCGCGCCACTACTACTAGATGTTGTAACACCGCCATTATCGGAGGCTGGCGTAACTTGTCCTTGTCCCGACATTTTACTTTGTTGTGATTGCAGAGTATGAATACCCGAATCGGAATTTTCGCCACTGTGATTAAGCGAAGAGGAGCCGCTAGGGTGTTCGGAAGATTCACCAGCACTGCTGGGAGCCTGCATCATGGTGGCCGCACTTAAACCTCTCACCCATTGAATCATGGATTCGGCGTTTTCCGCAGCCAACCAATAAGTTCGCATATTCTGATGTTCACACTTAAAGGCATATTTGCGATAGATTTTATCTTCCGGTAGACAAGCAGACACTTTATACGAGGGCAGTAGTATAGATCCCAGCACCTTTTCCTCCTCTGGTCCTTTGTAGTAGTATAGACAATATTCTGCCAGCACGAACCATCTTTTACGCCAAACTTTAAGGCCGTCTGAACCTTGTTTATATAGCCAGCCTGATATGGTGACCGGGGAGTTGGGTGGTCTTTTGGTTATGGGCGATTTGAGAGCTTGAGAATTTAATATTGAGCCGCCGCCAGATTTTTTGCGATCCAACGGTGCGTGCGAAGGACTTTTGGCTGACGCCGATGAAGATTCTTCTGAACTGGGAGTTTTGGTCATCTGTGGAGGATTAGTGGAGCTTTTTGCCACCGTTGAGATTTGTGTTTGTACTGCCTGATTGACTACATGACCGGGATGATTTTGTTGTATATAAATGGGACTTTGATCACTGCTTTGCGGTGTTTGTAAATCAGATTTGGATCTTTGTTGTAAAGCATGATGATGCTGCTGCTGCAGTTGCTGTTGATGATGCAATTGCATCTGTAGTTGCTGATGCTGATGTTGTCCATAAATTTGTTCTTGCTGTTGTTGTTGTTGTTGCTGATGATAATGTTGTGCTGATTTGTGGACATTTTGTTGAGTAACTTTTAATGGTCCAGCAGCTGGCTGGAATTGATTTGATAAATTCAATGAAGAGGGAGGTGCTCTTTGTTGCTGTTGTTGGGTCGATTGTTGTTGCTGCTGCTGCTGGTGCTGCTGCTGTTTTTGTGTCAATGTAGACATCATACTTGATGATTGACTCATATGATAATGACCCTGTGGCACAGGAGGATTTATCATTTGTCGCATAGCAAACTGTCTTTGCTGATTTTGAGCTGCCTCATTTTGTGTCGCCAATTGTGCTTGCAATTTAGCCTGTTGCAACTGTTGATATTGTAATTGCAAATTTGTTGCCTGATTGTGGGCAGAATTATTACGCCCAGCTGCTGCTAAATATGTGCGTTCTGTTGGAGATTGATACAATTGGTCTGTGCCACCCGTGCCACCCGTACTACTGGTGGGATAACCGGACGAGGTGGAGGCTTGATGATATGGCGAACTATGGGCAGAACTGCCACCACTTCCTGAACTTTGTAATTGATGCTTCAAGAGTAATTTACTGGCATGTGGTTGTATATCAATCGGTGTTAGTGGTCCTGACGATGATGTTGTTGTTGGACTTTGTTGATACGGTTGTTGGTGGGTGGCTGTTACATGAGCCAGATGATAGTTGCCATGCTGTTGCTGCTGGAAGACTGGCGAATGTGTTGTCGTGCGATAGTCCGCAATGTTCGTTTGATAAGCTAATGGTATTTTCTTTTGTAAATGTTGTGCTTGTTGTAATTGCTGTAGCTTTTTTGCGTCCATTGTGCCCGCATTAAAAAGCGGTGGCGCTTCTAACCTACAATTAGATTGAAAGTATAAAAAAACACATTAATAAAATATTAGAATTTGTAATTTCATAAAGGTAATTTTTACTTAAAAAGAATGATAAACTGTAATTATTGCAGTTGCATAGCAGCGCATTTGGCCGGAATAAGACTTTTCTTTTTTTAATTGAGTATAATAGAAGCAACCAAATGAATTGCCCACATTTCAAAATCTAATTACACACACAATTTGTCAAAAGTTTCAATGTTTCGTTTTTAAATCAACCATATAGCTGCTCACATGAACGAACAGATCTAACGTGATTTCAAGGCATTTGACACAGCAACTGAAAAGTAAAAGGTTTAGGCGATTGAAGCGTTACCTATTTCAAAGCCCATACTTTTTGTGTGTGAAATTATTGATGATTACAAAACGTACATTCACTTTAGCTCGATGTGGCCATCTTTTGCTTTGACTATGGTCCTTCAAGCGAATCAAAAATTAGTTGCATCCTGCACGGATACAATCTTGCGTTATTTTGGCCCATTCCCGTACAATAGCTTTTTTCAGCACATCCATATTGGCATATTTTTAGTGGTCAACATGCTTTCCAAAATGGCCCGGTTGGGATAGTCCATCGGATTTACATCTGACGAATTCGAAAGCGTTTGTGTGGACGAAATGAAGTGTGGAACATGGTTTTTTAACCATTATTGGTTCACATGATCTTTATCAGACTTCGCGGAGTCTTGTGGGAACGTGCATGGTTTACTACCGAAATGTGTACGTGTCCACGACTCTACAACAGCTTCTAAAACATTTTCTCGATAAGTCGTATTGACTTTGACACCAGGTGCGAATAAAACGATTGGACAGCGTCCATCGACGGTCACAGCTACTTGAGATGGAAAATTACTTCGGATGGCCGTTCGTAGGCTCAAATTTTCGTGAGTGCGTGATAATTTTGAGTGTTTATGAACTGCTCAATAGGAAAATTTTTTTCATCAGAGAGCATAATGTTTGGAAATTAAGCACATTCGTGCGAGCGTAAAAACTCATTTGCTCTTTCGTGTCTAAAGTAATTTTTTTGGCTTCGGCGTCAGATTATGTGTCTTTTGCAACTTTTAAGGCTTTACTTTGAGCTCATTTTGGAATATGCATCGGATGCTTCGTTGGGATATTTTCAGTTCTTTGGCCATTTGGTTACCACTAAGGCGTTAATTTCGATGGAAGTCTAGCCTTCACTTACCGAACAATTTAATGTGATGTTGCGGTTTTTTTTTTCGTCCGTCACTACAGCGTTTGGTAATGCTGCCTTTAGAACGATTTATGGTGCGATACATGAACGATGCTTGTGGCAGCTTGTAAACAATAGCTGTGTTCATTTACTAAAATTTTTTACAAATTTATAACAATTGTTATTAGAAAGCGTTCATTAACCCAACAAATTTGCAACGAGAGAGCGTCGAAAGAGCGTAAAAAATTAAGATACAGAAAAATTCTTGCAAGTTTTTACAAATAAAATTTTTACTTGCAATAATTACTGAAACAGCTGTTTTGTGTTTGTGTTTACATAATAATATTTCTAAATTAAGTTGAAAATAAAAATATTTTTGAAAATTTAAGAAATTGCAAACTTTTAAAACGATAAAAAGTATTAAAAAGATACCAAATTTATTTTTGTGTATCTTAGGAACAACAGAAGCAAAATAAGATCTCTAATGGAAGTGAATTAAGCAGCACAGTATCTGGTACATCAGTGGCAAAGAATGTTCTGAAAAACAGAGAGACCAGCTATTATTTTTAGTGTTGTAAATATTATGAGTACTTAGCTACTCGGTAATTTACACTAAGCAGGCAAATAATTCAATTAGTTCAGATATATATTTGAAAATAAATTTAAATTAACACGTAATATATTAAATTACTCTTTTACTGTTTTTGGTGTTTAATGCTGGCAGCAACATGATATTTTATTTTGGGTAAAGCTTTTTTATTACAATGAAAATGAAAATTGCTTAAATTTGTTTGCTTCGAAAAATATATTTGACCCGTTTTTCACCGTCTGTTTACTATTTTATTTAGTATATATAGTATAAATAAAACTGCAAAACTTTTCATTATTCTACCGTACTCGAAAAACGCTAGTCACGACAATGCTGATTATAAATGACCATAATCACATTATTTTTATATATATGTATAATTTGTCCAAAAAATATAGGGGTAGTTATTGAGTACTCATATATACCTATACATTACAACACTACTTTAACTTTTTTTCATTTACTTTTTCACATTTTTGAGAGTAATATTGGAAAATTTCTTGTTAATCTCTCGTTGCTAATTTTTACTAGTAAAGTAAATGAACACACCTAATATAAACAACTGTCATTGGGATGAATTATCGGCTTGCCAGTATTGTTAACCCGAACTTGGTAACACTTCAGTCGCCTCACTCCGCAGAATGGTTCTAGCATTTAATAGCAAACTTAATTCAGTCAAGTTCTTCTAAATAATAACATTTTACTTCAGATTGAAAAAAAAAATCAAGTTTGCTCAAATATTTCTAAAATAATAAAAAAACACTCACACACAAAGACTCGAAATGAAGCGTAATTAAATTTATGAAAAGTTCCTTGATTTAAAAGTGAAATATACAAAATTCACTTACATGCCACATTTAATTACAATTCATACTTGAAAAGCATAAGACATCAACGTTTAGGTGAACTAAACGAATCTCCATTTTCATTTGATAAAAATATGGTTGATTCGTTAAAAAACATTATTTCATAAAAAAAAAAACAGTTTCATTTCAAATTGTTTCTAATTTACATGCTGGGTAAATGCAACATTCTATTGAAAAATATGACCACAAAGTTAAAACCTTCAGCCATGCATACATAATTGCTCTTAATTGATTAAATACCAACAAAAATCATGAACGAGCCCACAAATGGATTAGAAGGCAGAGAAACGATCCAGTTTTCATTTTTAGTAAATAACAAAAATCACATGGTCATTTATGAATAGAAAAAAAAGATAAAATGTGCAAATCTATGAGAAAGAAAAATGCAATGATGCAACAATCTGATCTATTATTTTATAAAATGCCAACATTTTTAAAATACAATTCAGGTGATTATGCTTTTAGACAAAGTTTGCGATAACATTACAAGTACATTTTTATAATTTTTAAAATATTTAAAATTTTTTTTATTTATAAAACTGTTTAAGCACTGACGAAAAATATATTATGGGAGGGAATTACGCGAATATAACTTCTAATATCAAAAGTTTAAATAAAATAATTCGAATTTGCGAGGGATTTTTTGCCGCATCAACGTTATTATTCAGATTTGGCTCTCAACTACTTTTTATTGTTTCTAACTTTAAAGAAATGGTTCAGCAAAAAAAAAGATTCGATTCCAATCGAGGTCATCTCTATACCAGAAGTCTATTTCGAAGATCCACCAAAATCTTGGGGGTTATTATGTATTTAGATTCGAAACGGAAATCATTCAAATTTGTATAACTTATACATTGTATTTTCTTTCGAATCGAAATACATAATAACCCCTTTAATTTGAAGTGAGCAACGATGGAGAGAGCTTGGGCCGATTTTGTTTCTTTCTTTTTGCAACTGCGGATTTTTTCGCTTTTCGATTCAACTCGAGGTTATTAAAATTAAATATATGTAGGAAGCTTATATCTTTCTATATGAAGGCATCGGTCGCCTTCCATGTCGTTCCTCTGACAATGGGTACAACTTGGCACTGTGTGTTCCACTTCGACATAACCATTTTACAATTATACCGTGTTTAGAAAAATATTCACACAGAATAAGAAACTCGTACATAAATGTAAACAAACACAGCTCAAACCATATTTTTATTTTCATATTTGTGTCTTTAAATTTTGTACGGTGCCGAACATAATCACGAATCTGTTTTATTTTAATATTTAGTCGCGTGCACGAACATGAGTAGTACACGTATTTTTCGATCGGAACACACTTGAACCGCACATGGTCGTGTGTATATATACTTTAAGTTTGTGTACGGCCAAAAAAGTGTACATGTACGATGGACAGGTTTGAGTGTAACCGAACACAACGTTCGTGTACGTGCATGAAAAAAAGAGTACGAACGATCAGAGTTACCGTTGGAATTTTTCGAAAAGTCGCTGAAAAAGTCGTTTTAATAAAATAAAGTCGCACAAAAAGTCGTTTGAGCAAATAAAAGTTGCACATCTTTTTTTAAACGTTTTCTTATCAATAAAAAGCATAACAAAATAAAAAAATGATTTCTATTAAAAACCAAGCCAAGCGAACGATTATTGTTTTGGTTCACTAAAAGCTGTTTACAAACAATGCAAAAAGGGCGCTTTGACTCCATGTCTTGCTTAAGCTATTTATACTTCAGCTACCAGTCTCTCAAACGATATTGCGAAATATTACGTTTCTTGGAAGGACCTGCAGCTTTGTTAACGTTATCCCTCTGCCTCTGAACACGTATTTCTAGCTTCACTTTCTTTTTCGTTTTCAGACTTTCTTTTCGTTTTAACAAGAAAACTTATTTTACAGAATATTTATGTTTTACGACAAATTTTGTAAAATAAGCACTACAAAACTCATAATTTCTTACTTTAAAAAGCTTTTTTGCTAAAACTATTCTTTGAAACATTTACCGAAAATTTGTGAACAATTTCTTGAATACATTGCGTACATGACAAGGTTGCAAAAAAGTGATAAAAGTGTTTCCAAATAAACAATAATCTGAATTTTGCTTTTATATTTGACTTTTTTTTATAAATTTACTGCAAATTAAATTTCTTTTGTGAGAAACCAAAAAGGGTAAAAAGACGCAACAAAATTAAAAAAGTCACAAAAGTCGCTAATAAAAAGTCTCACAAAAAGTCGCAGACCGCTAAAAAAAGGGTAAAATTGCGACTTTAGGCTGGTGAACGGTAAACCTGTGAACGATAGACAGATTCAAGTGTATCTTATTCTGTCTGCTCAATTCTCAGGAATGGCTCTGGCGTTATTAGCCTTAAGAGTGCGGATTGTTTTTGAATTAATCGCATAGCATCGGCCTTTAACGGCACCTTAAAACCATTAGCGGACTTAGTGCCCAAAAAATATATTGTTTGATTAGCTGTATGACGTGGTGTACCATCGAAAGATTACCCAACTACACCACTTCTATTTCCGCTCATAAAAAGTTGGTAATCACGGACCAGCAGTGCTGAAATAGTGTTTCCAGCAGCAAGTCGATGTTCTTCAATTGAGTTACCACAGCAGCCACATTCGCATCGTTACGCATGGCACGATGACGGTGATCATGTGCGTTGTTCACTAGCGAGGCAGTCTCACGAACTTTATCATTTTGCTCAAACTCGCGGTGGGTGCTTCATTTAAGTCAAAACTTCTTTTTGACAAACGCACGTTTGCACAACTTTGCAACATTTTCTAACATTGTTCAAGCGTAAAGGGACTCATATTGGTCTGCGAAGGGTGATACCTACTGATAGTCAGTTTTAAAATTTTTTGAATTTTTCTCAACTTTTATTTTTAATTGTTTTTAGTAGCTAATAAAAAAAAGAAAGTCGGATGATTTAATTTTTTGTATAAAATATTACCTGTCCAAGGTGAAATTTATTTCTCAATTATTATTATTTTGAATTATTATTGAATTATTTTTAATGAAATTGAATTATTTATTAATGAAAATTTGAGTTATTTATTAATGAAAATGACAGTTTCCTATTGTTTGCTGATAGAAAAAAATGGGCGAAAAAAAAAACTTAAAAATAAAAGTTGAAAAAAAGTGGGCGCACCGAAAATTATTTTTTTTATATGTCGTAGTGAACTTTTTTTGCTCATGCCAAAAACTATCGAAAAATCGATGGCACAATAGCGACAAATTTTAGTCCTTGCAAATCGGCCCACCCTAATATACATACATAACAAAAAGTAGAAACTAAATATTGGAAACTACAAACACTTGGGATAGAGGATATAAAAAAACACTTATGCGTATCAAGTACATAATTTAATATGACCTCGTAAATGATGAATACAGCTTACAATGCGTGGCGTATACATGCATACATACATACATCCATATGTAACTGCTTCAACATAAATTTTTATACGTAACATTACATTTTTATATTGCACAGAGTTATGTATGAACAGGCATGCGTTATCTTGTTTTTTTATATTTTTAACGCAACACAGTTAACTTACCAATCCCATAACTGATAAATGCAGCCCAACATGATGAAGGATTATTATAAGTTTCTCCTTTTATCAAAGCAAAATATTATATGCCACTCAGATGACGATATTAAATTATGATATACGTTTTTTTGTTTTTTCTTTTTTGTAAAGTTTACAATTACTGAATTTTAAAGTCTTTAATTTTTTTTCATTTTGTTTAACAATAGAGCGTTTATTCGTTTTTAGTTTTATTTAATAAAATCTTATATGTTTTTAATAATTGTTATTTATATGATATGATTTACACTAAAATTTATGAGTAAAGAAAAATATACACAATAAATTATAATCGAATTGATGTAATAAATATTCGGCTGTCCACTTTTGGATTAATATTTTATGGTTACATTTTCATTACTTTCATCGGTAAAATCAGGCATGATAATGTGTTCGTTTTGTATAAATTTAAATAAAAATCTGTGTATAACATCATTTTTGTTTCTTTTGTAAAAGGCTGTCTTTTTTCTGTTGGTTTTTGCTTGTTTAGTACTTTTTTTTCGCAACCAAAATATTTGGAACATGACATTTTGGCTTTAATCCAAGAAATAAATTTTTGGTCTTCTTAAATAAGCAAAGATATTTACACATACATACTCACAAGCACACACATTTTGTAAAAAAAAATAAAAAATCAGTATAAAACATATTTAACAATTACATGAAAACAACCATAGAATTGGAAGAGAAAGAGGGAAAACTCTTGGTTAGTCTTTCATAACAATTGCCAAAAAATTTCTTTATGTATTTTTCTCCTTTATTCATATTTATGCACGACGATATGCAATACATACGTAATGCATGCATTCAGTCACCCAGCAGTTTGTACAGTAAAGCACTCAACTTACGAATCTGGAGCGGCTACCAGATGTCATTTTGTGGTCTTTAAAAGAGCCAAATGACGTTTTCTTGATACATATAAATTAGATCGACCAACGTGTAAAAATGGCTTAATTCGGTGATGGTAAATTTTTCTTTTATTTATTTATTTATTTAAAAATTAGTCAATGGATATAATCCTTACAGACTAATAACAGGATACTAAAATTATATTAAATTAGATGAATTATAATAAAAATTTATAAATTATGAATTAAGAAAAACAATGATTTAATGCTTTATAATATTAGAATACAAAGAAAAATCAACAAGTTCAGACAAATAATTATATTGACGAGATAATCTCGTGAAAGGATCAGCCATAGCATAATTAGACGAGTACTACGGCAAGGAATAATAAATTTAACAGAATTTAAAAGAAATTCAGAGCAAATGTTACCATTGATAAGGTTTATCATAAAAGAAACATTTAAAATTTTACGACGACTTTTGAGAGTAGGAAGGTTTATTAATGCTAATCTGCTAGAGCTAATCTGATCGCGGCGAAGGTGTGTTTGCTTTAAACAATTAATAAAACTTAAAACAATACGAATGTGTAGGCACCTTTAACTTTTTGGGAGTATGATAACTACAAAAGGTGGCGCTGACGACGATATTAAAGCTTGAGAGCTGCATTCGGCATGCTCCGTTCTAGGCAAATATTAACAAATAATAAGTTGCTACTACACAATTCGAATGTCAAGTTTCTCTTCATTTACAGTTGCGAAACTTGGTAGCGCACAATCGCAATCGACGTACTCCTACAAAATTTTACGAACAATGACTGCGGCAAATTTTAAATATAAAGTGGCCGAATCGAATGCGAAACGTTCATCTGCTTAATGCGACAAATCAAATCTCTGTGTCTGTGAAGGTATGCCAGCGGAAATGACTGTGGATTGGTCACACACTTTGAAGGCCAACAAGCAACATTGCTCGACAAGCGCTTCGATGGAATCCGCAGAGAGAGCCGTCCTGCTCAATTGATGCGGAGCTGCAGTCAGCAAACTACTCTTGGAATAACGTCATCCTGACATCTCGCAATAGAATCAGGTATAATGTCAGAATGATTCGATTGTTCATCAATGAATTAATGATTTCTAGAACACGTCTTTTCCTTTTAGAAGCATTTATTAAACTGGCTTACCACCAACAGAACATTAGAAAAATACAAGTCATATGAGGTTACCAGAATTATTAGATGTTAACTAGCAAAATGATGATATGACAATAAGAAGATGGTTAAGGCCATATATTCCATTGGGAGTCAAGAATAACAGAAGAAGCAGAAGAAAAACAATAATTAGATTTAAAATCACATTCAACCGAGCCACCTTAAAAGTGGCGAATACATTGAAATACACATGAATATATAGCTAGAAGAAATCTATTCAGTTTTACATGTTATTTGGACATCTTTTAGACAAGTTCCAGCTAACGAGCAGTCGTAGCTAGACCCCTAAAATGTTTGGCGACCAATACGTCTTCGCGAGTAATCGACTTGAACATGACATGAACATAACACCGGCAGAGCAGGCGAATACGTGTAGATGTTCATGTTCCGTCTGCTCATATAATTTTCAGATTGTGCAATAGAGATAAAATTTCTTTTTTTGCACTGTCTCTTTGACTCTCCTTTAAAAATTACATTTTATCTCCAACATACTTGCTCAGCCATATGCTCGGGCATCGATATCAGAGTATGGATGAAACATAAACATGAGCGGTCTACATGGAGTCGTATAGTAACCGCCATAAAACAAACCAATCTATAATTTTAGAGAGAGAGATAACAAAAACATATAATTTTTATTGAATCGATCTAACGAACTTACTCGTACTTATATGCAGAACTAAAAAGTCATATACATAAATGTACGTTTAACAGTGATCACCCAATAAAACAAATTAAATCATTTCGTGTACAGTTCTCCGAACTGTTGGGTATAATTGACAATGCAAAAACACACACATTTTCTCACATCCAACATACGAACATACAACAAGTTTGTGTTAGTACAATGTTATACAAAATTAAAGAATTTACTCCTATATCCGTGCAATTATAAGTTGTTAAGCCTATTAGGTTTATTTTGAAAATTGCGAAAATAAATTATGTATGACTAATAGGGTTTTCATTCAAATAATATTCGAGCACAAGTTAATCGAAGAATCGATTTAATTCTTTTATCGTTAAAATGTTTAATAGCTTTTCCCCTAAAAGATTATTCTGTGTTCAATTCAATCAAAGTTTTACTAGGAAATTGTGGAATTCTTTAGGACTCAATTTTAGCTCCACATCTTTTTAATGTCAATATTTATGATTTCCCCATTTGCATGCAAATTTTGTGTTTATATAATATAATTAATTTATAGTATAATTTATTTGTTTGATTTTCAACGAAAATACATCGAGTGTTTTACACCAATAAGTATATAAAATACTAGAAACTGAGTAAAAATGAATTATTAGTTTTAAAAAATTTCAATAGATATGATATGAGATATGATCAGTAGTTTAAAAAAAGTTTGTAATCTATCTGGAAAATGTCGAACTTTCGTAGTTCCTGAAAGTAGGAACTTAAAAATATTCTTTGATGGCGTTGAGATTCTATTTAAGGACAAAATATAATATCTTGGTAAACATTTTGATAAACTTTAAAAATGTAATAAACACTCGAGATTTGTATTAGGAAAATCATAGAAAGTTTTGGCCTCATTTAGCAAAATTCTCAACAATAAGAATTTATCACAAAATTTGGTTCTTTTATTTTATAAGAAATATATCAGAAGTGAGATTTTAAATTTAAATTTAGCAATAATAATAAATTACAGTAGTTTTCCGATTTAACAAACATTGCATTTAACAAACAGTCAAATTTTTATTTCTATTCTTAAGTATTTTATATTACGAATAAAAATTTTATTTTGTACTCGGTTTAACGAACAAACGCAAAACAAACCGATGAACAAAACGAAAAGGTAGAAGAGCTTGATGAAACTGAAATTCTAGAGCCCAAAATATAACACGAAGATGTCATTAAGCACTTCGAAATTTGTATTAAATAAACTCAGCAAAGCAATATTAGTAACACAAATTCAATGTTTTTGAGAGAGTTTCAGGAATATGTCATTAAAAACCATATGCATCCCAATAAGCAGACTGTCTTTATCCAATTAAAATAAATAAATTATTTTTGTATTACAGTGTTTTTATGAATTTTTTCTTTCCTTGTACATACATATTTTTTAAGAAATATTTACTCTTAATTACTATAAATAAAATTAAAAAAAAACACCATACATATTTATAGTTATGAATAAAATAAGCGACGCTATTAATTTTTAATTTAGTACTGGATATAACGAACAATTCGCTTTAACGGACAGGCCTGGCAACAATTAAGTTCGTTAAATCGGAAAACTACTGTAATGTAAAATTTTATGGCGTAAAATCGGTTTCCCTGCAAATCTGTACAAGCTTGGCAACAGTGTTGTCTTCCTGAAATCTATCTATTATATAATTAGGCAAAGATAAATTTTTGAATCCCTTTTTCTCCTTTATTTGCCAACTGAGTTTCTTAATTCTTTTACCAAATTGTAGACAATGTTGAGCTTTAGTGATCCGATATATATATTATTTAAATCGATTTAGTATTAAAGGAATAAAAGGCTCCTAAAGCTGGCACCACTACAAATGCTAAAAATATACACGTAAGTATGTATGTAAGTATTTGTTCAAGTAAAAACATAAGCAAAGCAATGATAGTGTTTAAGAGTACCTGCATATAAATATGAGTAATACGATTTTTTCTCTTCAAATGTAAAGAGATAAGAATTGAGAGACGATAATTAAATATGGATGGGATGTACACGTTCATTGCAGTTATGTTTTATTAGGGAAGAAATTTGAAAACAGTTATCTGTTTTGCATATTTGTACATACGCATGTACATTTTTTGTGTGTTTTTTTTAAATTTATTTAAATGCTAATGCTTAATATTTAATTACTGCAATATGGTCGATTGCGTCGTCCATAGGAAATACTAGTAATCATACTAAATGCTAATTAATTACCTTATCGAAAATTACGAGGACACTTAAGTTGAAAGTCCACACCACGCATTCTACGCGCTTGCGTTTAATGCGTTTTAAGCTTTTGGCGCTTGAAAAACTGTAAGTTACACACCACGCTTTATACACGTTTTTGCTTATCAAATTTCAAGTAAATTTTGCAGAATTTTTGTTAGCTTTTTTAAGTTTTATATTCTTTAAATTGTTTTAATTCGTTAACTGCTTACGAAAATAGCTTTCTAATAATTAATTCAATTCCAAAAAAAATTTTAGACTCGGAACTTGGCAGCACTAACTGATATGTTCTATACGACGCTTGCGAAGCGTAAAAGTAGAATGTTGTTCAACTTTTTACGCGTCACAAGTGTTGCAAACTTTTGTTTTGTAACTTGCTTTATGAATATACTCTAATTCAACTTTTTTGAGACGCGTAGGACGCATGACGCGTAGGACGCGTAGAACGCGTGGTGTGGACTTGCAGCTTTATCTATTAATCAAATATTATATAAAAGGGTTACATCTGCAGTTGACTTACTACTTGATATGAAAATTTAGTAAAATAAATCATTAAAATCGGTTCATATTTACTGAAGGTACAAGTTCACAAAAGTTATTTTTAACAACTTTGATGCCTTAAAAATTACAATTTACTTCACGCAAATCGGCTGAGAAACTTCAAATAGACATATTGATTACCGATTACTTCGTTTCAGGCCACGAAGTGGCGATAGAATTATGTAGACCAACACAAACACACACATTTCTCGATAAATAAAGTGAAATTAAATAATAAATTCTAATTGACCGCTTGCACCAACCAACAAAAAGTAGTTACGAGAAAATTTATGTATGTTCAAGTATCTACAATAATGAAGAGCTTTAACTTAAGCTCTTTAACATTTAAAATAAGCTTGTAAATAGTCATACATTTGAATGCGTAGCGTAAAAATGAGGATTAAAGTAAAATCATGATGGTGGAATGTAGTTGAAGTTAAGCATAAATGAAACACTACTGGCGATTTTGAAACAAAAATACAAGTGCCAGCACCCAGCGGTTTTGAAACAAGTATTAATGGGTCTTATTACGGTTGTCGCATTTTCGCCTTCGAATTCGACTTCGACAAGTTGTACTAGATCTATTACACGCTGTCGAAGACGAAAATACGAAAACCGTAATAAGGCCCACAACTTATTTCCAAAAAAACTTTTCGGCATTGTAGTCACTAACGGGAACTTAAAACAACGTTGTTTCTGTTCTGCCGTGTAAGTTGAAATTATTTACTGTTAAAATTTTGGTACTTTGGAGTAATTGTCTCATGTCCAATTCTTTCTGACTAAAAATAATACGAACTTTTGCCAAAATAATAATCACTTTGGATTAGAAAAACCACTAACAACAAAATTGTTCGAAAAAATAATCACATTAAAGGCAACTTATTAAATTTATAATTATCCGTCAGCAATAAAGAGATCAGTGAACAAACTCTGACATGTGTATGTATATTATGTTGTAATATACACAAAAAGACTATGAGTCTGGGATTACCGGGCTCTATTCTTGTCAAGGACTCTACAAAGAAGCCAAAGCAACTGCTTCAACCATAGTTTTATTATCAGACGTAACAGTGCAATACTTGCGAAGTTACTAGTTCGTCATTGTTGTCAGATCTACAGGGAAGTGCGCAACCAAAAACTCATACATAAATCAAAATGCATTTTAGTGCATAAATGTTCGGGAGCACTTGTAATGATAGTGAAAATATAAAATTTGTTGCTATTTTATTACCGCCGTTGCTATTGCTGCGAGTTGTAATCGTAAGTGTGTTATTGTAAAATAACTTTCAAGCAACAAAAAAAAACAATGAAGCAGTTACAACAACAGAGCTTAACCAAATAAAGTCCTTTTAAAACAGGATAAAAATTACGTTATTCACTTGAAGTTAGAAGCCATACGCGACGGTGGGAGAGTTGTTTGTTTGTATGCGTGTTGGAATTGCTATTGAAAGTATTAGGTTACACAAATCTACTTGTGTTGGAACAATAATTATTATCCATAGTATTATAGATTGTAGCTTGAGGCCAAAACGGCAATGAATTCAATAGAGCTTTAAGTTGCTATAAGGAAAGTTACTGATTCTATTACAACAATATGTTTATTCTAACTGAACAACATAACAATAGCAATAGAAATAGCTTCATAGATTTATAACAAACTAACTCAGTACATTAACAATGTACCGATGTACGAATAACTCACAGCGTTTGTAGCAATATATCGCCGTGTGTGAGTGTTTTTAAAATCCAATAAAGTATCGATATTAACCGGAAACAGGATGTGTTTTTAAACACAAACGCATTCCAAAAGTATAAATAATTTATATGAAAATAGAAAAAAATTTCCTTACTGCATTCTTTTGATGCACGAAAAAACATGAGAAACAACAACTAAATAAAATACTCAGCAACAATTACATTACAATGATGTTGCTCAATCATGGATCTCAGTGATGATGAACTTGTGCAATTGGGAAAAATCAAGTCATGTCTCGAGTCGTCACATTCGTGATCGTATCGGCAATCGTTCGAAAGATAATTACGTGATACGTCAATTGTATGAAGTGAATGAAATGATGACTTACGATCGCAAAGGGATCGTAATTTTTAAGTGAAAATTTCAAAGCACATTTTAGGGATGTTTATTTTATATGTTCGTTATCAGTGTTGCCAGAAAATATTATGGTAAAATGATCCATAGAAGAGAAGCCAACTGGTGAATTAAATTGCATTCTTATTCCGTACATACAATATTAATGCATACAGCTCAGGAAGATAGTTCTAACCGGGTTGTCTTACAGACACTACTCCTTTTTTTAACTTCAAGGGATAGCGAGTAAGATTTGTTCATAAATATTCCTTACAGATTTGTAAAAACGATTACGTTTGACCAAAGATTCTCAAATGCAATAAGAGTTTCACTAGTTCTGAGTACACTTTGTAAAATATAATGTGAGGCAAATGAGTCGTATGAGAGTAAGAAGGAATTATTCTATTGCGTTGAGTGTATCTTTTCCTTGCGAGCAATTTCGATTTCTATTTGTAATAATTAGTTTTTGGATCATAATAATGTTAAGAAAATTAATTTTATTTATTCGCAACATTTTCAATCAATTTACATTTTGTATAAAACGTAAAATGCTTTAATTTCCACAGGAACGCGTTTTTGTTAACGTACGCTGGTTTGTAAAAATCTTACAATCTTTCATACGATCACGGATGTTGTTCACTTATGTCATAATCCGAAAAGTGTATTTTTACTTGACGAGTTTTACATTCACGGATGTGACGATTCAAGCCCAGATTTTAGCATCAGCGTGTCAAACGAATTGATCTTCATTAAAGTGGGTGCATAGAAGCAATGCGTGTTGCCTGTTTCGAAAACTTGATTTATGGGTGAAAAATATTATTATTAATGAACATCGTGCAAAAACAAAATATTTTAGCGTTATTTGTATTAGATAAATTGTTATGAGAATGTTATTTCGATTGAACCGATTTTGGTTTAGTTTGTATTACGTTGAATATTAATATTATTAATTTTGCATTATATTCATCGCTTCAGCAATGAAAAAATTATTCGAAGTCATTTCAAATAAATTTTATATTTCTATAACTTGTGAAGCTCTGAATGATACGAGTACATAACTGTTTGAATTGTTTAAAATATTGTTTGCTGGGTAGATGCATTTATGTAAATTTCTATACTTGAAATGCCGGAGAAAAAAAACACATAAAATTGTTACAATAAAACTCCCTCCCTCATCAAACGGATTTCGTTTACCGTCCAACCATGTTTCCTGATACTGAAATAAAACACAAAATAACACGTGAAGTTAGAGAAGAAAAAAAGAAAAACCCAAATACAGGCAATCAATAAAAAGGAACTGAAAAAGGATTACACGAACGTTGGGTTCAAGATAGAGACATTTATAGAAAAAAAATAATAATAGGAAGCACTAAAAACTTTTAAAAATCTAAAGAGAAGAAAAAAGATCTAGAGAAGTGCATTTTGATGATGACAAAACACTACTTTTCTTGACTACTGTAAAAAAGACCAAATACAAATGTATCATAATATTAAAGGCGATGAAAAACTGATTCAGTATAAAAATACAAGGAACACCAGAGCCAATGAAAGGTTAGATGGTTTAAATCCTTAAAACTTCTGCAGAGAAAAAGATTAAAGCTACTGAAATCGGAACATCAATTGCATGTTCTTTTTTGAACTATAATCTTTATGGCAGTTTGTGAACCAGGGAAGAGAAAAAAAACACCGACACTTTTGCCTTTAGAGCAACATGTGCAGTGATGCACTCTTCTTGCAGTTGCTATTCTTCTTGCTATGCTCCTAATTGTTGGTAAACAATATTTAAGCACACTTTAGAAATGTTAATTTTTTATTTTATTTGTTTGTGGGAGAGTTTGAACGAGGAAATATGAGCTGCCAACACGAACACTGTAGTGGTCGACTAATTCAAGTTTCCACGACAGAAATGGTTAAGAAAATTCAAAATATGGTTTTGGACGATCGTCGGCTAAAAGTGCGGGAGCACCCTGAAATGATAGGCAATTCAAAAAGTGCTTTACACCGCATATTGACATGAAATTTCAAGATGAGAAAGCTATAGACAAGATGAGTTCTGTATTTCTTCACAACCGAAACAAAACAGCATCATGAAGATGTTTCTATAGAGTGTTTGGTGATATTCCAATGCAACAAAGCCGAGTTTTTGCGATTAATCTTAAGCCTGAATGAGACATAAGTCCACCACATCACACCTGAGGCAAAGAAACAGTCAAAGCAATGGACTGGAATGGGAGAATCGTCTCCAAGGAAGGGCGAGAAAGTTCGATCTACTGGCAAGTTCATGGCGTCGGTTTTTTGGAATGCGCGTGGGATAATTTTTATTGATTGGGGATCCCCGTAGACCAGCGGATAGTGTACTAGTCTGCTAGTCGCGGGGACGCAGGTTCGATTCCTGCCTAGACTCTGGGTGTTTATACAGAAAAGCCAGAAAGGTTTCGCAGATTGTTTCAGTTTATAATAAAAAAAAATTAAATAAAAATCTGCAAAAAGGAAAACGCTCAACGGTTAGGTGAGTATTATGCAAACATATTCAAATGATGAAATTAATAACAAAGGCCGCATTTGGCGATAAAGTTTGTATTCTATTGTTTTTAATCGTTTTCCAAGAACATTTAAAGAAATTTTATCTTATATCCTTCTAACGTACATAAATGCTAAAATGCCAATTTTCTTTCCTAAAATAAAACATTATATTTTGTATGAAATAATAAAAGAAAAAAATTCACTATAGAAAAATAGCTTCACATAGCAAATATTTATTCTTTGTTGTCTTAAGTTTATTTGAGAATTATATTGTTGGCAGTACGTATGGAGGGCTCACAGCTGAAGTGAACCAAGTCACAAAAAGACAATTAGAAGATATTTTGAGTTTCAGTAACTGAACTGTTTCGAACAAAATATAAAATGAGTGCCATTGACTTGGGTTTTTTAACGTTAACTTAGGAACGCAACACTTTTTTACTTAGTCCGTTACAGAACTAAATAGAGTTAAACTTCGCGGAGAATTTCGAACTAGTTTTGAAATTTTTCATATTTTATGAGTTGGTTCACTTCAGCTCTGAGCCCTCCATATTACACTTGCACCGGATGATATAAAACTGAAGCTCGCTACTTTATCGATACTCGTATCTAAAAGTAGTGTTTTCAGTTCCTTTAAAACTTTCTTATCAATAAATTAAAAACAAAAATTGATTCAATTTTGTATCCTAAAGTGTCAACATTGGTGTTCCATGAAAGAAGATAACCAGGACGATTTTGTGGAATTATTTTTATATTCGTCTAAGCAAAAAAAAAGATGCAATAACATATTGAGACTTTAAAATAGAAAACATTACTTAAAAATATGTATAAAATTTCTAGAAAAGCTTGATTCTTAGAAACTTTGAAGTCCTGGAAGAAGAAAACTGAAGCATGAAATAAAAATCTAAAACTCTTCTTGCTTCAACGTATCGTCAGGTTCAAGCATTAAGTCTTTTTTAAAATATTGCATTTGCACTTCATGTATGAGGATAAATATATGAATTTCTTAAAAAACTCAAGAAAAACCAAAATAAAAAGGGGGAAAATAATTCCCAAATCGGTTTGGCGTATTATATTGGAATAAAATGAAAAATATGAACACTTTTACATACATAAAAAGGAAATTCTTGAGCAACGTTTTTCCTTTGTTTAGCAGTAAATATGTACATGTTTGCAATTCTAGTTTTGAAGTTTTGCAATCGTTTTTTTTTCTTCTTTGCAAGCGCATGGAAACAATAAAAATTATATGAGAATTAAATGCCAATTTTGCGTCAGTCAGCAGCACAGTAGTTTTCTGAATGAACATTCCAATTTCTTAACCAGCATGTGTTATGAATTCAAATGTTAACAGAGTTCGATAATTTTATATACATAAATATAAAATATTCTAACAATGTTTACAACCACAAAAGCTTTTCAGACATTTTGTTCACTTTGGCTCCTCATCAAGATTTAAGTTTTCGTTTCCTTATGCATTTTCTTTTCTTGGTCGTTCTCCTCTATTTTATTCATCCTTTCAATGCCATCAGGCATCGTTAGTATTTTTAGAAGTGGCAAAATTGAGGAGGACAGCATTGAATTTCATTTCTCAAGGATGAGTCAGATGGGACAAATATTTTACGAAATAAGCGTTTTAAGGAAAAGCACCTGCAAGGGGCGCAAATTGAGCTGACGGAGTTAGCAAACAGATTTCACAGTTGGATAATTCCAGCCAAATCTAAACTGTAATTGTAAAATATGAATTAGCGGCCTCTTTATAAAAGTAAAAGGATTTTTTTTTCATAACCTGAAGTAATTCTTGTTTTATAAAAAATTCAATTAAAAGCTTATTATTTATGATTTTGATTTCTTTCTCGTATTTCGACCTTTCATTATTTGTATGTGTAGAACAATTCTTCAAGTTTTAGGTACATTTTTATTGTTAAATAATTTTTTTTTTAATATTTATCATATTAATATCCCTGAACAAGCTGTCCATTGAAATGGCGAAACATTGGATATAATAAAGATTTGATTTTACTTTAAAATTATTCTAAAGCTTGACGTATTTTTCTACAAATACAAATAAAAAAATATTTTCTTTTAAATTTCTTCAAGCGCCCCATGTTTCTTGTCCCACCCATCCCAAGGCGATATCCTTCTCGTCGTCAGTTTTTTGGCGACAACTTTTCCGTAATTCATTAAAATAACTAATATATACAATTTCAAACACATTAAGAAAAAGTTATTACAGAAGAGATGTAAAGTTTATCTTGATTTTCGAATTATTTCTATTTACTCAGACAAGTGCGTCCATTTGATGTCTTAATCGTCCTCCTTTTAAATATAAATATTTATAATCATAAAAATGATACTTTATTAATTCCTTTAAAGGCAAAAGTTGAAATAATCATTTATCTGTTTCGATTTGTAACCTAAAATATAAATATTTTTGCAGCTTTTCTAACAAATTTATTAAATTTTAATTCAAAATGGGTTTGAATTGCCCAACCGTATAAATGAAATTGTCAAATGGCATTTTTGCTTCTGATTCATCGGATAGTTTTGCGGCTTTTAAAGGATGCTTTTTTTAGCTCAATAGAGCTTTTAATTAAAACACAGATGGATTTGATTAATTGTCATGAATTTGATTTCATTCGAAAGATTATTATTTTTTACCGTTAATGTTTGAATATGGCTTTTGCCATGTGGCCGCCTCGATTGAAGCGAACATAGCGCAATATGGATGTCCAACTTTCATAAACTTTTTCTAATAATTGCAGCTGCATTTCGCCAATAACTCGACGGATGTTGTGTTCCAAGTGTTGGATCGTCTCTGGTTTATCATCGTAGACAAATGACTTGACATATCGCCAGAGAAAATAATCTAACGGAGTTAGATCGCACGATCTTGAGCTCAAACTAATAAAACTACGTAAAATTTGCTACTTTGTTTGGATTTTTTTTCAGTATTTTTTGGAGTATTTTCGAGCTTGAAGCAAGTTGTAAGCGTCGCTTTAGCGTGAGTCACTTCATTATAAAATTACAAGCCCAACTAGCCACAAAGCAACTAGCAGCTGTCAAATTGGATGTCAAACAAACCCCTTTTATATTTATAAGAATTTTTAAGTTAACTACTCTGCCAGGCCTACAACTAAGGACAGATAGATCGTTTTTAAAAGCGTTACTTCACTGTCGTGCAATCTTAATATTTATTTGAAAAATTTTGCCTCGTCTGACCATACCTTAAGCAACATAAAAATTCCATAGTTCTTAGTATTGATATCGATATCAAGAGAAGTAGGGGACGAAAAAGATGAATGAAACAGTTACGATAATGTTTCATAAAACACAAATCGCCTTTAGGGATTTCTCTCAAAGATGTGAAGAATATAGAAAACAAAAATAAGAGATATTTTTTTTTTAATTTTTCCAAGAAAAAAAGTTCAGTATAAAAATAATTAAAAAAAAGAATGTTGTTAGCATCATTTTGTTTTTAGCTCTAAACTTAGAAAGGATGCTATTAAAGCAGGCAAAATAAAGAAACTCTATTATGATTTTTTTATTTTTCCTTTTTAGTAGATTTTATACATTTCTTGTTAAGTTAATATTTTCAAACCATCCAGAACCAGCAGTTTCGGAACGAATATGGCAACTGATCTCCTCAAATACACATGTGATTGGAATCTATATTGTTAATAGGAAAACACGTTATTTTAGATTCCTTTTACGGCCGTAATACTGAAACGGGGTTTTACTTTTTTTAAATCGGTTCGATATTTAGGGACCAGTAAGCGTGTAAGATTGCTACTAACACATGTACACTTATTACACACATGCATGTATCAGCTTCAACTTGAAAAATACATGTACATGTGTGTTTGTCCAATTTGCTTTTGCATAGAAATGAGACAGAGTTTTATGTTGCTTATTAGTAATATTTTTTATTTTTGTATATTATCTTATATATTTATGTACATAAATGTTTAATATTAACTTTTAGAATGCGGGCGATTAAGTCGACCGCTGTATACACTAGTATTATATTAATCTGCAAACTACTAAAAATTATGTACAAAATCTCATAAGAAATACATATTCTTAACAGACATTCGAGCCCTCTTCTTTGCTATTATTGGTTATTATTAATATTAAATAAATAAATAATTTAGGATTTTTTAAAATGTTCCAATATTACTTTCTTAAACTAAGATCACACTATCGGCGCAAACAGCACAATCTGCGACAATTTTTATCGTGCTATATCGGTACACATGTAAAAACATTGCAAAAGTTATTTTTGAGCGGTCCCATTTTTTCGGTTCCTTTCGTCCAAATCTCAAAAGCGACGATAATCGGTACAATGCGATCATACTATCGTGATATAAATAATTCATTTAATTAATTAAATAATTCATTTAAAGTGATTATTTGTCGAACATATTGGTTGTTAGTAGTTTTTAATCCAAAGTGATTATTATTTTTTGGCTAATGTTCGTAACATTTTTAATCAGAAAGGATTGGACATGAGACAATATTCCAAAGGAACGAGGGACTAAAAATGTTACGAGCATTAGTGAAAAAATAACAATCACTTTGGATTAAAAACTATTAAATAATTCATTTTTGTTTCCATACATTCATAAGCAAGACACCACCTTTCGAAAAGCTATTCCAGTTTGCCAACTTTTAGGATGTACCATTCGGTATTTGGCCAAAGGTGACAGCAATAAAAGCTTCTCAGCTTTTTTTCGCATATTTCGTTAAAACTTACTTCACAGCACGTTCCTTTTATTATTGTTGTTGTTTTGTAAACAGGTGTTTTCAAACCAGGGATGGCAAAATCGGTACAACTGCAATGTTTTGATAAAATCGTTTTGGTTTCTTTTTTTTCAACAGTACAAATGTTCTATTTAATGTTTTAATATGTATGAATAAAATATTAAAAAAGATTAAGTTAATTTTAGAAGCCAAAATTCAAAATTCGTTTTTCCATCCCGTGTATTGGCACTGATTGTCGACTGTGATCGGCGCCCGATTTTCCGATAAAAATCGGCGCATATTTTATTGATTGGTCTACATTGTGCAACCGAGGGTTCACATTATCATTGAACCAGGTTGATTTTGATTGTCCATACTCATCAAAATTTCGGCGCAGATTGTCGAATTTTAAAAAATTATTTGCGTTCACCTTATCGGTGTGTGAATTGCGACGAAAATCGGTACATTGCGCAGATAGTGGGATCCTAGCTTTAATAAATATAATTTGAAGTTATCAAAAATTTCTCAGTTCAAATAATTACGTATAATTATTACAATTAAATAAATAATTTTAAAATATATTTGAGTGATTTATTTTATGTTGAATAAAGCACAATGAATCCGACTAACATTCTTAATGAAATCATTTAAAAACGAAAATTATTTCTAGGTATCGGGGCAATATTTAATTCGGTAAGTTTCTTAAGTACCCCCATCTCTAAGTGGAATAGCAATTTATTTGTTCTTTTGAATATTTTTAATTAATTTTTTTTCAAACTAAAATCTGATTTTTGTTTTTCCGTCATCATGCCAGAATGTTCATTCATATTTTATATGGTTAGAAAATCATTCTAAAACGAAGACTGCCGCTAAATCATATACTAAAGAGGAGTATTTCACATAATTTGTAATGCCATTTTTACTCTTTTAAAATAGGGAAGGGATCGTGAGTAACTTTTCACTCACGGTCATGCACGCTCATGATAAAAAATTTTACCCATGCACGACCTTATATTTTTGGGTCATGTGAATGAAAAAAAATAAGGCATCATCACGAAAACTCACGCTTACGAAATACTCACGAAAAAAAAACTATAAAATAATTAAACTAATTAGAATAAAGCAAAAAAGAAAATCACGCAACAATCACGCTAAAACTCTACTCACGCAGATTTTTTTAATACTCAAGTTTATGTACGCTCCCATGATTGCAACAAAAAACTAATAACGATCATGTCTGATTACGCATGATTGACGCTAAACACGCAAACGCTTATCTCTTATGTAAACGATTTCCGCGCATTTTAAAATATTTTTGGTATAATTTTTTAACTCCGTAACAAATTTGATAAACATTCAATTGAACCACGATCACGCAATACATAAACCCAACAATACACAAACAAGTATGAATTTAATAAATTCAATCAAAAATAATTATTCCAATTCACAAAGTATTATAATTCCTATATGAACGTATGCAAGTGTAAATTGCCCAGAACAAACTGAATACAACATATGTTGCACATCCAATAATTTCTGAGTTGGACAAATGTTTGGATTTGTTTTTATATAAAATATTAAAAAAAATATTTGTATATTTTCTATTTAAAAACAAAACTCTTTGCAAGGATTCATAGTCTACGTTTTATCAAGAAAATTTGACATATATTTTTGCAAAAATCTTTGTGAGAACAACAACAAACAGTTGAAAAATGTTAGTATTTAATGAGAATATGAGTGATACACCTTTCGAGTCGATCCTACAAAATATTATAACGTCGGTCACAGGTTGACAACACTTAACTTGCTTTTTTGTACTTTTCAGGAGACAAAAAAAAACGTTATTACTCCGTTACTAAACCGTGTTGGAAATAAATAAAAAAAAAACAAAATTAGTAGCAGATATTTATTGTAAGATTTTTTCAAAATATATGTAAATGAAACGTACTAACATGCAGAAGGACAAACACGGTATTTTGGCATAAAAACCCCGATTCGATTTCTTTTGCGAGTTAAGAGTTGTCAACCTGTGACCGACGATAATTAAACCGCATAAGAAATGGATTTATTTTCAAATCTTTCATATTTGAAAAAGTTTATAAGAACCTTTGATATTTTGCATTCACAAACTATTATCTTTAAGTCTCTCTAAGCCAATCATGTTATCTGGTACTAAAAGAAAAGTCACCACTATCACCATCTAAGAATATAAAATATATACAAAATAAAATCTAGAAAAAAAAAACGAAACAATATTATTGAGTAAATCAACAAATTATGTTTGTTGTCATTAATGTCATTAAACAATAAAGCCTTCACATTAATAGTACCACACAAATGTAACAATATAAAAAAACTATTTTAACAATGGGAAATCCTGCATGAAGGAACAAAAAAATCTTTTATAAACTTTTTCGAAAACCTAAATACGAAAAGAAAAAAACAAGAGACTCTGACATAATGCCACTAAACTTACAAGGTCATTGCTTTACAAGAATGTGCACTAGAAATTCATAAACTAGAGCAATGACGATAACGAGGATTAAAGTGATGACGACTATGGTGACGTTGGAGATGATGATGAGTACATTGACACTTTTCATTGTAAAACAGAAAAATAATAAGCCCCATAAAAAAGTATTAAAGAAATGTGTAACTAAAAATAGTTTCAAAAATACGAGTGAGTAGATATTGTGGTGGTTTTATTTTATTTGCGCTGCAACGTAATAAACAACTTGGAGTGTTATAAAGAAAGCAATTAAAGTTCAAATCAAACGGATGCATTTTAAAATTTCGGAAAGGTCCTAGCAAAATTAAATATAAACCAAACACTGACGACTCATGTAAATTAAAGTTTTTACATTGTGGTTTTCTTTAAAGGGGCTTGAAGTTTTATGTGGTGGTTTTCATTATTTTCAATAATAATATAAAATGTACAGACAAAAAAGACATGGTTGTGACAATTATATTATATTTTCGGCCACAATGTACATATTGTTGTGGCTAAGCAATTATATTTGTTTCAAATTATTGCTTTTTATTTTTTAAGGGTTACATTATCATGTACTGCACACAATGTGTATAGTAACGATAGATTTAACATTTATTTATGATAAGACTAGAACTTAATACACAATATTGTTATACATCATAATCTTATTATGATGATATATAATAAAAATAATCTATAAATCATGTTATGATTTCGTGTTATCACTATTTGTGTTTGAGAATATGATAATTATAACATCTAGTACTGCAATACTGTATTATATTATTATTACGAGGGCGGATTGATATTGAAACTACCTAGATGACAGAACAAACACAATTTTTTTAGAAATTGCAATCTGTCAAACGTCAGTTATTAAAATTTCACACAAATTCATCGATTAGTTTATTTGTTGTAATTGTTTGAAGTAAGCAACTTTTGTGTTTCTTGCAAAATGGAAAAAAGTGAATTTCGTGCAGTGATTAAACACTATTATTTGAAAAGGAAAACGGCGAAAGAAACAAAAGAAAAGCTCGATAAACATTACGGTGAGTCTGCTCTGTCAGATTACATGGTAAAATATTGGATTGCTGAATTTAAAAGCGGCCGAACAAGCACTGCAACAATACCATCAACAGGGAGGCCAAAATAGGTGGTTACTGAAGAAAATATAAAGAACATCCTCGATATCTTTATGAATGATCGACGAGTCAAGTTACGTGAGATTTTTGAAATGGTAAACATATCATATGAACGTGTGTTCAACATTTTGCATGAACATTTGCATATGAAAAAGCTATCGGCAAGATAAGTGCCGCGTTTGCTCAGTGTCGAACAAATACGAGTTCGACAGAGCACTTCACAGCGGTGTTTGGACATGATAAAGCGTAATCCTGTTGATTTTTGGCATCGATTAATAACTGTTGATGAAACGTGGGTCCACCACTACACACATGAAACTAAAAATCAATCGAAACAATGGGTGGAAGCTGGTGGAAGTGCTCCGAAGAAGGTGAAGACAGTGAAATCGGCTGGCAAGGTTATGGCCACTGTATTTTGGGAAAGGAAAGTATTATCGTGCATTATTGTATCAACTGATTGATGCAATCAAGAAAAAACGACCACATTTAAAGAAGAATAAAGTGCCCTTTCTTCAAGACAACGCACCGGTTCACGCAGCATTAGATACGATGCTAAAATTACGTGAAATACACTTCGAATTGGTTGATCATCCACCTTATAGTCCAGATTTAGCTCCTAGTGACTTTTTCTTGTTTCCAAACTTGAAAGAATGGCTCGCAGGAAAAAGATTCATCTCAAACGAAGAAGTGATTACCGAAACTAACGCGCATTTTGAGGCGTTCCCAAAATCGTATTATTCAGATAGTATAAAAAAGTTGGAATATCGTCTTACTAAGTGTATTGAGCTAAAAGGAGACTATGTTAAGAAATAAATGGTTTTTGAAAAAAATTTTTTTTTCCTACTTAGGTAGCTTCAATATCAATCCGCCCTCGTAAGTTGGACAATTCAAAATACATATCGGTCCTTTACTCGAACTAGTATTTCCCATGGCCGAAGCAATCGACCATATTCTAGTAATTAATAAACATTTAAATAAGCAAAACTATAATGAACATGTAGTGATCATTTAAATAAGCAAAACTGTACATCCATATATAGTTCTCACCTCTTTCAATTCTGACTTCTTTTTCTTTTTCAACATCACTCATTTTGAGGAGAAATAATCTTATTACTCATATTTATATGTAGGTACTCTTAAACAGTCTCATTGCTTTACTTTTTTACTTAAACCATTATATACCTAAGTTAATTTTTAGCATTTATAGTAGTGTCAACTTTAGGAGCCTTTTATTTCTTTAATACTGAACCGATTTAAATTATATATAGTAGGGTCACTAAAGCTCAACAGTGTCTACCATTTGGTAAAAGAATGAAGAAAATCGGTTGGCAAACAAAGCAGAAAATGGAATGCAAAAATTCGTCTTTGCCTATTAATATGAAAAAGACATCTTAATATCGCAGCAAACGTGATTATTGAGTTAAGAATACACAACTATTCTTTATGTCGTTCTTTATCATTTTTAAAAATTTCACATCTCAAGAGAGGAAAATATTTTTTTGTTTTTCCAATGAGATGTGTGTAAAGTAAAAACTTTAAAATCGTTTTCCGCAAAACGAGTTTTTTTTGGGTTATGACGTTATTTGATTAAATGAGCATCATCTAGTGCAGTTTTGGTTTTTACGAATGCCTCTAAAATGATGATGAAACGTTTTATGAAATGCTTTACTTTCTTTTGGTTTCTTTTTATTTTAATTTTTTAAATATCCTATTACTCTTTAAAATTATATTAAAGGAATTTAATAATATACAGTTGAACTTTCATAACTGGAACTTATATAACTATAATTTTCTCTAACTCAATCCAATTCAATTGGCAGTAGCGTTAAGAGAGCAAATAACTTACAATTCTCCTTCCGTAACTCAAACTTCCATAACTCGAAGTCTCCGTAAGTAAAAGATTTTTTTGGTACAATGGTGATTCGAGTTATGGAAGTTCGACTGTATGTACTATCGTGTTTTTACGTTAAAATTTGTTTTCTTTTAAAACGAATTTTGACATTTTTATTAATTATCAAATAACCATTCTTTCGTTTAATATCCATTTTTCTTTCCCCTTTTTAATTCTTCATTTTTTTTCAAACAGCTGTAATTACCATTAACGTTAAGTAGCCTTAAGTCTAAATATAAATTGTCTAAAGGTTTGCCACTTAAGCATATTTATTGGATTCATTTTGTTTCTAATTTTTTTGCCCGTCTTGAGCCATTAATTTTGCCTCTCAGCTTTTCCTTTACCTTGTATTTTGCTTATTAGTTTTTCTTTCTTTTGTAACTTTTCTCTACTTTTATTTTTTCACTTAAGATTTTGCAAACGTCTTAAGCATTTGCTTTTAATGCAATCAGCATATAATTGCTGTCATAATAATTCAGTTTTAAGAAGATTTTTGCTATTTTGTCTTCACATTTACTTTCCCAAGGGAGAAATTAAAGGGTGTTAATTGAAATCAATTCATCGAGTTTAGGTTTTCTTTTTAAAAGATTTGATTCAACTCTAGTAAACAATACAATTTTTTATTGAACATAATTTTCGATATACTAATGTTTTCTAACAGTTTTAGAAAATTATACGTAGTACAAATGAATTGTTATTTTGTTTATTTTTTAAAATTATCGAATCAAACACACATGCGTATTTCCTCCTTTGAATACAATTATTAGAAATTTTTTTGAATTATTCCACTTATTCGAATAATTTAAAACCCTAGCCCGATTAATCGAGCAATTTTAAAATCCCGAAATCGATAAATTCCTTACTCGAATAAAGTCAAAAGTCAAATAAGTGGATACTCTAGTAGCTGATCATTCAACTTAAACGCGAGAAATAAGTCAAAATCTAAAATATCGGAATAAGTAAGAAATTACGTTAATAAAAACGTGGTAAAAATTGCTACAATTTCTGGGTATTAGTTATTTATCTAAACAATAAAACATAATAAATTTTCTCTTTTAAATATTTGTTTTAAATAAATCCTTTTTAAAGCCAAAATTACAAAACAATATTTATTCAGCGATGTAATAGAAATGTTTGCCCCAAAACGCACCGAGTAAATGCAGTAAAAGAAAAACTACTTTTGGGCCATCATTTTAATGTAGAAATAAAAGGATATTTTTTTAGAGATTTAAAACAAATCATTTTTTTATATCTAATATTTATTACGCAGCAGATAATAAATAAATGCATTTGCTCTCATTACAAACTTTGTTATGTCTCAATACTGAATTATTTCTAGTTTAACAGTTTAAAATTTCAAATTTAAAACTTTAGTACTCGTATATTTTGTTGTTTTCTATTTTGAAAATTTAGTTTTCACACTATTGATTTTTGTGTGCTCAATTTAAATAAAAAAAGAAAGCAAAACAAAATGTTACATTCCGTTCGAATTTTGTAAAGTATGCTTGAAATTAAATGTGTTTGTTTTTTGTTTTGTTCGATTTTTCAGTTTATGCAATACAACCAACAAATTTCGAAATGTAGGCTACAAGAATTTTATGCAAATATTTTTTTTTAAATAATTACATACTTTCTAATGTGTTGCTGGCTGGAGTTGTAGCTGTTTCATTCAACAATTACCACTACTATTGCTGGCAACAATCATATAAATGTTTAATGACTTAAGTAACAGTAATTGGAACAAATTTAATTTATCCATACGATTTATAAAATATGGATTCATTTGTAGTACGGGCCATATACAATCTCAGTTTCGAATCAAATGATTTTAAAACATAATTAAAAAAAATATAAAATGAATTGTTTTTATTATTATTTAAGAAACACACAATTTGAAATTAAGTTTAAAGCGAAATATGGTTTAACTACTTATAGTAAAAATATAAATACGTTTTGTTTTTGTTTAATGGCGGAAACAGAATATAAAATTAATTTTTTTTTTGCACTGACTTTCAAGTATTCTCCTTAATATGTATCATTTACTTTGTGCATACACAACTGTTTTAACAACTGCCTTGTCAGTTCAGCAGTAATTAATGTTTTAATTACTCTGTTTGTGTCCAAGAATACAAAAAGGAATATTTTATGAAAAGTTTACATTTCATTTACTGCTGTAATAGCTTCAGGCACTACAATGTCCTACTTTATTTTCTTGAGTACAATTTTGTATGCAAAATAAAATATATTTTTATTTTCCGAAATGTGTACTTTTATCTGGCAAGTTTGTTGTTTGGTTGCTTTTGTTGCGGCAATAAAAAGTGGTTAAAAATTAAAGCAAGTTCATGATATTTCGCTTAATATCAAAATTAGTTTACTAAAACAGGGCAAACATTTGAAAAATTGAGGTGAAATATTTTGTTTTAAAGTAGCATTCTTATTTTTTCTTTGTTACTCACCAAATTGCTTTATTTTAAAGTTCCATGACATTTTTTGTTGTTTCCTCAGAAAACCGCAATTTTGGAAATGTTAAATTTTATGTGAAATAATAAACTTCTAATTTGGCCCGCGTGTCTATCTGTCCGCCCGTTCGTCCATTTCGGTTTGGATAGGTTTTTATTTCGTAAATACTATTTTAGTAAAATCACTTAGGATGTTCACGGCAGAGATGAATCATTCATTTTTGATTTTAATTCGGTAACGAATTAGTTAAATTTTGAATTAATTCTTTTTACAAAAAAATTTATTGAATGTAATTTGAATCAATTCAAACTAATTAGGGAGAAATAAATTGCAATTAATTTCCTAATTCAAATGAATTTGTCAAAGTGAATTACAATTCGTTTCCAGAGTAAATTAAAACTCATTTCCAATTTGTTTGAATTGAATTAATTTTGAATTCATTCAAATGAATTAAAACAATGAATTGAAATGAATTAAATCAAAAATGAGATGCAATCACTCAAATTCAAGAGCTGATCTAGGGGTAATTTAAAATGGAAATGTCTCCTACCAAAATGAAAATATTCAGTACAAAAATTGAAAAGCCTTGTCCAGTATATCATGGGAATTCAAATTCAAAGAAGTTTTTGTCTTTGGACTATACCAGGTGCTATACAAAATGAGAGTAATGCTTGTTGTCTTTTAAACAAAACATTAATAGAATAATAAAGAGACAGTGATGCTTACTGCAAAGTTACTTATAAAATCAATTCAAATTTCAATCAATTCAATTCAAATGAGTTGGCAATGAATTGCTAACTCTTTTTCTAATTCGTTTGAATTAGTTCAAATCAAATGAATTGGAAATGAATTGCAATTCACTTTGACAAATTCATTTGAATTGGAAACGAGTTTGCAATTCATTTGACAAATTCATTTGAATTGGAAATGAATTGCAATTCATTTTTACCAAATTCATTTAATTGACCCAAATTTCCTTCAATTCATTTTTTTTGTGTGAAAAGAATTAATTCAAAATTTGCTAATTCAGTGCATGAATGATTCGCGAATTAATTAAACAATGAATGATTCATTTACAGCTCTGGTGCATTGTATATTTGTTGTCTATACGCAGAAAACCTGGTAACCAGCCTACCATGAGCCAGCTAAGTGCAACTTCTATGCGTGTTTTTATTTGGGAATCTGGTTTCCTTTTTAAAGGATATAAAATTTAGTCAGAATTAAATCCACAAGCAAAATGTGATATTTTATAACCAAAATTAACGAAATTGGTGCCGCTTGAAAAAGGACAATCAGGACAGTTTTATGCAATTACATACTTTTATATTCCTCTAAATAAAAAAGGATGTCAATAATTCACTTTCAGAAAATTATTCTTCAATATCTTTAAAACTTCTCCATGAAATATTTTTGAGAAAAATATACACATGTGATAATCAAAATAAGTAACACCTTTATGAATATAAAAAATTTCACCATATTTCATTAATTTTTTAGTACATCAAGTATTGAATTCCTGACCGTGTTCTTATTCATTCCTAAAAAAATTATTTTGAGAAGTTGAGGATTTGATTATTGCATTCTTCTGGTCTTTTAATACGCATAAATATGTAAAGAATATTAAACTTTGTCCCAAGCATAATTATTGGGCTAATAAGCCCGGGCGCCTAAAATTTCAGTTCGTGATACCCATTATTCATTTGATTAATCATTAAAATTATATATAAAAAGAAAAATTTTTAGTAGTGTTAAATCAAACGTTCATGTTCCGTGTCGCAGTTCAGCGTTCCGTAAAATTGCCGCCAAACACCGAACTTTGCTTACATTTATCCTCAAAGATATACAGGAATGCAACTCTGCGCAATATTAAAGTATAACTTTGTCAAAATAATAGGTTTGTTAGCATATCAATTTTGGTTTTATCAAATAAAAAAAAATCAACAAAAATTTCAATTGTTTCCATTTAATAAAAAAATGGTTCGAGTTCGGTCTGACAGATCTACCTTCCGCGCGGTTCGATTTAATGTTCAATTTTCACTCGTATAATTTTCATTTGTCCAACGAAAACCGGAAAAAGCTTGAAAACCACGTTGTACTTGAAATTAAAGGATGCTCGACTAATGCATGACGTAGCTAAAGATGGCTAACATGGTTCTAAGCTTTGTTGCATTTATAAAAATGTAAATCGGTTACCAGTTTTTACAGACAAAGAAATACAGATCCTATCAGTAATAAACAATACTTAGTTCAGGAAAGATTCATATCAACATTAACTATGTTGGAAGGAGCAATAAAGTTTTAAATCAACAACTTATAGATAATATTAATTAAAAATAATTGCTTTCTTAAAAAAATTTACTTTCTCGCCTAAAAAGCAAAATAAATACATACAAGGAATTGAAATACGTAGTCAGTCAGTCCACTTAGGCTTTATTTTAATTCATCAAAATTTTCTAATAATGATATTATTTTCTATGTTAATTGGTGTTTCCAACGTCACGTTTTGTTTTATAAACAAGAAACAAACAAAAAAAATCCTTTAAATATCTCAACTGTACAGCATTTTTTAAAAGACTATTTCGATAGAAGTGATTAAAATCTTGTCAACTCCATAAGGATATTTTTAAATATTATTTTAAAAACGTTCTTGAAATGATTAAGTAATTATTTATGTTTTAGTTAAATTATATCAAATATTGATTATTAATTAAAAAACCTTACTCGATTAATCCAGTGATATTTATTTGCCAGAATCAGTTTTAGTAGTTTTCCGATTTAACGAACATTCGATTTCATGAACATCGCATTTAACAAACACCCAAATTTTTATTTCTACTAAGTACGAGTAAGTACCTTATATTACGAATAAAAATTTTAGTTTGTACTCGGTTTAACGAGCAAATGAAATGAAGAGCTTGATGAAACTGAAATTCTAGAGCCCATAATAAAACATTAAGCACTTCGAAATTTGTATTAAATGGGCTCAGCGAAACAATTTTGTTAGTATCACAAATTTAATGCTTTTGAGAGAGTTTCAAGAAGATGTCTTATTTTTGTATTACGATATTTTTATGAATTTTTCCTTTCCTTATAAATATTTTTAAAGAAATATGTAATTTAAATTACTATAATTTTAATAAAATATTATAAAAAAGCACCATACTCATGGTGAAATCAACAGGTGGCATTACTACGCCATATGATAATTTTTTGCTTTAGCATTGTTTTACCAATCTTATGTCATTTTTTTAGATACGTGATTAGCGTGAGTCATTGTAATTTATTTTTTGTTTCAATTACGTGAGCGTGCATAAACGCGAGTACAAAGAAATTGAACGTGCATAAGTAGATTTTTGACATGATTGCTTCGTTGTTTTTTGCTATATTGTTATTTTTCGTATAATTTTTTAATTAACATTTCTACGTAATTACTTAAATTGTTTTAAGTTTATGTTGAAAGCAATTGTTTGGCTCAAGTTCAAATCTTACTTTACTTTATTAATTTTAGAAATTTTTTTAATCATCAGACTAACAGAATGGATCAGTGATAATAATGTATAATATTTTTTTAATTATTTAAATTTTTTTTGTGAATATTTCGTGAGTGTGCGTAACTTTTTTTCCTACACACTTGAGCATGTATGAATGTGAGATAAAAATATAAGGTCGTGCATGAGTAAAATTTCTATCGTGAGCGTGATTGAGAAATCACTCATGATCCCATCTCTAGTTTATATTTACAAAATATGCAAGCTTTTGTTTGTTCAATTTGCGTTTATTTTTTATTAAAATTTTCAACAATTTCTTATAGGTACTTATACATTTGTGTTTGTTTTGAGAGTGCCACAACCTTCTATAAGGACCGCAAATACTTTCAAACTAATCCACACTTCCTTGTGTTGCTCATTTGCACCGTCCAAAAAATTCAATGGTTTCTGTTAACTTATTTTATTTAATTTTTGTTTACAATAATTTTTGACAAGGAGTTAGACTTAACACAAACAAATATTCATTTTTTTGTTGTATTGTTGTAGTTGTAGCCCTAATAATGCCACCTGTTTATTTCATCATGACTATACATATATATAGTTATGAATAAAATAGACGACGATATTCATTTTTAATTTAGTACTGGATATAACGAACAATTCGTTTTAAGGAACAGGCCTGACAACAATTAGTTTCATTAAATTGGGAAACTGCAGTAATTGTGAACTCGAACAAAACCAATCTTTCATTTACTCAATATGAGAGTTCTTAATATAAATTTTTCTTCAAAACAAATTTGTTTGACACATTAAAGTTTATTGATCAAAAAAGGACTATATAAACTCAAAAGAAAAATCAATCCATCCGTATTGAAATCAATCCCAAGCGGTGTTAAAATTACGGTAATCCCAGATTTACTAAAATCACGTACAGAAAGATTGACTTAAGTACGGACTCAAAAAATTCTCAATTTAATTTAAGAATTTTTTAGTTAATTAAAGACTTTTCACATGATTAAAGAATTTTGTACTAATTTTAAGAAACTCCAGGGAGCGAATTCAAAAAATTTTGTATGGGATTTCGTTCGTTATCTACTCCCGTTTTCAGGTTGATTAAAGTACATTTTATTGTTATTTGTACTCAAAATTTTTAGTATGACTCGTACTCAAAATAGGAAATACGGCGTTTTTCTTTCTGTGTAGAAATTTTTAAATAATTGATTTATATAATTGATTAATCTTAAGAAAAACATTAAAAAATGATTCAGGGTAGAATAAAATACTCTACTTCAGTTATACTTTATTCAAAAGTAGTTAAAGACTGAAGACAAATACAATTTTTAATCAACTGCCTTTGTTTAAATGAATTGAGAAAATGACAATAATATTGCTAAGTGATTTAAAGGAAATTAAAAAAAAAATATGATGTGTACTGATCTCCATTCTCCATGTGTGCCCTTCTCTATAACCTCCTTTCATATGGTTGACATGTTTGCTCTTTAAGTATTGTAAATATTGATTAACATTTATGACTATTTGTTCATATTGTCTTATCATATAATGAGATTTCAGTTACTGCTGCTGCGGCTGCTGCTGTTGTAGTTCTTGTCGCTATTGTATTTTTGAATTTCTTTTCCTCAACACCAATCATCCTTGATGATAATGAAAGCGACAAACAAGAATAATAATGCATACATATCTGGGTTGTCATAATGATATCATTGCGGGCATACATGACGTATGAGGAATATTGAATTTTATAATAATTATGACAGACGTATGAATGTTGGCTACAAAAGAATGTATGTATGTATGCAATATACATATATAATGCAAAACGAAAGAAATAATAAGAGTTAAATGAAAATTTCATTATTACTTACATACATAAATAAATAAATTCAAAATGTCAATATTTATTTTAATGACTTGTGTTGGAATACAAACAGACAACAATTGCAATCTTTAAATTGCCATCAAATTTCAGTATAAAATTTAATTCTTTTAAATGTGGTATTGAAAAAGTTTATTTGAGTAATTTTTCTATGGGAAAAATTTTGCAAGTTAAATACAAAATTTCGTTTGAGGTCATACAGATTTTGTCCTCGAATTTGGCAAAAGTAGCCTACGAATAATAATTAATATTCGGCACTATTTTCGGACGAAAAACATTGTAATTGCGAATGTAGGTTTCGACTTCAACACTTCGTAATAGGTTAAAGAGAAATTTTGCGTTCTATCGTTAATCTAGTACAAAATGATCAAGTTAAAGGCGAAATTCACTAAACACAAAATGCATGATGATTTCCAAATTTGACCCAACTGTTCTTAAAGTATATAAAACAAATTAACTTTAAGAGAAATTATAAATAAAGAAAAACAAATAAGAACAGCACAATATTGGGCCTTATTAAAGTTGTCGTATTTTCTATTTCGACAAGCTGTTCTAGATTAAAGAAACAATAGCATGTTTTTACCAACGCAAATTGAATTACTTCACTTGTCCCCGCAATTAACTTAATGTACTGCCCTATTTTCACTACATATTTGCAATTATTTTGGACATTTCTTCTCCTCTTTCCTCTTGTTCGGTTTATTCTTTTGGAATTTGAATTATTATTTTGTTATTCACACCAAGAAAGTTTATTTTGATTATTGATTTGTTGTTCATTTATTATTGAATATTTTATTTTGTGTGAATTTCTTTAATTAAATTTAAATTTTCATACAATTTTATTCAATTTCAGAGCAAAGTACGATTATTTTGAGAGAAGACACTGATTTTATTGTGGTTCGGATGGCATGAATTACGAATGAAAGAGTGAATTACGAATAAGTCCGTAGTGAAAAAAACTAGAAGACTAAAATTCAACAACCCCTTAAAAGTTCTTTAATTTTGTCTTGTACTCTTCAACAAATTAAAGCATATAAAATTTTTAAATGTTTTAATAAAAATACTCTTAAATTGATTAATTAAATCCTTCAATTACTTTTGCAACAAAGTAAATTGTGTATGTTGCTTTCTAAATAAAACTATCTACTATAAACATAAACTCATATTTCGGTGTCAATTTATCCTTTGTGTGCATGTTTGTTGTTCCATCATACAGACTAATCTTTGCTAGAAAATGTTAATTTGAAATTTTTGAAATTCCCCACTTGGATGTTTAATTAAAATAGTTACACTTTACTACAAATACGTGCATGTACTTGTAGTTATGCCAAAAACAAAATTAATTTAGCTTAACTTTGTGGTATATGGCATTAAAAGATTATCATTATCTGTTGAGATAATTTGATAAATAATGTTTATGGAAAGAGGGAGAGACAGCAAGAGACTATGAAAACATAAATTTGCATACTTTGAAGGCTTATTAAAAGGTTAATGCATATTTTTAGGAATATTAGTTGTCAAATAGGATATTAAAAAGTTCGATTTGAAGTTTTTCTTACAATGTTTGTTCTTTTTTTCAGGCTCTAGAACAAGAAAGAACAAACATTTACAAATTCTAAGGTCGAAGAAAATAATTAACATATTTTTCTTACAATTCATTTAAGTTTTGCCAAACAAGGAATTTTAATTTCATTTCCTACATAATTGTCCCGCCCAATATTTACAAAATGTTAATAAAGCCGTTTGTTGTGGGATACATTAAACATTATTTAAATTAAAACTACAAATTATGATTTTAAAATTTATATGTTTTTTTACAAACATGACATCAATTTATAATCAATCGGTATTGTCTTGGTATTTTAAACATCATTTATGCCGTTTTCTTTTCAACAAAAAAATTTACATTTCTTTTACTTTTTACCACAAAATTTCTATTAAAAATTTTCTTAAGACAAAAATTTTGCCACGTATGTGATGATACAATAATTTCTAATAAACTCAGCATTTCAAAAAATCATTATATTGTAAATTTTCAATAAAAGGGGTAAGAAATACTACACATTTTTTTTAGAAAAGAACACGCCATTAATAACGCTGATTTGGCTATTTGCTAATTATTTTTGGTTTTCACAATCAACTCAATATTTTTTTTACTGGAGAAAACCTCGGAAAATTATAATATATATTAGAAAAACGAATGTTCCATTAGAGATGCAAATGTTGGCATTCGAATTAAAATTGTTTGAAATTTATATTTAATTTTTGTTCGAATGAACAAAATTTTTAAATTTAAAATACAAAATTATTTCAACTTTTCCGACGGACATTCGAATATTCGAAAAATTTATTAACGCATTAGTTGGAGTTGCAATTTGGCAACTGAACGCAGCTTTGTAGTGGGTTTATGACCAATTAACTGTATTTACTCATCATGTCGTTAAATGAGGGACTGGGGTGATCGAAATGGAAAGAGCTGCAATGTACTGCCAGGCGAAGACGTTAATTTCAGAGTTTACTCCAGCTAGGTCACAACTCTGGAAGAAAGGAGGGGGACAACCTTCATGATGGTTTGCCAAGATATACGGTAAATAGTATGACAACGACTCCCGAGTCAATGCGAACTATGTGCAGACGTGGGAAACTGCAAAGAAAGAGGAACCGGGCTAGAAATCATTTTATACTAAAAGTAGAGATTGTTGAAAACGGCACGTAGAAAGAGGCCGTTTAAGCTAATCTATTAACTATAGTTAGGAAGGACTCTGGCCAAGAAGACTCCGAAATGATGTGGAACTGAGATGAAAGAGGAATCGACGTAAGAATCGTTAACAGGAAGAGACTTCAGATATTATCTGACTAATATCAGATTTTCAGATTTCTGTGAATGATTTATCTGAACGAAAGTAAGACGGTGACTAGCGATTACTAAGCACACTGGTGGCCGATAAATACCAGTGTCGACTGACAGAAATCACTAAAGTCTGGAGCAAACGCTGGGAATGACACATGTCTCAGTAAGTGAGTGGTTGATCGACCTAAAATGTGGCTTTGCCGATAATCAGAGGCGTTTGAGGGGTGTAAAAAAGGGATCCGGAGTAGTAGTTGTCTGCTTCAACCTCCATTCTAACATTCGAGCTTAGAAAGAAATTAGAAATAAAATGTTAAAATTATTCGATTATAAGAACAAAAAAAATCGTGGACTTTTATTTACACAATTTTTAAAGTCGAATAACCGAAAATAACAATACTTGAAAACCTTATAAATACAATATAATAACTCTAAACATTAATAATTAAATATTTGATGTTAATAATATTAAAAATATTACTAAAACTGGCACGTATGTATGATTTTAAATAGAACACACATCAAGTTAAATGTTTGAAACAATAATCAATAGCTTGATGGGTTTAAAAATTTTAATGGTGTTTTTTTCGCTTTGTTCTTAAATATTTGCAATTTATTCATTCATTAATGTTTGACTTAAATTTATTTGCTCAATAGAATATGGGCTATTAATGAAAATAATTGTAAAAAAACTGTATGACAAAAAAGCTAGTAAACTTGTGGCGATAAAAGTTATAACAACTTTAAACACTAAGAAACTGACAACTTTAAAAAAAAAGTTTTCTCAAATTAAATGTAAGAAATAAAAGTTTTCACTTTTTTCAAAAAAAAGGACGGGAAGGAAAATAAAAAAAATTAATATTTAATAAAGAAAACGGATGATAGAAATAAAAAGTGATGAATAACAAAAAGATTTCAGATTAAAAACAAAGAAAACTATTGCATAGCAAAAAATGTGCTAAAAGTGACAGCATGTCACTTACGTTTAAAAGAACAACAACAAACAAAAACAATAGCAACAATGTTTAAAACTTTATCGGGAACAAGGATGTTTTATAAAAAATTCATGCATTATATAGTGGGCTTAAAAAAATATGTAACTACGTGTAAATGTTTTAGTTTCACAAATTTTTTGTAGGATGACAAAATTGAATTTTCAATTTAATTTATAAAAAAAATAAGGATAAGTTTCACAATATTTAAACAAAAACCCAAAAACGAGAAAGTCGAAAAATTAATGCTTTATTTCTACTACATTTTGAAGCACATTCAGCATCTTTCACAGTAGAATAAAATGTTTGGAAATCTTTAAAACGGGTTGAAATTTACGATAGTCACAAGGAGCGAGAGGGTTTTAAAATTTGGGTCGCTGTACCATCTTCTATGCTTAAACTTCACTTCTTTTCAGATAACATTTTAAGCTTTACTTTTTCTCTATTGCGTCTAGACATAAATTTGACCACTAGTTGAATGATTGTATATGCATCTATTTAATAATATTTATACTCGTATTTATACCAGTCCCACTGTGCTTAAAGATGACAACAAAGATACATAATGTATAAAAATACGGGTATAAGGAAGCAACTGTAGAACTAACAAAGTATAAATAAACTGAGGCAACAAAAGAAAAATTTCATACCAGAGCACACACTCACAATCTTATGCATACATTCATACATATTTCCATACCCACATCTGCTATACAAAACTATACAAATGTTAAAGTGAATTTAAGAAAGATGTGTATGTCTGCGTATGTTTATATAAAACAAGAGTGTGTACGTTTGACAACAATAGGAAATAATGACACAAATGACACCAGGAGGTTGGTTGACAACAAAATAAAAAAAATCATATTACAACAGACACATCAAGCAAGTCATAAACACAGACACGAACACACACACATACCTTTGCACCTACACAACATGCACAACAACACAAGTGCACAGAGATACACTTTCATTCAAGGAGCTGAAGAATAACATCCTTGTAAATAAATAGAGACGCACACACAAAATGTTTCAGCACTAGATGACGTGAAAATTCAAAGGTACAAAAAAACAAAGTAAAAAATCAAATGAATAAGAAACGGTAAACTAAAGCAACATAAAAAAACAAAAAATGAAAAACAAAAACAATAACTACAGAACAGCCAGCCTTTATTACGATGTTAAAGATGGAAAATGATGAAGATGACGTTGTTTTTGTTGTTGTTGTTGCTATTATTGCTGTTACTTGTTACATTTACTCTTGATGATGATATTTTTCTGATAACATTTGCATTTTTGTATGCAAAACTACACCCACTGCCACAACCCGCACTAAAATTACACTTACTTACAAAAAACCAATACATAAAGATAGATGTAAGGATGTATGTGTGCATTTAGGTGTGTATACAATTGCACCAGGCATGTGTAAAGAGTTTAAAAGGAAATTCCTTTTTCTTATTTTTAATATTCTCTTTCTCTTTACAAAAGAGTTCATTTGAGTATCAAGTAATACATACACAAGCGTAATTGTAGAAAATTTCAACTTTTGGGTTCGGATTTGTACAAACATGATTTTCATTTTGAATTGAATTAAAATTAAATGAAGCAGGCACTCACATACCGGCCGGGGAAAAAGAATATTCGCCTTCCGCCCTAAAACGAACACAATATATCTATTAGGTTGGGTCGATTTAGCAATCGATATTGTGAAATAGATTTTTCGATAGCTTTTGGAATCAGAAAAAAAGTTCCACTACGTGGAACGTAAACTTGAAATGAACACCTCTCCTGCGTTATTTTGTGATTTAGCAAAATACCATTTGAAATGTACAAATTTAACAAACTTGAGTATTTGCTTCCATTTTTTTTTATCATGAATTTTTTTTCGAGACATTTAGTCAACATGTTGTGTTTAGCTCCGCAGCTGATTAAGAGAGTTATGCGCTTTTATATTCTAATGCAAAGCCGATTTGTTAGGTGGCGACTGCAAATTAATTTGTTAAATTTTGCGGTACAAATGCGATAAAGTAACGAAAATAAATAAATAAAATTAATATACAAATTTCAGAAAATATACAACGATTTATTATTTTGTCCATTTATATTAATTACATAATTATTTCAATATAGGGCTTAAAGATTTTTATAGCACAGTGCCGGCTTAGCGTTGAAATATAAATACTATTAGCGCAGGATTATCATTTCATTGAAGTATTTTGCTGATCATTTTTATGTTGTGAATATTAAATTTGTGGTGCAGATTTTAGAATAAAAATGGAAAATTCCTGCCAAGAAAAACTCTATTGTAAAGTCTATATTGTCCATACTTTTTATTATAAGCCCAACTAATTAATTTAGCAAATATAAATTATTTCTTTTGCAGCTCTTTTATTTCTTTTCAATTGTTTACATTAATCAGCTGCTCATTATCCAATTATTCATCAAGCCGTTTCTAAGACTGTAACTGTTGGGCTCAACAGTTGACAACAGTTTCACAACAGTTGAGCTCAACAGCTACGTCATATGAATGCGCCCAACGATTTCGAGATATCAATCGTTGACTTCACTCATTTATTTTCGTGAGCGTGAGTTTTCGTTTTTCTTTACACTTAAGCGAGCATGCATGATTTTGATCAAAAGAAGAATCATGCATAAGCAGGCATGAACATGAGTGAGTCATACTCGCAATCACATCTCTAATGTTCATAGCCTTAGCCAGTTGCGGGAACATTTTTCATGACAATGTTTTGGCAAAAAAAATCATAGATAAGAGCAGTTTAACTGACCCACGATTTGGGAAAAACAATTAATTTATTTTTGGTTTACTTTTTATATAAAAAACCATAGATGCCAGTATAAAAAAAGGATTTAAAAACTATACGAACGTCCTATTTTTTTTAACCTTAAAACACTTTTTGTGGTTACCTGAGTTAAGAGCTTTACAATGAATTTTTAAAACAACAAATGCCTCATCAGACCCCATAAGTTGTTGATTGTTATGTAAATAAATGTAAAGAGCTTTCGTTCACTTTTCTATTATAAGACCTCAATAAAGTCCTTAATATTTGTAGTTGTGTGGTTTGCCTGTAGCAGTTTGATTGATAACTTTGTTTGATAATGCATGTATCCATGTATGTATATGTGTGCCTGTATTGAAAAAATGGGGAACAACATGAAACACTTTATTGCACACAGACACATCCACATATTTATGGCATCTTTATTTTTATGGCAAAGAAACAACATCATTCAGAAGCAGTGAGTGCAGAGCACAATGCAAGGAAGTACATGAAAGAAAATATCACTTAAAATTCTATAAAAATTGTGGAGAAGAAATTTTGAAGATGCAGTCTTTTAGTTATTATAACTTCGCCTGATGTTAAGGGGTGTGTGTTGTTTTAGCCAAGACGGCGCCGTTTTTAAATATATTTATAATAATGAAACTGCTTAATATATCATACATAAATATTTACTTTTATGCTTTCCAAAGACACATAAAATGTATTTCAAAAATTTGTTTTGCTCAAACTCAACATTTTCGTTTCCTTTAAAATTTTTAAATAATAAACTTGAATCTGACTTAAATTGTTCTTTGAATTTTAAAAAACCTTATTAAACCAAAAGTTAAAAATATTAAGCATAACTCCATAGGCAGTCATTAATTAATTACTTACTGCTGTTATCTCTTGTAAATCAAGAAAGAGTAAAATGTGATTTACTGCATTGAGCGATAGAAAAATTTAATTTTTTGCAGTTTTTCTTTACATAAAAAAATGTATTCATTTACAATAGTTAATTTAAAATTTTCAATTTATAAAATACAAAATGTATTGATTTTACATTTTGAATTTAGAGCACTGAATTCACTGCTTTTATTCACGGGATATGTGACAAATTTTGTATATTCGACAACCGTAAGTTTTTTTCATTTTCGAACTGATATTTTTATTGATATTGTAATTTATTATAATTGCTATACGAAAAGCTATTAAAAGAATTTATCGGCATGAAAATTATATAAGGGCAGCATGTAAAGATTACTGCAATAAAAAATAATTATATTCGTGATGCCTGTACTTTTTTTGTCTATAAGCGGTTTATTAAATTGATTTTGTATAGAAATATGTTTGTTTTAAAATTGTCTGTCTCCTGTATTTTACTTGATTTTAACTCACAACAAATAACAAGTTTTCAAAAATTTATACCTCGAATAATTGAATGTACTATTTTTTTAATGTCTTAGTTTAAGCCCTTTCATTTGATTTTTATTCATAACTTTACGTTTTCTAAATGCCACTTTATTCTATGAAGACTGACGTCAAATATCAGCGGACGATCAAGACATGCATTTAATGATATCGGTATCGTTATAGATAAGTAGTTTAAAGCCTCCTTAAATACCGATTGGGCGGGACAATAAATTCTTAAAATACAAAACTAAGAGAAAATAACTTACGGTTCTCTTTCCGTAACTCGAACTTCCATAACTGGAAATTCTCCATAACTCGAACGAAATTACATGCATATAAGTGATTTGCTTAATTACAAGCAGTTGGTCTGTTGCATACACATTATTGGAGTGCACTGTTTTGAATTTATTTCTTTTTATTCGGTGGTCTATCTTAAGCGCAACGGCGAGTGCTGGCGAAGGTACGGTGGAAGACTCTTTTCAGTAGGCTTCCAGAAATGATTTAGAAAATTCTTATCGAATTTGGAATTTATATTTGCAAACTAAAGGGTTTTTCAACAAGAACTTTGTTTTTCAATTGTGACAACACCAACAACATGATAGTTTTGAGATTTAGTTTTTCGACGTATTCGTAGTAGATGCCTTGACAATTGTTACAATGAATTCGTTCGAAAATCTCATTAAAATTATTAAAATCCACTATGAAAATGGTGGTTCTGTTAAAGTTAAAATTCGTAAAATTCGTGATGTTTTCGGAGGACAACATAATCGCCCATCTGAAACCGCTATTAAGAATTTGGTGGTTAAATTTTAGTCGACAAGCTCGATACAAAATGTGCCAACACCAACGCGTGGTCGACCGGGTCGTTTAACTGAAAACTTCCCAGCCGTGAATCACAGCGTTGAAGAAGATTCAAATTTGTCAATTCCTTGACGTTCTCAACAATTTTGGTTATCCAAAACCACCACATGGCGAATTTTGCGTAAGGATTCCGCTTTGAAGCCTTAAAAGGTTAAACTGGTGCAGGAATTGAAGCCGACTGACCTTTCACATCGCCATATCGTTCAATTCATACAGAAACAACCCGCTGGTTTTTCGGCAAAAAAACAATTTTTTTAAGGCGAAGCCAGTTTTCACTTGTCAGGGTACATCAACAAGCAAAATTGCCGCATTTGGGTTTCTGAAAATCCTAGAGCGATTATTGAGAAGCTTTTGCATGATCAACGTGCAACTGTATGGTACAATATATGGTCTGGAGACGTGATTAGGCCGTTTTTTCGCGGATGAGTTTGGAAATGGATCACCTTATCGCGAGATATTAACAACTCAATTTTGGCCTATTATTGATGACGTGGATATCACTGACATGTGGTTTCAACAGGACGGTGCCACATGTCACACAGCTAATGAAAAGATGAATTTATTGCAAACCAAATTTCACGATCGCATAATTTCACAAAAATCAGCTGTTAAATGACCAGCCAGATCGTGGGATTTAACACCACAGCATTATTTTTTGTGGGGCTATATTAAGGACAGACTCTATACGAACCAATCGAATCGATTGCAGCCTTAAAACTGAAAATCCGTGGTGTGAATAACGAAATAGAGCCACCATTTTGCCAAAAAGTGATTAAAAACTTTGATGAAAGAATCGACATCTGTCAGCGTGGTCGTGGTGGACATTTGTCAGATATCATTTTTCTTTCATAATTTCAGAACTTCTCTCTTCGTAATACAATAAAAATTTGATAATCTTCATCTAAATTTTTTGTTTTAGAAAACAAAGTTCTTGTTGAAAACCCCCTTTACAACGGATGAGTACTATAAGGCTTTGAAAAATTTTGAGTAAATTTTCAGTCCCTAATTTCAGAATATTTTACTTCACTACTTATTATATGTTACATGTTGTTTTCAGTAATCGTTGTTTTAAATTAAAAAAAAATTTATTATTTAATATAATTGCAATTGGTTTTTTTTAACAAATAAATTCTATAACTAGAAGTCTCCGTAAGGCAAATATTTTCTTTGGGGATAATGGTAATTCGAGATATGGAAGTTCGACTGCATAAAGATTTTTATTTTACAATCCCGTCAAGGTGCGGTCTCATCGTTGGAAAAACGTCCAGCTGCTTTCATTGGTTGCACTGTGCCACAGCTTAATAACTTTTATAAAAAAGCATAACATTAAAATTCAATATATTTTATATGTTAAAGAAGCGTTTTCTTAACGTTACCTAAAACGCCATTAAATTGCAGCGTCACATACATACAAAAGCTTAAGTGCAACATAAAAATGTTCAACGTTCTTTTTTCTTCCCCCGATTTTAAAATGCATTGATTTGTGCAAGCTTTTGTTAACAAGAAAATAAATGGTACACTTTCTGTTGCTGTAGCATACTTTAAGTCTACTGTTATGGACAAATACATATTTAATAGTAATTACTTTCAGTTTTCAACAGTTGGTTGCTACAGCAAATGCAAATGCGAAATACAAAAGAAAAAATTTATATGCATATAATCGCTTTAAGCGATAAGAATAGTTAAATGGATTTAACAAAATCTGTAGAATACTTGTAGAGATTTTACAAAAAATATTTCATATTTTAAAAACACGCATTCAAATATAGTATGGATGTTGCATGAGTACATGTGGACATGGATAACAATGTTGTTTGTAAAGTTTGTTGGCTAAATAATAATAATCATACATATTGTGTTTTTAGAGAAACATAAAAAAAATATGTATGTATGTATGTATATACAATTTAAAAAGAATGCGATACACAAACGTTAGAATTATGATGCTTTTATCCACTTTATATTGAACGTTATTCTCAAAAACCCTTTTCAAACATCAAGAGATTTGTAATTTTAATTTCAATTCAAATTGATGTTCATTTGAATGATGAAACAGAACAAACTGCAACTTCAGGCTGAACAATATTTTCCACACAGTTTGACATAAAATTTTGCCAGAGAATGTGGCCATGAAATAGAATCTATTTTATTTTTACAGCGTTTTTTCTGACACTTAATCTCTCAACAATTTTACCGTGTTTTCATGAAATCACATAAATTTTTCATACGAAAAATGCAAACAAGAGAAAATCAAACAATTACAACAGATAATTTGAAGTTACTGCCGTCGATTTTATTATGGGCCATCAGCGTTTGTTCCTGAAGTTGCAGATTTGTTCTGTTTCATCATTGAGACTGAGACTTTCTGAATTTGATGTCAAGTCTTACTGCCAGGTCCACGATGTCGCAAGTGTTCGTTCTATAATTTTGTTTTTGTTTTAAATGTAATTGTACGAAAGAACGAATACGTGTGACATCGTGGGCATGGCAGTTATTCTTAAATAAATGTCTATTTTTAAATTGATGCTGCAATCAATTTAACACTTTAGTTTTACTGCCTGTTCGCCAAACAAAAACAAAATTTTAAAATTTGTGTTTGTTTTAAATGTAGTAATACGAAAGAAACGTTTCTTTCGATATCGACGGACAGGCAGTTAAAATATCTATTATAGAAATGGTGATTTTTTAGCCACTTTATTTTTGGCAACAATGTTTTTGGCAGCTCAGCTGTTTTCGTGCAATACGTTACTGTTAAACATGTTCAGTTTGGCTTATGTTGAGCACATTGATTATTTCGTTTGAAAAATTCGACAACTGATCAGTGGCGACAATACCACGATTTATAAAAAATTTATCGGTTTTATTGCCTTGAAATGAGCAAGATTGTTTTTCTTTTAAAAAATGTGTTTATTAAAAAAAAGCTAAAACAAAAGGACAACAAATTAATTTTAGGAGCTTGTACTGGAACGTATCAATTAATGCAAATCGCAGCTGCTGCGAAGGAGCTCATTGAAGACACACGTTCTGCAAAAAGCACTCACCTTCATTTTATATTACATTTACATTATTTTCCATTATATCAATTATTTCTGGGCAGCAAACTTAAAATAAAAACCACAACGCCAAGAAATATTTGATCAGCTGTTGTTTGCAATTTCGCACGAAATAAGTGGTGCTAACATTATTTCGCAGTTGAAAAATATGTTGCTAGAAATATTTTGTGGTTGAAAAAATAATGGTGCCAGAAACATTTCGTATGTTTTCACGAGATGAACAAAGTACAACTTCGGCCATGTTATTTTGCAATTATTTCGCATGACAACAGTTCACACGAAATGATGAACAGAGTACCATGCTTAATTTAACCATGAATTGAGTTACAAACGAACAACGCTTGCAGATTATTGAATTTTATGGTCGGTTAAAAAAGTACATCGTGCACTTCTACCATTTTATGGTTAGTTTGGGCGACCTTCTGAGGCAGCTATTCAAGATCTTGACTAAATTTCGCACCAAATGTACATTATTGGACATTAGTAGAATGGGGGCAGAGGGAAATTCCCACGTTAGTCTTGTTGTTATGGCTTCGGTAACCAGGCTTTATTTAAGACGAGTAACTAGTTAGAAGAGAGCTTCAGATCCTGGTATTGGGGCTGCGAAGAGCGCATCCAGGCATGCAGTTGCGCCTGGTAAAAAGCGAAAAAAGAACGCTGATGAGATGGTGTAGCGACCTCGAAATCAGTACAGATCCGTTCTGCTAGTCTGATGAATAAATTGTTTCAAATAAAAAGTACTCTCTTAATAAAATAATGAATTTATCCAAAAAATAGTTTCTTATATTAAGAAGAAATGGGTAAACTCAGATTTGAACTCAAGCCATAAATTTTAATTTCAATATATATTCGTACCTTAAACAGTTGAACAATTACGTATAAATATTAAATGTTCGTCACTTAGAGCATATTTTAGTGCCAAATCATTATCAATTTGTAATAAAAACTGCATATTTACTAGTTGAACAGAAAAAACTTTAATAAAAACTAATTAGCGTATTCGCGAGTTGAAATAATATTGTTTCTAAGCGCTCGTTTTACGCCACAAAATCTCGTATACCACAATAAATCATAATAGTCTGTTCATAATTTCGTGTGAACTGCTGCCAAAAGTCCATATAAAAAACCTCATGCAAAATAAATGCAATCTGTTCATTTTGTGAAAACGTACAAAATGTTTCTGGCAGAATTTTTTTCCAACTACAAAATGTTTCTGGTAACATATTTTCGAACTGTGAGATAATACAAGCATCACTTATTTCGTACGGAATTGTAAACAACAGCTGATCAGATTTTACTTGGCATTGTGGTTTTAATTTTAAAATTCTTGCACACAAATAATTAAAATAATGTAAAATAGTGTAAATATAATATAAAATGAAAATAAAGGCTTTTTGCAGAACGTCTGTCTTCAAAGACCTCCTCCTCCGCAGCAGCTGCAACTTTCATTAATTGATACGTTGCAGCACAAGTTCCTAATATTATTTTGTTGTCCATTTGTTTTCACTTTTTTTATTTTACATAAACACATGGTTTTTGTTTAAATAATAAAAATAATGCTTCTTACTTCAAGTCAATAAAACCGATAAATTATTTTCTAATTCTAACCACTGGGTTATTGTCAAAAGTTCCTAACCAAATAATCAATTTTGCTCAACGTTTTTCGCAAATTTGAACAGAGTAGTAGGAATATTTCTTTCAAACACAAAACAATCACGCAAAAATTGTACTCGTCCTGGGTTATTATCGGATTTTTTTTTCAAGTACCACTCATGGACACTCACATGCTTGAAGCAAAAATTACAGATGATCTTATGTGATCACGTATGAATCAACTTAATAATGTAAACATATTTAAAAAATAAAATCTTGCATCAAAAAAAGACAACTTGTGACGCTAATGAGCAGTTTTATTGAGAATTTATTTTTCCATTTCCATAATATAATTTTTTGGCATTTCTTTTTTAATTTTCGTTCGTTACGCATACTTGAATTTCATTTTAATTTCATAAAAACAAACAAGAGATATTTTGTGCAAATGTTATTTCTTTCATTCTTGCATGTTCGTTTGAAAATGAATATTTAGGATTTTCTATTATACTTTGTTTAAATTTTTTACTGGAAGAGTAGCAATGATTTAGACTACTCCCCTGAATGTGTGCGTGAGAAAGGAGGATTGAAGGATGTTCTGTTGTAGCAATGCTTCCAGCCTTCTTAAGTTCGAGAATTAAATGGCATGGAATCACACGAACGATATCATCATTTGGAGTATTAATCGTTCAGTAAATTAATTGTTGCACAGTGGAGCAATAATTATATATCTTCTAAGCTACTGATACGCTAAAATAATCTTATACACAAAGTTCATAGAGGAGGAACTAAGTTTTAGTAAAATTATAATCTCGACCAACCTGTCGGAATTGACAATGAGTTTGTGGTGAATTAAAATTTTTTCAAGTTGATAATTTCTATTTCAGAAAATGTATTAAATTTGTTTATTAAATTTTTGTGATTTACAATCTGCATTTCCCCTCTGCTTGTGACATATAATCAGTAGATCTTCGTAGATAGTGAGCTAGAGTTAGTTTTGGGGATCCATTCCTGTCTTTGGATGTTTCTTCAGGCAGTTTGAAAAGGTTTATGTAATTTTAGAGGTGTTTCCCACCAAGCACAGGTTAAGTTAGATATTCATTGAATAACATTTTATATCAGATTATTAATTAGCAAACCTTATTCTAAAGCTGTATTATGGATATTCACTGTGTGCTGGTTATTCACTATTCATCTGATCGTGCATGAGTGCGTGGCATAGAAATAAAATATCGTCCATGAATATATCTTTTTGTTCGTGATCGTACATGAAATTTTGCATTTTTTGAAGACATAAGTAAGTCCCTGTCCAAACTTGCAATATTTGTTGCTGCAATTTTTTTAAATTCTGCTTTGAAATTGCATTAGTGTCCACATTATGAAAATCTAGTTTTGCAATTTTTGTATTTCTCTAAAAGCAAAATTTCATGATAAAAAGTTCATTATAATTCATACATCTGAAGAAATAAAATTCAATAAAACGTCAAATACCTACAGCCAACTTCAAATTTTCAAGTGCGAAATTCAAAGTAAAAGAGAATTGCAGAGCACATGAAACTGTGTACCCCTCCCAAATCTTCTCACCTTTATCACCAATAAACTCAAGAATTGCTGCAATAAAAATTGCAAGTCTGGACGGAGACTAAGCAAACAAAAAAATATAAATTTAAATTCATCAAATATTGAATTGAAGAAGAAATAACTTTTGCAAAGATTTCCCAGCACACTCACCTCCCCAACCCAAATCTTTCCCTTAAACACTGAAAATTCAACAACTGGGGGGAGGTTAAGACCCCAAATCTGGCAGCTCTGAATGATACTACAGCTGGATTTGGTTTTACTTATCCATCTTCATTTGATAAAAGTATTAAATGAAGATGAAAACAAAAACAAAAAAAACATTAGAGTAAAAATAAAATCAGTTTTTCCATGTTATTTTTCTTAAACATCATCATGGCGCATTATGTTACTGGTATGCGAAGAATATTAATGTTTTCTGTATTTCAAACTCATGTATTTAGTTCGTTAAAAGTTTTGTGTTATATTTAAGGATTGTGTACATGATTTGAAAGTTTGGCAGCAATCAATTTAAAGAATAATATGTGCATATTATAATTTATATCCAAAGTCAGATTTAATTCGGAAGAGAGCTGCAGCAGTCAGTCAGTGTCTTTTGCACAAAATATTTTGTAATTTTGTTCAAAAACTATTTCAAAATAGAAACATTTGATTTATTATACATGAATTGAAATTTAGGTTTTCCCATTTTTATTTTTGCTCGAGGTGTTTCCTATCATTTTCTTTTAGTTAAACATTCTTTCATTTTTTCTTTATTTTCTTTCCACTGCATGATATTTTTCATTCTAAGGAAGATATCGTCTGTTCCTTTTTGTTCTTGTATACTGAATGTTACGTTTTTATTGAGATTCTCATTTAAATTCATTCGGTTTTTTTTGCATTTTAATTTATGCGTTTTATAAAATATTTATTTATTTTTTTTTATAAAATATCAATATTCTATAGAAGTGTGTTTATATTTTTAATTTTTCATCTTTGTGTGAATGGTGTCCTTGAGCTAAATGAATTTATTTTGCATAATAACTAAATGCAAATAGCAAAATTATTTATTTGCATTGACGGACGCTATTGAAACGACACGCATATGAAACACATTTTATTTATTTATTTAATAATTTAGCACTGCAGCCTTATTCTGTAATTCTCTAAAGCTAAATCTCTGTCGCTAAAAATATATTAAGTCGATTTAGAGATTGTTGGTTAGAGATTAAATTTTGTAACGTCTATATTTAACATTTTCGAGATCTACATATAAATTTAGCTACACTAAAAAACTCCATCCGGTGTTAAAATTACAATAATCCCAGATTTACTAAAATCAAGTACAGAAAGATTGACTTAAGTACGGACGGATTTAAATTTTCAATTTAATTTGAGAATTTTTTGATTGATTCAAGATTTTTCACATGATTTAAAATTGTTGTACTCATTTTAACCAAGTCCAGGATTTGTTATCTAAAGTAATCCCGCTTTCGGCTTGATTAAAGTACATTTTTTTGTTATTTGTACAAAATTTTTTTAGTACAACTCGTAATCAAAGTAGAAAATACTTGAATTAAGTACGGCGTTTTTCTTTCTGTGTAGGAGATAATTACAGAATATGGCTGGTGGTGGTGAAGTATTCCAGTCAACATGCAACCGCGTTCACACTCTATTTAATAGATTTTAAATATTTTATTACTTTAATGCGCTTAGTTCAATTAGATTTACGTAATCTGCCAATGCCGTGTAACTTTTATATTTATTAATTTTTACACGTAGTTACGATGAACTAGTAATTATGGGCATAAATGCATCATTTATATTTGAATATTTTATTGCCAAAAATGTGTTTACACAATTTAAATTTTGCTGTTTATATGCTATTTCATCTGTGTGTCGACACAATTTTTACAATATTGTTGAAATTATAGAGCCCTTAAAACATTTTTTTCTTTGCATTGCAACTGCTGCGTTTCTTCTTTTAGAAGAAGCAAACATTTATTTAAGCCACTCGTAGACGACATGATTTTTACGTCTGACTTGTCACCTTTGTGACTGATATGTAATTGAGCATTGCTGCCAAAATTGTTTTTTTTTACAGAAGATTTATCATAACTCACAAATGTTCATGTACAATTACTTCTGTGAGACCAAGCTGATCTAACGGCAAATTTGATTAGTTTTATTTAAAAAGTAACAAAGCCAGTCGCCGGTGACTGTTTTCTCAGGGCATAGGCTTCTATTAAAACTTTTAATCACAATAAAAACAACTAGAACACAATAGAAAACTCTTTAATTGAAATTTTGTCAGACGACTTTGCACATGAGTTTTACAGACGCCATGTTTTAAAGGTACCACACGACATGTACGTATTTTACAGTGCGAAATTTGACAAGTCGGATGTAAAAAACATGCCGTCTACGGGTGGCATTATATGGAATAAAAAACGATTCCTTTCATTTTTGTCGAACAATCAAATGCTAGATTATTTATCTTTTATGTTTTTATATATTTATACCTGTTTTATAGAAATTTATTGCAAAACCAAATGTATACGAATTTCTGTGCAATTAAGTAGAACGGTTTAAAATCTAACTTAACACAAAACCACATCTTCATAGAAAAAATTCTTTATCGGAATCATGGTAGAATACAGGGACAAATAAATGACGGCATTCGATATCGAACGAAATCCCATACAAATTTTTTTGAATTTGTATGGAAATCTTATTCGATATTGAATGCCGTAATATGTGTCGAAGCTACAACACTGCTTTTTATTGTTTTTAGGTTCGAAGTTGTCAAAAAGCACAAAAGAAAAATTGAAAAAATTTTATATTCACATGTGTGTTTGGTTGCATTTTCTTCTCTATAAAGAATTTTGTTTGTTTTCCTTTTCTTATTTGCATTTGAAACAAATGATCAAGTGTGCTATTTTAGTAGTGTGGGTGTGTGTTAGTGAAACATAAACAAATTTTGACAGATGCGAACCACAAAAAAAGTCCGTTAACGTTTCGACACTACCTGTATTATTCTACCATGATGGGAATATGTAAATTATTACTTAAAATAAAATATCTGTTGCTAAATTACACGTAGTTTATAATTATGACTCTGACAGTGATGTTCTCAGCCAAAGCAAAGAAAAGTAGTAAAACAGTTTTATGTAAAATTTATATTTTTGGCGTTCGGTGTTCGGTAACATTTTTACCAAACTTTTTTATGAAACTACATATTTATAATCATGCAAGGTAAAATCATAACAGTTTGAATTACCTTAATTCGCTTTGAAAACTACTCACTTTCGATGTCAAAAAATACGTCAGCAAAAAATAATCACCTATAACAAACTCGCCTTGATTATTATGTTTGCATATTAAAATAATATAAAAACAATACAATCATACGAAAAACCAAAGTACGAAAAAATAGAACGATGAAGAAAGAAAATGCTTAAAGGAAATATCGTCTTTGCGGGAGAAACATGATACAGAACCATATGTACGAGTATAAGTCCAAGAAGAATAGGACGAAAATGTTATTCAGAAAAAAATCAAAATAAATTTGAATGAATATTTAAGTCCTCGAAATACAGATACATTTGAATATTGGAACTCCAGTACATTTATAAATCTTAAGGCTGCGACCAGGAAGTAACTTTCAGCACCATCAACCAGAGTTTCTATTGAGCAGTTATTTAGTACTGCTGTATAACTTTATTCAAACCGAAGAAATAATCTACAAGGCATCTTTTAATTTTGCATCTTTACGAAATTGTAAATTAGAAAAAGCACAATTCTTCAGATTTAATGACAAAAAGTTCGAGTTCGGCCGAACTTTGCAAAATTTACTGAAGTTCGGGTTCGAGTTCGGTCTGAAAAAGTGCTTAATACTCAAACAGACAGCGATAAAATTTTCAAAAATCATTTCATGGGTAAAAATGTCGTGCGGATCATATTTTGATTATATTTACAGATTAATAATAGACAAGTTTTTTTTATGAATTTTCTATACAAAATTGTTTGTTATCAATTAATTTCGTGAGGAAATTTTTGACTACCAACAAAATGTTTACTAGTATTTTACTTATTGTCCAACATTTTTTATTAATAAACTTTCTATAGAAAATTTTTGTTATCGATAAAATCTCTATAAAATACTTTTGTATTTCATGGATTTTCTATAGAAAATATTTAATTTTTTTGGAAAGGAAATTGTCGTTAAATTTGTAATATTTATTAAATATATTATTCGCGATATTATGCAAATATATTCCCAAAAAAAATTGGTTAGTTGAGGCTTGAGCTAGCATGTATATAGACTAGCTGTACCCCCAACAAACAAAACTTTTTGAAGTTGAATTTTTACACTAAAATTATAAAATTTATATAGAAAATTTTCAATATCGATAAATTTTCTTTTGGAAATTTTTATTTTAAATATATTTTATAGAGCATTTCTATTATCAATCAAAATTTTCATATAAAATTTTAGTTACTTGTTTATTTTTAGTTAGCAATCTGAAGCACGATGTGACTGCCGGTAGAGCATTCATTTTAGTTTTAAAGTTTCCAAATTTCACACGTCGCCCTCTCACCAACAAAACGAAAAATATGTTTTAAGCATTTTTAAAAAAATAATGTGCTGTTCATAAAATCCATAGTATCCAAGCAATCGACTTGAGTAGAAAATATGCATGGAAACCACTCGAACAACTGAGTGGTTTTCATTCAAATTGTTCACTCAATTCGATTGCTTGGATTCTACTCGTATGAACAGCACACAAGTGAACAAAATGCATTCAAGTACATTAGGATGGCATAAAAAGCCTAGTTTTATTTATATAAAAATAAGCAATATACTCGTAGTTATTTCAAGTATTATTGAATAAAAAATACCGCCAAATAAATTCTGGACAGTCTGAATAAATTAACAAAAACAGTTTGCAATAGAAACAAAACTTTTCTTTTAGTAACTTTTATGGGCAAACCTTTTAAGTTCCAAACAAATGATGCTAACCCAATATACACATGGGCATAATTATATTTATATCGTGCATTAATCATAAAACTTTCACAATAAGTTACCAAAAAAGTCAGCAAAGCAACTTAAAGTTCAGCAACCAGATAATATTTAAGGAAGACAATGTTTTGCTATAAGAAAAAATGCAGTCAAATGTGTGAAGTCAACAAACGGCATACTTGCATTTACCGAAATCAACAAAATATTTTCAAGTCTCATTTTTTATGGCTCTAAAACTGAAATAGAACATTAAGAGTGGAAAGTGACACTTGAATATGAAGGCTGCTGTATGACTGTACAATAGTTAAAGTAAAGCGACAAATTTAACTGCTGACAAAATCGTAAAGAACACCGAACCACCAGCAGAGTGAAGATAAAATTTTGCAATATTGCAGAAAAATAAACTTTATTATAAAGTATAAATATGTCTGTTTGTTTCTTTTTAGTTTTTATGTAAGCATTGCATAATGAGAAAGTTGGGAAATTACGAAACTGAAGAAGAAACTTGGTGTGCTAAACAAAGAGGCCTTAAATTAGTGAAGATAAAATAACGTTCACCGTATTATTTATCTGTGTTTTATAATTTTTTATTAATTGCTATCGAATTAGACTTATTTTAATATCATGGATGATCATGAAAGATTTGGGAGGGATCAGGATACGATTCAAATCGATTTAAAAATTTAAACGATTGAAAATCGTGCTCATTATTTCCGTTATTGTCTTATTAAAAAAAATTAAAGAAACAAAATTTCACGAATTTTTCGGTATAGCGAATGGGCCCGACATTATATCGTTCGTCATACCGGGATTTGCCTGTATATTTTTAATACTTTTTCTTTTATACATTTCTTTATTTAATGTGATTATTTTTTCAAACAATTTTGTTGTTAGTGGTTTTTTAATCCAGTGATTATTATTTTAGCGAAAGTTCGTAACATTTTTTAGTCAGAAAGAATTGGATATGAGACAATATTCCAAAGGCACAAGCGATAAATTAACATCAATTAATTCCAACTTACACAGCAGAACAGAAACAACATTGCTTTTCGGGATCCGCTACACTCCCATCATCAGTGTTCACGTGTGTTTCCATGTATCCGCCACTGTTTAGGTGGCTCAGTTGAATGTGATTTCTAATTTGTATTTATAAAAATAATGATTAGAAAAAGCATACGAGAGTTATTTGTATTGTGGAAGGTATTATTAGTTGTTTTTACAGTAAACACAACTTCACCACTATTAATATTCAAATTTTACCGTCACTAATTAACGTTAAATTAACCCATACATTTCTGTTCAAAATTATTTTCCGTTGTAATATACAATTGTGGATTGTATCATATTACATTTCATAACAGTCTGTTCTTGTACGCACACGTTTTTATGCACCCAAACGTAACATTTCTTAAAGAAGAAATCGAAAAGAGATTTCATACATTCGATTAGAATTTAATAAAACTTACTGACTCGAATATTATTTTTTTAGATTTCCTTAAGTTTTATTAATTATTTACACTCAAAACTTAAAATGACATTTGAAAAACGTAGAAAAAAGTGCCAAAAAGATTTCAAAGCAAATACGACCATAGATTAAGAATTGAACAAATGATCATACATAGTTTCATTCAGTATCCTTTTTCAAATAAATAGTTTCAGATTGGCTTAAAAGTAATTCTCAAAATTGTTAGAAGTACTTTTTCAAAATGATAATTTGAAATATATCGATTTTTTTTACGTACGCAGTTGTATTTTTAATATTAAAAATTATAATTACTTTTAGGATTTTATATATATTTTATTGAAGCTGAGGACTTTACGGATTATACTCAATCTACTACACCCGACATATTTATTTTATCGTTTTAAAAATCCTCTAATAAAATTATGAGTGGATCCGCAAGTGTGTGGGGCTTGAGTTGCTTGTAATTTGTGCAACTAATTTCAGCAACTAATTAATGTTTATGCGTAATTTGTTGAACTGTTTAAATTAATATTGAATTGGATTGTTTGGCTTGAGTTGAAATCTGAGTTTAACCATTTCTTCTTAATTTAAGAAATTGTTTGGATGAATTCTTTATTTTATTAAGAGAGTACTTTTTTGGAACATTTTATTATTCACCAGATCAGTACAATCATCGGATCAGTACTGATTTCGAGGTCGCTAAACCACTTCATCAGCGCTCTTTTTTCGCTTTTACCACTTTTGACGGTGGATATTTGTGAATAAGAATATCAACTATTTAATCGTATTATTTAAAAAATTCGAATATGAAAATTGCTTCTATTAATTTTTACAAGTTGAATCAATTCCAGTTAGTACGAATTGCCCATTTCTGATGATTAATTATTCCAAATATTCCGTACTCTCCCGCTTTTTCCAGATCAATTGGCTGCTGAGATCAAGCTACATATTTTCCATTTTTGTTTACTTTATTTTTGTCTTTTTCAACTTCATTTTGGTCCAACTGCAAGGAAATGTACCGCAAAAAAAGTTCACCAAACTGCCTTTGTAGGGCAACTAATAGCTCTAGTGTAATAAGCATCTCACAAAACAAATACGGGTGCATCATCCCAATGAGCCTTATTTATTAATTTTCAGTCGCAATACAAAAATAAATAAATAAATAAAGTCATTGCCTGCTTAGAGAAAATATTATTACATTTCATTTTGGTAGCACGTTCCTTCAGCCATCCTGTATTATAAAAAAGATTTTAAAACTTTTAAAGGAACATTTATTTTTTTTGTTGTCTCCTCTTGGGTATTTGTTTAGCAAATAAACCGTAAAATTGGTCGATAGTTTTTAGTGTTTAACTATTTCTTTATATCTTATTTGGCCAAGAGAAAAGACGTTAACTCAACTTATTTATATTAGCGGTGTTCAGTGTCTGATGCAAATTGTCTTGCAAAAGTGCAAATAAAAAATACCGTAACTTTTTTTTTCCAATCCAACAAAATTTTCAAGCAGTTTGTTGGATTTCAGAAAAGAAACCGCAGCATTTGGCATTTTCACTTTTGCAAAACCATTTACAGCAAGCACTGCGCTACGCTGTTGTGCCAAAAAATTTAAAAATGGAAATATGAAAAAGAGCAAATTATTATTATTTTTTTAATTTTTTTTTGTATATTTTTAGAAAAAAAAAGAAATAACATTGTCAGGCGGGTTTAAAAAATAGTGTTTAAGTTCGGAAAATATGTAACTAAAGGCCTCAATGATATAAAAACTTTTTAAATGAGATGAATGTACAACCTATTATTATTATTATATATATAAGTTAGTAAATTGATTATCCCGCTGCAAAAGAATTCAAAAGCTCAGTGGTACCAAGCATCTCCAGGTGCTGAAAACAAAACGAAGCTAAATCGGTTTTAAAAAAAGAACAGACAGAAAAAGCTCAATCATTCAAAAACGACAAGTGAATTTTAATTTAATTTTTCTGCAATTTCTTAAATTTTTACAAATTATCTACAAAATCTGGTAGAAAAATTTTAAATTACAAATATTGAATCTTTTCGTGTTCTATCCAATCACGCAATTCTTTGATATTCAAAATTTTTTACATGGAGTTTCGTCCTCATAAATTCTATATGTGCTCAAAAATTGTGCCATTTCAAATGTTAAATAATAAAAAAATATATATAATAATAGAATTAAACGAATTTTGCAGTTTCTGATTTTAATGTTAAGTCCGGAAAAATTTAGCGAAAAGCAAAAAAAGGAAACAGTGCTAGAAAAAAATATATAAACAGAAATTTAGCTTTTGTGAAGGTACATCCAAAATGGAAAAAAGGCTTCAAGGACCATGAAGCTAAAACATAAATTTCGAGATTAAACAAGCTGCCAGTGGCAGCTAAATTTACAATAACTCAATGTCCCTGTTGTCGTTCTGTGAAACGCGGCTGTTTTTGTTATGGCGTTAATAATTTTAAATATAAAATTTAGCAGAAAAGCCGACAAATGCATGTAAAAATTTAAATCAACAAAAAAATCAACCGCAATTTGAGTTGAGAATGCCAATGTGAATTCATCAACGAAGACTAAGTTCAAAGTGATTATTATTAGGCTAAAGTTTCTTAAGGTTTTTTTCGCCAGACTGAATTGGATATGAGACAATATTCCAAAGGAACAAAAGAAAAATTAACATCAATTAATTTCATTTTACACGGCAGAAGGCAAACAACGTTCCTCTTCGGAGGCTCCTATCATCCCATCATCAGTGTTCATGTGTGTTTCTATGTACTAGAGTTCTCCCAGTGTTCGAAATTCGATCGCCAGTTTAAACGTATACGGTATACCTATTTTACTTGCATTAATTAAAAAAACTACCTAATTACTCATTCCCTCCCTTTCCCATGGATAAAACAAACAAAAAATATTGTTAAGTTTTTGCTTGAAGCTAACACATTCGTACGTCTTGAACAAGTACATCCGTATTTAGTTCACATCTCTTTCAATTCTGTTCTCTTTTTATTTTTCAACTTTTTAAACACTCTAATTGCTTGGCTTATATTTTTACTGAAACCTTTTGCAGTGGTGTCAACTTTAGGAGCACTTTATTCCTTTAATTCTGAACCGATTTAAATAATATATAGTTGGGTCACTAAAGCCCAACAATGTCTACCATTTGGTAAAAGAATGAAGAAAATCGGTTGGTAAACAAAGGAGAAAAAGAGATCCAAAAATGTGTATAATAGATTCGCCACTTTTTATGTGGTTCGGTTGAATGTGATTTAATGACGTTTTGTTTTCTAGAAAAAATTGGACAATTTTTTGTCCTTTTTATTGAAATAGTGAATTGATTAAAAATTATTGGATCATCACTTACAGGACAAAATTTTTGTCTTAAGAAAGTAAAAGATATGTTAAATTTTTTTAGAAAAGAAAACGGAATAAATCTAATTTATACAATTTATGGCCCGAAAAAAATTGTTTGAAAAGCTGTGACCACCGGAAAGTTAATAAATAGGCGGAGGGCAAATACATATTTGTGGATTGCTTATAACAATTTCATTGTAATAATGCAAACAATATATTGTTGTAGCAAACAAACTGTTATTATTTTGTTCTCCTTGTTTGTTGAAGAGTTTCAAAATTCTAGCTTTAGTTATTATTGTTTGTTAGTTTTCAAAAGAATTTTGTTTCAATTTAATATTTTATATTTCATATGTATAAACTAAATGCCATTTTAATAAAAAAAACAACACTTAAACATAAAACAACTATTACGGAAGAAAATTTAATGAAACAAAGTTTTCATAAAAAATAAAAAACTAATAAACTTTAATATCTCGCTGTGTCACGAATAAAAATGTTCCAGCTGCTGCATCTGTTGTTGCTGCAGCTGCTGTTACTGCCTCACAAGCAAAATGTTTTCACAATATTCTTTACAAGAGTAAAACTTTTACTTTTCCCTTTAATTTTATTTTTATATTTTTACAGTTACATAAGAAAATATTCTTGACTTTTGCTTTTTTCTTGTATGCAGTGCACAGAACAGAGAAGCTAAAATTTAGTTTTGCGATATGAACAAATATACACAGGATAACCTTTCCAAAGCGACATATGGGCAGTTGGTTGTTCCGGATAGTTTAATAATTTTACCTCTTTAATACGATATTTTTTTATTTTTTGCTAAACACGAATTAAAAATTTTAAGAAAGACATATACGAAATAACAGGATATTAATGGTTTGATCCTTCTGGGAAAATCTGCACTCCTGAAATTTATGTTTATACAAAATGTTTTAATTTCTCTAAAGAAAATATATAGTAAGTATATAGTTCAGATAAATATATTAGACAACAATTTTAAAGAACACATAAGATCTGACTGCGAAGGAAAGGTACTAAATAAGGAAACAAATAATTTTTTGTTTCAAAAAACTATTTAACCAGGTAGTGAGTTCTTGTCTACAGTACTTACTACATGTGCATCTGTCAGAATTATGGAGGTTATACTGTAACAAATGTGCTAAAGCCCACTCAGCAAGGAAAAAAAAACTATCGTAAAGATCTGCTGAAAGCACAACAACTAATTAATGAAGATGATGGCAATATTTTTGTCGTCAAACGTTACAATTTTTGTTGTTTGCACTGCTGTTAATTTTATTTTTTCTTTGATGATGTTGTTAGAAGAAACAACAATATGAACATTAAAACTAATGAAATTAATAGAAATTAGAAACAAATTGTTACTGTGCCAGCGCTGCCAAAAGAAAAGTAAAAGTAAAAATAAATGTTTTTATGTGTAAGTATAACGATAAGAAATTTAAAATGGAAGGATTTTAATTATAGAAAAAGAAAAAAGCAAAATGCTTCAAAAATAAATTTTAGGTTCAATTGACCTAAACGAAGAAAAAACAATAAGTTTACAGATTTTCTGATCCAATATTATTAAATAAAAGCAGCCACTTACTTCATGAAGCAGAAAAGTTTTTGAGTTATTTAAAATGATACAAGATTGTGGAGTTGGTTTTAAAATGAATTCTGTAAATTGAGGCTTTTTTGTAAATAGAAAGACCAACTCAGAACTTGTCACATTACGATTTCTGTGAGAAAGGGAGTCTAACACATTGCAAGAAAGCTCTATTATCAAAATCGCGATTACGATTAAAAAAAAAAATAAATTTAATCGCGTTTAAAGATCTTTGATTGTCTTTTTTTTAATAATTGCGGAGATACACGAAAAACATATGTATGCTTAATCGTGAGGCAAGAGTTAGTTGTAAACTCTGAAAAGTCAGATTGAAATTGGTCGCGTCCATAAGACGTAGCTGTTGAGCCCAACAGTTACGTCTTAGAAACGGCTTGATGAATAATTGGATAATGAACAGCTGTTTAATATAAACAATTGAAAAGAAATAAAAATGCTGGAAAAGAAATAATTTAAATTGATTAATGTAAAATCTACATAGAAAAATACTTCAATGAAATGATAATCCTGCCCTGATAGTATTTATATTTCAACGCTGAGACGGCACTGTGTTCCAAAAAATCTTTAAACCTTATATTGAACTAATTATCTAATTAATATAAATAGACATCATAATAAAACGACGTACATTTATTGAAATTAGTATTTTAATTTTATTTCTTTATTTTCGTTATTTTATCGCAATTTGTACCGCAAAATTTAACAAATTAATTTGCAGTCGCCACCTAACAAAACGGCGTTGCATTAGAATATAAAGCGCATAACTCACTTGATCAGCTGCGGAGCTAAACACAACATGTTGACTAAATGTAGCGAAAAATATTCATGATGGAAAAAATGGCAGCAAATACTCAACTGTTGTGGGGAGCGGAACTACTTAACTCTGCGTTTCTAAGACAAACACTCAACGGTTGCGCAACAGTTACGTCTTATGGACGCGAGCGACCATTGGTATAAAATCAAAATCCCACTTGCCTGTGCTATCGCGATTATTTGGAAAAACTATTACCGAATCAAAAAGATCTGTAAATCTATTTATTTATTTATTTTAGAATTTTTTGATTGATTTAATTATATATAATATATGTACAAAGAGTTCAAGATTTTATCTTTTTCTACTTAATAATTAGACTTAATTTATGAAAATTTTGTAAATAAGTACAAAGTTGGAGGGAAAAATTTAAAAACCCCTATTTGAAAATTCTTAATTTTAAGTATTTTTTTAAATTTATTAATCGAGATTGCCTCGATATCTTCTTTCAAAGATTTTCAAAAACTTTTGTTTGTTGAGGGTTTTTGAGCTAGTCTATATAAAGCCATTTAAAAAAACCCTCAACAAACAAAAGTTTTTGAAAATTTTTAATTTTAGATAAATAAAAAAAAGTTTTGTAAAAGTAAAATGAATTTTAAGCAATTTTCAGCCAGCTTTTTTGGAATAAAACTTCTTATGAAACAATGAAAATCTGTTTCTTAAAAATTATTTCCAATTTCGTGTTACTGGGAATCAATAAAACGCGATTTTGATTTTTTCAGTTACATTACATGCATTTGCGTTTTAGCTTACGATATGTAAATGCACACATACATACATATATACATATGTACAATTTTGTGTTATGTAAACAACTTTAAAGGAGACCCTCTCAAAGCAAAAACAACAATGAGACTCTTGTTTTTAAAACAATAATGCTTTTCATGTTTTATTAAATATTTTAAGTACGACTGACTGTATGCGCTGCAGCTTCTGGTTAAGTTATTGTGTTGCGTAAACGTATGCAGCACATTTTTTTCAATTACATTTCAGTTGTTGTTGTTACTGTAATATACACACGTACAGTACACAAGTGTCTGGCAATTTAACTGTCATGCATAGAAAATATCTTTAATGTAGAGACTTTAAACATATGTGTATGTTTCATTAATGGAAGTGTATGTTTCTTATAATTTTCCATATTATATATTCATATAATTATTTTGAAGTAAATAACATTCATTAGAACCACCTAATATAAACATTAGGCTTGCCTAAAGAAAAATCGAATTGAAATGTTCCAATTTCAATTAAAACTCTTTCTAATTAGGGCAACCGAAACTTAGCAAAAGCTTATATTAAACGGTACAGTAAATGGTTTGGATACAATTGGAAATGTCCGATTAATCAAGTATTCAAACAATTTGATTAATCAATAACTCATAAATCGATTATTTGATTAATCAAAATATAAATAAAATAATACGTTTTATTAAAATACATGATTATTCAACTAACCTTGATTTGAACTATTCAAAATCATAATCAATTGTTTTTTCAATCCGAATTTTGAAAAATGTATGTGCTGTTCACAGAATATAAGAAATCGAATTGAGTAGAAAATGTGTATGGAAACCACTCGAGTAACTGAGTGGTTTTTATACAAGTTGTACACTCAATTCCATTGTTTGGATTGTATGAACAGCACATTAATAATTTTCAGAATATTACCATTGATCATAAAAAACACAAAGAAAGCGTCAGCAGGGAGTTCGTAAATAGACTCAATCAAATATGCAAAAGTAAGTTAAATGGGCGAAATCTAGTAAAAGCAATAAATACCTACGCTATTCCATTGCTCACGTACACATTCGGTATTATATCGTGGTCGGACACGGATCTAAATAATATGGATATAAAAATTAGAAAAACCCTAACCAAAAATAAATATCACCATCCAAGAGCATCTTTAGAGAATTAATATCCCCAGAAAATTAGGAGGCAGAGGTGTAATAAGTATAAAGTTGTTATGTAGTCGTCAACTATATAACCTTAAAAAATACTTTATAACCAAAGCAACAATATCCCAGCTATATAGAGATATAATAAATTCGGATGACAATCTTACGCCGCTCAACCTAAAAAATAGTACTAACAACCAACCAACCACAATAGAAACCCTTATACAGAACTGGAAGTCAAAACCACTACACGGAAAGTACCCAAACATTATTACTAAACCATATGTAGATAAGATGAAAACCAACAACTGGCTCATGTACAACAACATCTTTGCTGAAACAGAAGGCTTTATAACAGCTATCCAGGACGGAGTAATACCCACAAGAAATTATAGAAAATATATAATCCACGACCGAACGATAGCAAACGACAGTTGCCGTAGGTGTGGTAACAGCCCAGAAACCATCCCACACCTGCTCAACAGCTGCCCAACATTACTCCAAAGCCACTATAAGCAAAGACACGACAATGTTGGGAAAATAATACATATGAACGTAATAAAACAACTACAGATCAACGAAATAACAACATACTACTATAAATACAACCCCAAACCAATTATAGAAAATAGCCACTACATCATTTATTGGGATAGATCAATTCTAGTCAATAATCCCACCGAAACGACTGTAGCCAATAGACCAGACATGATAATCATAGACAAACAGAACAAAATAGCCCAGATAATAGATTTTGCAATACCATACGATAATAACATACAGGAAACTATAGCCACAAAAAAAAATAAGTACATACCATTAGCTCAATATATCAAAAACACACAAAATTTGGCTGAAGTAAATATACTTCCAATTATAATAAGCTCAACAGGAACGATTCCCGAGGAAACTACCAGCGCAATAAACAGGTTAAACCTGGATTTAAAGATACTCACGGAAATGCAAAAGGCAATCCTTATTAACGCAACAACTATAATGAGGGAAACAATAGAATAACGGATATAAAACTTGGATTATATCCCCACAGAGCGTAACCTTTGGTCTATGACCCGGTACGTGAATTCCAGCTCAAACTGAGAATGTATAATTCTATAATAATAATAATATAATTTGCATACACGTTTATGCTATATATTTATTTTTACACCAAAATAATCATCGTTGAGCCAACCGACCAAACACTGGAGCAGATTGGTATGATGCGACACATGAATAAAATCACAGGACCAACAACAATCGAATAATTGGAATGATTAAAAAGCAGGGGTCTAATCGTCGCATTCGATATTGAGCTGATTCGATCGAGTTTTCTTATGGCATTCGATATCGTATATTGTTCGATAGCGATTGCCATAATCTTAAACTAAGAAAATTCTATCGAATCAGCTCAATATCGAAAGCGACGTTTAGGCCGCAGCACCGAATATACTCGTATGAGTTTGAACAAGTTTGGTAGTTTGAACACTTAACCATGCTTTTAGGATGCTGATTACTTATGAATATTTTTGCAATCGGATTTTGTTGTTTTCTGTTTTATTGGCCAATTCAGTTTCGTATTTTGTTTTACATTTTTTTGTTTACTCTGATTTGTTAAATTTTCATTTTCATGTTCTGTTTTCAATCTCCTGGCATAAAAATTTACCGGAAATTATTTATTATTTGCATGCAATCGAACAACTTGCGTTTGTACAATTATTTAGGTGTTACCTATTTCAATAACCAGATGTGTAAGACCATGCATATATCAAAATGGATTTAAGACTTTGTCTGAATAATTTTTAATTCTTTGTAACAATCAAAAAAGAAATGAATGTAAAAAAGTATGGCTTCATTGAATAAAATAACAAATTATATTGATGAGTTTTCTTGCTTTATTTAAGAAGTACTCTAAAAATAGTTATAAAAGTTTTCTTTTGGTGGCCCTAATTATAATTGACGCAGTAGAGAAAAATATTGCATCATATTGAGCTGTTACAGCAAACATTCACCATCCTAATAAACATATGATTGTGACAGCGTAAGTTTATGTCCTCAAACAAAAACAATATAATATTCATTATTAAATATGCTAAAGGAAAATTAATGCAGCAAAAAAATATTTGCATATTACAGCAGTTATCCGATTTAACGAACATTCGATTTAATGAACATCGCATTTAACAAACACCCAATATTTTTATTTCTACTCAGTAAGTACGTTATATTACGAATACTCGGTTTAACGAACAAATGTAAAACAAAAAGATGAACAAAACGAATATGTAGATGTAGAGCTTGAAGAAACTGAAATTCTAGAGCCCAAAATAAAACACGAAGATGTCATTAAGCACTTCGAAATTTGTATTAAATAAACTCAGCAAAAAAATGTTGCATAAATTCATTGTTTTTGAGAGAGTTTCAAGAATATGCCATTAGAAAAAGGTATCCATCCATTCCAATCAACAGACTCTTTTTATGCAATTTTTTATATAAATTATTTTTGTATTACGGTGTTTTTATAAATTTTTCCTTTCCTTATACATATTTTTAAAGAAATATTTATTTTAAATTACTATAATTTTAATAAAATATTAAAAAAAGAACACTACATATTTATGGTTATGAATAAAATAGGCGACGCTATTAATTATTAATTTAGTACTGAATATAACGAACAATTCGCTTTGAGGAAGAGACCTGACAATCATTAAATTCGTTAAATCGGAAAACTACTGTATTTTCCTGCTAATTGTGATTTGTGAGCGAACGACTGAACGAATGAGTAACAAGAGTTAATTAAAGATGCAACAAACACTTATACGCCCCGTTGGGTAAATAATAAAACATAAGTTATCATTAAGAATGAAGAATGCACATTGGGAGTACGAATGCATGTCCTTGTTTTGTACAAGATATGAATTTTATTATTAAAAATAAATAATATTTCTAAATTTAATATTAATTTAAAATTCCAGCTTTGTGTGACATAATTAGGGGAATATTTTATACATTATCTATTTTAACTTATCTCAACATAAATGAATATAAATCACTTGGATACAGCAAACATATTCAAATTCTTACTGCCTGCTTTAACCTTTAATTTGCAAAAACATAAATCATAATATATGAAAATTGTTGCTTCTACTCGTTCATATGTATACGAGTATAATGCAATAAAACATACAAAATTGAATTTATTATATAATTTAGTTGAGTTGACTGAGGCTAAATTAATTTAAAATTTTGGACAATGTTGTGCTTATTTAGCTTCATAATGAAAATAAAATGTATTACAAAAAAGGACATGTTGTCTTCTATAACAAAAAAAAAGGTAACTATAAAATTTTGTTAAGAATACTGACATGTTTTTAAAACAATCAACCCATTGATGTTGGCAGCAGACAACAGGAACAGCAACAATAACATCCAATTTGGGTTATATGAAAAACTTAATGGAGTATAAAACAACTTAAATAGTGTATGAAACAAAAAGCCAGCAAGAATATTTGGCGGAAGAGAGAAAATAATAGAGAAAATCTCTAAACAAGAATTCACGACAACAATACAAAACAGCAACAAAAGTTTAGAATAGTGAGAAAAAAAACGACTGGAATGCGGAAAAATCACAAAGCGTATTTTTTATTTTCTTATTTTTTTTTACATGATTTAAATGGGGGCTGAACAAATTACGATTTGCCAAAAGTTACTATTTTTGGAAGAATATATTATTTGTATTACGATTAGACAACTGATGTACATATAATGAAAACTTAAGGGAGCATGACTAGTTACGCTTAAAACGATTAACAAAAGAGTTCCAAGTTCTTAGAAAAATCAATTTTTTAATAGATCTTTTAAGCTTTAAGAGTAGACTCAATAGCAGGCAAATATAAATTAGAACTAACTGGTGATTGGAAAACTCCTTAACGTTCAAAGGTTGATTTGTCTCCCAATTGCTACCATTATAAAGACATGTCGAACCAAGTTCAAGTTCTATACAGATTTTTTCAAATCATCAGCAGTTTTGTCTGGTCATTGGATGGGTCTTTGAAGCATTTGTTTGGCAACGGGCATGCTTACCTACAACAATTTTCAATAAAATGTAATGCGACGACATAGTCAAGTGTGAAATAATGACGGCTTGGTGTTTTCCACGAGGTTTCAAACAAAAATTCAAGGAATCTCGTTTTCATATTAATTTAATTCTAATGGACGCGGATACAGCAATCCTTTACGAAGGCCGCTTAACTTGAAAATCATTCGTTCTTTTGTGAAAATTTTGATGCAAGCCTATTCTGCAGTGTTTTGGCTCACTCCAATAACCCGTGGAGAGCCCGCGTAGACCAGTGGATAACGTACTACACCACATTTAAAGTATTTTCGAACACCAAATAAGTTTTTTATGGTTTTATTTTATTGTTTATGTTTATCTGTTTTATAATTATTTATTTTTTTTTATTTTTATTTGTTAATTGTTAAATTTTTTTATTTACTTTTAACATGTACTGCACACAGAAAAAAAATCAATGTGAAACCAAAATTAAACAATGTTGATTTCATGTCATGTAATTTTTTCCAAAAATACTGACTTTATTGAAAAAACATATATTCACTGTGATTCAATGTTTAAAACTTTAAATTTGAACTAATAAATAGTAAGATTGAACATTTTTCGTAGTTAAAATAACATTTTGCAATGTTGAATTTACACAACTCATCTTCGTAGTAAAATGAAAAATTATCATGTTAAATCAACATTGGATTTGATAAAATCAACATTGAGTAGTGTATAGACAACATTTCTACATTTTAAATCAACATTGCTAATAAATATTCCACAAATTTCATTGAGAATTCCAAAATTACAAAAGCATAAGAAATTCTCATGGGGTTTTTAAAAGTTTTCGTATAAGATAAGTGGTTTTAAACTGTTCGAATATATGGTTTAAGGTCAAAGGTTAAAGACATTATTTTGAACCAACAAACAATTTAGTGGTATCTTAATATGAGCATCGGTTTAATTTTAAAGAATTTCGTGTTAGATCAATCATTGAATCGTATTAACTCAACATGAATTTCATGCTGAAAACATATTCATTATGTTATTTTAAACTGAAATAATTTTAATTCAACTAGATTCGTCATATTATTTTAATGTGGGTAGATTTTTATTCAATAAGACTCGCAAGTTATATTTACATGTGGTGCTGTTGTTTGCAAGTTTTCGTAAAGTCATGTTGATTTAACACGAAACGACTATGAAGCAAAATCATTAACGAAAAATGTAAAACTAACCTTGTTTTCGCTGGTTTTACAATGTGTATTTTTCTGTGTGTGTGACATTCAAAAATGGAATGAGAATTACTTGATATGAAAATATTTTATATAAACATTCGAGATCGGAAAAATATAGTAAAATGTCTACTAATTAATTGGCATAAGCACCAACGAAATACATGACTCACATGAACCCAGCGAACATATCTCCAGTTTTTTTCCTGCAAAACATTCGAGATTGATAATGAAAAAAGAATTGAAAAAAATGTACCTGTCGCTCAGTGGTTTCCAATCGATTTCGATGGTTTGTTCGCGAATCTTTAGCCATATGAAAAACGACCGGTGAACGACATGAATTTGGATAAATTTCAAGATGATTAAAAAAATATTTCTCGACATTATTTAATGTAGTTTTTATCTTTATCTTTATTCTATGTATTTACTCATGATTTTTTCAATTTATGGTACTTTTAATAATTTATGTGCTGTGCGTAGAAGCCAAGCAATCGACATGAGTAGAAAAAATGTATGAAAACCACTCGAATAACTGAGTGGTTTTCATACAAATTGTTCAGTCAATTCGATTGCTTGGATTCTATCAACAGCACATGAATTAGAAGAACTTTGCTTTAACAACAAAAACCTTTGCTGAGGTTCGATCAGGAGACCTCCATACTGCTGGTGCTGCACACTGTCAACCAGGCTGCTTGCTGAAAGCATTATTATGTATAAAATAAGAATTTCCGAAATATATTCCAGAAATTATCATTTATATGTTGTAGCGAACGCTCGGATTTAGCAAAACTTATAGCATTTTTTTTTTGTTGGCAGCGTATTTTAGAGAAACTATCGAGACTAGTTCGCTGTGGCAAACGTTCGAAAAAGTTAAAAAGCGAGAGTAATAATATGTTGAATAATAAATCATCAGAAATCGCAATTTCGTGCTAAGCGAAATTGATTTAACTTGTAAAATGAATGGAATTGTTAATTTGGTAAATAATACCTTAATATTCCTAGTCACTAGTATCTACTGTCAAAAGTGGTAAAATCGAACAACGAACGCTGATGAGATGGTTTAGCGAACCCGAAATCACAGGCATAAATACCGCTTTCAATATCGAATGAACTATGATGGCAATCGATCGCTATCGAATCGTGTTTTTATAATAATTGTAAAAGATTTTATTAAATTTGTAACAGAGTTACAACAAATCTTTCTATGAAGTATAAAAAAAACACAATAAAAATAATTAAGAACTAGAATTTTTGTTATTTTAAATAAAAGTTTGTATTTTTTTAGAAAATGGATCAACAAACATTGATGGTTTCGTATTTATCTTCGTCGGAATCAGAAGATGAACCTACTTTGGTGCGTATTAGATAGCAAATGCGGGGTAACAGCAACATTCTATCTTTCCCAACAAAAATGTGAGTAAAAAATTTTTGTATTCTGGATCAAATAAATTGTTAACTGCAAATTTTTTTTTTTAGATTTCAGCAGCGGTATAGATTTTCGAAGAAGGTATTCAATTATGTCTTGTCGTATGTCAACGGCAGCGCCACCAAAGCTGCAGTTAGCCGAAACACTTTCCCTTCTGGCTACAGGCTCCTTTCAGCATGCGGTTGGTAATGATTACCCCCCATTGGAATGTGCCAAGGCACGATTAGCAGAATAGTGGGCAAGGAAATGGACTTGAAAATCGGTTTTTTTCTAAATTCGAGTGTTCGGACATAAATTCTTAAAATGTACACCATAATTACCATTGTTTCAACTCAAAAAATAAATAAAACTTACATTTTTCACAATTTATTGTTTACTGTTAAAATTAAGAAAGCCATTTGTTTTGTTTACAATAGACATTTTGGTATCGAACAATGTTTGCAAGAATAACGATCGATCCATGACTCGCTAACGAAAGCCATGATCTCAAGCTTTATTTATTTTTGCTAGATATCAAATGCCATAATCCCAAAACAAAAATTTTCGATCTAACTAGCTCGATATAAAAAACGGTGATTAGACCCCAGTACTGATCCGTTCCGCTGATCTGATGAATAAATTCTTCCAATACTACTTTCATAAAAAAATATTTGAATTTATCAAAATATTTCTTAAATTAAAAACAAATGGATAAAGTCAGATTTGTGGATGAGCCACAAATCGAATTTTCAAAAATTTTCAATCGTTTATTGAGAATGTTTTTTATGAAAATTCTTCGTTTTAGCGAACTCTCGTTTGTATCGAATCTCAAGTCAAGTGGTAACTTGCTAGGATGCATCGGCCCTCCGATACGATACCAATATTCAAAAACTCATAGTAAAATTAACAAATTAACAACAAAAGTGCAGTAATTTTTTTATTATACAAAATTACAGCGTAAGAGATATAAAAATAAAATGGTTGTTTAAAAAAACGAGTAAATATTCTGAAATTTTGCAGAGAAAATCCGTGTTTACAATATGCAACTTTTGTTGGTGCAATTCTCAAAAGCTTTAATATGTATAATAAATTATTTTTATTTAAATTAACTTAAATTATTAAGTTATATATTTTTATATGTATATTTTAATTATTAATTCAATTCGTTCACTTCACAAAGTTAATTTATGCTCACGTCACATTTAATCTTTTGTATTAAAACTTGTACAATTTTCTATACTATTTACATTAATGTCATAGTGTGCACGACAATGACGATGATAAATTCATCTTATAACTCGATATGCGAAATATTCGTACATATGAAAAAGTATAAAGTAAACGAAAATTATACGAGTAATATACAACACTTTTCAAAAGATTAAACACATAAAATGATTGTAATTATAATGAAAGCGAGCAAAATAAGAGAAAAAAAGAAACCAAAAAAACAACAAAAAATAACATGAAGGAGAAAAAGTTTATGACATAATAAATTATGTAATTATTACAAGGATATAAGAGTGAGTATGTGAAAATAATTTCCCGCACAAATTCATAACACTGTGCAACAAGCATTCGTTCTTTGCTGCATAATTTAAAAAGCGCTTCAAAAGGGAATTAATTAACTAAAGCTTTCAAAGAATCATTTTTAAAGAAAAAGTTTTTTTATAGGAATTAAATGCAAAGTACGGAATCACAGAGTGGATTTGTTCGAGATATTTTTTTGTATTCTAATTACTTTTTCTAAAACTGAAGCATTTATAAAATGCTGAAATTAACTTTTGTTGCATTGTGTAACTTGATACGCGTATTTTATTTATTTTGCCATGAAAATATTCTTGCAAGGAGCAAAATTTCCTTATTTATGTAATAAGAGTTAATAAAAACGAAAGAAGAAACCCAGGCAGGAAATACCAACAACGATAAAGAAAAATAATATTTAATTTAGTGTTGTGCAAATAAGTATGTTTCAAGTGGACGCAAAGTTCTGTTCCATACAATTAAAACTTTTATTTCAAACTTTGTATAAAAACCCGTAAAGAGTCAATGTATTTATAGGTACCTTAAACAAAGTGAGTTATAAAAATTATGTCTATTATGTAAAATATTAAATAATTTCTCATTGAAATACAATTGCAATTTCAACATAAAGCCGCCAAAGCTAAAATAATATAATTCTAATAAAAGAATGTACACGATTTCCTTTTGCCATAATTTTGACTTTTAACAATCTTAAATATTTTACTTAATTTTACTATTATGATTTTTCGATTCTTTAAGATATGATTTTTAAAAATCTTTCTATTAGTGTTGTAGAATTATTGGGGTTTTAAATTAGTCGAACAAAATTTCATAATTTAGTCAATTTATTATTCGAAAAAATGTATCGAGGCATTTCTTATTTCAAAAAGTTTTCTTTGAGGGCGGATTGATATTGAAGCTACCTAGCGCTAGATGGCAGCACAAACACAAAAACCTTATTTTAGAAATTGCGATCTGTCAAACATCAGCTGTTAAAATGTCACCCAAATTCATCGATTAGTTTATTTGTTGTAGTCGTTTGAAGTAAGCAACTTTTGTGTTTCTTGAAAAATGGAAAAAAGTGAATTTCGTGCAGTGATTAAACACTATTATTTGAACGGGAAAACTGCGAAAGAGACAAAAGAAAAGCTCGATAAACATTACGATGAGTCTGCTCCGTCAGATTATATGGTAAAATATTGGATTGCTGAATTTAAAAGCGGCCGAACAAGCACTGCAACAATACCATCAACAGGGAGGCCAAAAGAGGTGGTTACTGAAGAAAATATCAAGAAAATCCTCGATATGGTTATGAATGATCGCCGAGTCAAGTTACGTGAGATTGTTGAAATCGTAAACATATCATATGAACGTGTGTTCAACATTTTGCATGAACATTTGCATATGAAAAAGCTATCGGCAAGACGGGTGCCGTGTTTGCTCAGCGTCGAACAAACACGAGTTCGACAGACCACTTCACAGCGGTGTTTGGACATGATAAAGCGTAATCCTGTTGATTTTTGGCATCGATTAATAACTGTTGATGAAACGTGGGTCCACCACTACACACCTGAAACCAAAAATCAATCGAAACAATGGGTGGAAGCTGGTGGAAGTGCTCCGAAGAAGGTGAAGACAGTGAAATCGGCTGGCAAGGTTATGGCCACTGTATTTTGGGAAAGGAAAGTATTATCGTGCATTATTGTATCAACTGATTGATACAATCAAGAAAAAACGACCACATTTAAAGAAGAATAAAGTGCTCTTTCTTCAAGACAACGCACCGGTTCACACAGCATTAGATACGATGATAAAATTACGTCAAATACAATTCGAATTGGTTGATCATCCACCTTATAGTCCAGATTTAGCTCCTAGTGACTTTTTCCTGTTTCCAAACTTGAAAAAATGGCTCGCAGGAAAAAGATTCATCTCAAACGAAGAAGTGATTACCGAAACTAACGCGCATTTTGAGGCGTTCCCAAAATCGTATTATTCAGATGGTATAAAAAAGTTGGAATATCGTCTTACTAAGTGTATTGAGCTAAAAGGAGACTATGTTGAGAAATAAATGGTTTTTGAAAAAAAATGTTTTTTTTCTAGTTAGGTAGCTTCAATATCAATCGGCCCTCGTAGACTTGATCAACCCTCAACAAACTTCATAATTTTTTTTAATACATAAAAAAAATTTGGGATATTTAAACGAATTAAGAATATGAAATGTTTTTTGAATAACATAAAAAAGTTCATATAAATTTAGAAATTCAAATTAATTTTTATTTGAATGAAAACAAAAACCTACCATTACAATGATCCAATAGTACAGATCTGTTAAATAATCCACCTGATTTTTTGCAGGGTTGTATTTTTTAGGCCCAATAATTGACTACTCATTTAAGTGTCACTTATCTTTAAACGCCACTTAAATTTAAATATTAATTTCATTTTTTCAGTACAAAATTATGTGACATTTAAATGAAACTTAAATGACCATTCTTCTGCATATGTTTTTGCTTGCGTGTTGGTGTTTCGCGCAACAAAGTAAACAAAAAATTCCAAACCGTATTTCATAACTCTTATAATGTTTTTGAATTAAATAATCCTAATGTAATCAGAGATTATGAATTAAATAACTTGCCATAGTTTAATTTTGAGGAATTCAATTTATCGGTGTAGCAAATGTTGAAAAAAAATGAAAGTCAGTTTTTGAGTTTGAACTTAATTTTTCTCGACTTTATTAACAGCCAAAGTAGATCCTGTATTTATGTTTTAAATATTTGAGTTTTTATGACTTTTATAAACAATTGTTTTCCATTTCTTCTGAAAATGAAGTTTTGTTTTAAATTCTTTTATAACAAGACTCCATGTGAGAAATTGCAACACATTCATCAAAATGTTAATTGTGGCTGCGTATCGATGTGGAGAAATAACGGGCACAGACATGTTACTGTTGCAGCAGAATTCAATTACGTTTAAATGTTTGGAAAACAATAAACAGACATGTTAACATCCACGCACTTTTGTAGACGAAAAGAAAAAGATTCTACATACTCAGTCTCAGCTAGAAATTTATACACTCATCTCTATATGAAAAGGATCCTATCCATACTGTTAACATCCCCAACAACACTTACGAACACAAACACACCTTTTCCAACGTCTTTTTCCATCCCTTTAAGCGTCACAACAGGAGCCACATTAAACAGAACAATAAACTTGTGGTGAAAAAGGTATTCAAGCAACTGATTTTACTTTTATCACTTCTTTCAGGGCAAAAAAAGCTTATGTCTATAGGTTTGCATATACAGTTCCTTTCACTTCGTATCGTATTGTCCTTTTATTTTCCTTTTTTCATTTGTTTACAGTTAATTTCTTTCTTTCTTTGTTTTATTTTTCGCAGGGAACGTTTAAGACAGCTGAGTAGAAGGAAAACAACACACAATTTTATGTGAAATTTATTTAGTTTATGATATAAAAACATCCACTCTCAAACACTTATTTAGTAACACATACACACAAGCCCATGGAAAGGTATATCGAGCCATTATCGCTCTAAACATTGTTCGCGATGAGTGTCGCACTGTGGGATTGATCACCAAAATAACGGCAACAAATCCATAACAACTGATCTGATTACAAAATGGTTTAGACAAAATTCAGTCGAAGATCCAAGCTTTTTGAATAAGTTTTGAATTCTTTACCAATCTACTGGAATATATGATGAATTACAGGATGACACAATTCATCACATTAAAAAATTTAATTGGAAAATTCTTGGATTTAAACTTTTTACTTTATATATGTAATCTGGAATTTATTCCATAAAAAAACTTAAATTAAAAATTTAAGAAATTTTCTAACAGATAATAATGCTGTCAGAGGATCAGTTATTTTTTTTTAAATTATTTTTGATTTTGCATATGTACACCCCATCGACTATAATAGTTATTACAATTATTGTACTTTTTCAGTACAATTTCCATTGAAAAACTACTGCAGTGCTACTACAAGCAGATATTTAGTACTTTCTTAAAATTGTATATTTTTGACTTTTCTTTTCACAAAGTTTTAATTGAGTTTTTATAGCAAAATAAAAATTATATAGATCGAAGCATTAGTACATTTACGGTTCAGTTATACGATGAAAATTTTTAACAATTCTCACCCGATTTTATGTAAACATGACTCATTTTGATCGCTTTTAAAATACATTAAAATTAGGTTTGAAAATTACGTATGTTGACAAATAGTACAAATATCAGATATTTCGAATAATATTTCCATAAAAACTTGGCTAATGCAAAATCTTTTATGTGTATAAAAAGAGCTTAGCATCTTCTCTTTTTAATACTGTTTGAAAATTAGAAATCGGTATACAAATTATTTGGATACAAATTTTTAAAGTCAAAAAGTGATAAGATTTTTTAATAAAAATTTAACGTTGCACAATTCTTTTTGCGATGCTAAAAATAATAGTAACTAAAAAATATTTTAGTACAATTTTCGACACAAAAGTACAGTATTCTACTCAGTCAAGTACAATTTTGAAAATGCCACTTTATTAGTGTCCGACCGCAGACAGTTTTTAGACCAGCAATACATGTAATGTTTTTGAATTCATTTAGTTTAATTTGCTTTGCTTATAAAAATGCATCTTAATAAAATATATTCTAACATTTATAAGTAGTCTCGGGAATAAGCAAAGAATGCGTATTAGAGTGATTCATCAATGAATAAGACTCGGAAATTAATGCAATAAAATCAGTTTAACCTTTTCTGCAAGTGTTGTACTTTTGCATTTCTTCACAGATGATTTTTTTTATATGATTTTGCCGGAAATTTATATTCGGGTTTTGGCAAAAATAATTTCGAATACCCATTGTTGAACGAAGTCCACTTTATGGTCGGTCGCCCGCTACATTTCATGTTTCAGAGTACTACATACATTTAAACTATGGATGTTAAAATGCGAGCGTATGGGTAATATGTGAACATATTAATCATACGCTCCCATGTCTGAGTTATTATTTTTTGGGTGTGCACCAATCGATAGCAAAGTACTATGGTGAAAAAACAATTTGCTTGTGGGGAAAAGATTTCATGTTTCTGCTGTGCCAAATGATATATATCTCTTTTGACAACACAAAATTTTGACGTCTGTGAAAACAAGCTGATGAACACATTACGGCGGCGGTGAGGCAAAGCATTTGACTGCAAGTCTTCGGCTACCAACAAATTTTTAAAAGAACTTTTTTATACGTATTAAATAAAATTCTCTACTGTCACTAAAAATTGTATAGTGTGATCAATGATGTTAAACGTAGGGTAAAATTCCTATTCGTAGGGATTTTCTTAAAAAAAATATGACCGTAGGGAAAAATTACAGATTTATTGAAATCATTAAAATTTTGGGACAATAATGTGGTAAAAATATATTAATTTTGCAGGCCTTTTCGATTTGTGACAACATTTTAATAAAATCTTTAATACGGGAACATTACAAATTGTAATATTTTTTTAAATGATCGCTTGCCGCCATTTCAGTTTTGATTTTAAGGTAAATTTGTGAAATATTGCTTTTTTTATATTTATATATAATTATTATACACTTATATAGTCTGCAGAATGAACTCTTCGCCAACTTAGAGGAAACGGAAAAGTAATGGAAACAAAAATTTCTGCAACTTTAAAGGCTGGCTGGAACCTGTCTCTGACGAACCGTTCAAATTCAGTGTTTTCAAATGAAACTGTGCTTCTAAAGCACGCAGAAAGAAAGATACACAAAAGCACACATTAAGTTTTAATAATCGTTTATGAATATAGCCTAAACTCTTTCTCTATTAATCCGAATTTACCACGAATATAAATGCTATGAATTAAAATAGTATCAGTTTAAGGATACTTATAACATGAAGGATACATATACATTCCTTATGCAGAAAAACGTAAAAATAAAAATCAATTCAATTCTAAAATTAAAAAGCCAATCATGACTAAAGAAAAATTTGGGAAAAATTCAATTTTCAATTTCAGGATATCTGTATCCTGGCAGCAATATTTTTGAAACTTTTTTTTTTATTTTCTCAGCTATCTTAATCTATAATTCAATGTCAACTTTTAAAAGTCTAGCCTAAACCTTTTCATTGCTGTTCAGTCGTTGTATGGCAAAAACATACAAGAATTTCTCACAAACATACAAGTTGGCAAATTCTCATTTAAGAATTTTTTATTAAAGATATACGTACATACGAATACATATTAATGATGGATAGTTTAAAAAAATGTTACTTGATAGATGTTTGATTTAAAGAAATAACTAAAAACTCACACTTGTGACCACAGTGCTCTATCATAAAACATAAAGAATAAATATATACAAATATAATAATCCCAAAAATAACAAAAAGGTCCTTCGTTTTGTGCTTTTTTTCAAAGAAAATTGTGTGTTATAATAAAAACCGCTTTCTTTGCTGGATAAATAAGAATGTTGTAAAAGTGTGTAACAATGTATCGGTATATGAATGTAATTTAAGCTTTTTTTGGCAGACATAAAAGTAATTTATACGTAACTATGTATGTACACACATAAATATAAACGTTTGTACGTATGTAGTGTATGAAAAAAAGACGACCTGCACATAAAAACCTTCAAAAACCAACAGAGGTTAACAGAAGATATTGTATATTAAATATACGAGTATGTGTATGTAAATCTTTTAAATTTTTAATAAAAATGTGTTTAAAATTGTTTTAAAGTTATTTGGTATACACAAATATTGCAGTGTGTTTTTTTAAAGGTGTTGCTTTTTATTTTTTTTTTTCAAATTGTATTATAACCCACTTTTTATAAATGCTGTTTAAATAGATTTAATCTTTTACGGCGAATTTTTACTTTGATTTCATTTTTTTTAATTTTTTTATTAAAAATAAAAGCTTATTTTTTAACATTTAATACATATTTCATCATTTTTATACATAATGTCATATATAATTTATTTATTTATTTTTTGTATGTGTGAGTATTTCCAACGCAAATCAAATTGAAATTTATGTACAACGGCTCACGTATACACACACGCACACACACAGATAAAACAAAACTAAGAAATTGTATTTTATCACACGAAACGCGTTAAAACGCGCATTAATGCGCTTTTAGGAACCGTTTTTATTGAATGTTGTGTGTCAACTAAATTCCCAACCATGCGCTGCTTTATTTTCAGTTTAAGTTTTGAAGATATTCTCAAAAAAAGTTTTGGTTGTGCGAAACGACTGTTTTTGCTTTTCAGCCTGTGTGTATTTGTGTAAAATTTTGTATTTGTCTAATTAAAGGATACGTGTGTGTGTGTGTGTGTGTGAGTTACGGAATTTCTTTATTTCATTTGTGTGCTTGAGAAAGAGAGTAAACGATTATTTTGGCTGAATTCTTTAGATGAGTAAAAGCTTTAAAGTTCTTATTGGTGAGTTTATAGGCTTATGAAATAAACTGGTGAGAAGCTTTTACAACTAAAAGTTTACAGTGGGAAGGAAGTAGTGTAAAAAAATTTTGAGGTTTCATTTTTATATAGTTGTAGGTATTATGAAGAATAGCTTACTATTTTAGAGATCATACCAAGTTACAATTTTCATTATTAAAAGTTGGGTTATGCATATCGCATGAACTAAAAATTTTTAAATTTTCACTTTTTGCAAAAAATGGATGCACAGTACTCACATCTACCCACTGTAAAAATCTTTCATCATTTGCTCTACTCTTTCGCCAAAAAATACGTTTGTATCCCTTTTTTTATATGAAAGTAGCATAAAAAATAGAGTTTTTTGCCTCTACTGAAGCTTTAACATTTTGAGTTGAAGCTCTTTAGAGTAAGCAGTGCGATATGCATGACCCAACCATTAATAATGGAAATGTTAACTTTTTTTAATGTCGTGTGATTTACAAAGCACTAATTTAACTGCCATTAATTTTTGAAAATCACGCGGTTTGCCATCGTTGTAATTTACAGAGCAGGCCTGAAAATTTATTTTAATAAATTACATGATTGAAATTACGGTGATTTCACAGAATATGCCTGTATGACACTTTTACAATTACAAAATTTTACTATTCTAGCCCACTGTACTAAATTCTTAAATTCGTCATAACAATTCGAAACAGTAATTTAACCGTTAACAAATTTACGTTATTACATATTTTCTTAGCACGCTAAAAGCTTCTGCATTATAAAAGCTTCTTATTTCTATTCAGAAAAGGACAAAACAAAAAACAAGTTGTAAAAAACTGACTCAAACTAAAGGCAACAAAGCTTTGGTAAAAATTAAACTCCAAAGCTTTAAAAAGCAAACACTTTGAAACAACAACAAGCAAACAGATGCAAACTGCTCAATAAAAGAGAACATTCAAATTGTTTACTCTATTTATTAAAGTTTATTAAAATTGTTCATGTAAAATAAATTTCTCTAAGCGTCATTTACAAATCATTTTGAAAATTTGTTATTTGTTTTTTTTTTATTATATCCAAAGGTAGATAGTAATACTTGGTCCCAACTTTACTTGCCCTTCGCCTAAAAACCCACAATATCTAAAAGGTGTAATATTGATATTTATTTTACGCACACATTTACATAAATAAATACATACATACATGCATACATACATATGTACACACATAAGCAAATCCAAATAAACAAAAGTTCAAATTTGTAACAGAAGGCACAAGTCAAGAAAAAAAACGATGAATTGTAGGAATAATAATGGCTAATAAAAGCCAAGGACTCCAGAATAACATGAAGAATGATGATGAAAACGTTGAGAACAGAAATATTTTAACAATACCGTTTAAATGTAAAAAAGAGGCACCAAAATAATAATAATTTTTGAATTTTTTAAGAAAAAAAAAAACCAACCACAAAAAATATCGGTCAAGTCAAGAACATGCAACGTTCATAGTCTAAGTGTATATAAATATTAAAAAAATATCTAAAAATGATATAAATACAAAAATGTAAAGTAAATATTTAAATAAAATGTTCACGAAGAACATAGGACGCCAACGAATTCTTTCAAGTAGTTTAATCTCGTTCCATGAAAGACGAGCTGCTTCATGTTCTTTTCTGATGGACCGGATCCAGGAATCAAGTGGTCGGCCAGGTTGACGTTGACCTTGAGGGTTCCAGTCTAGGGCATCTCTGACAATAGCAGTTAATGGTCGTCTGAGAATATGGCTGATCCATGTGGATTTAAGTCTTTGTATATCATTTTCAATAGACAGCCTTAACTCTAGGATTGGAAGCTTTGGCCAAATTAGTGAATCTTCCTAAACTCAAACGATTATAGAAACGTCAACAAATTTAAATTTAAATAACGATCCCTCCCAAGGATAACAGTCTAAGTAGAATGAAGCAATACACAAATTATGGTTTTAAAATTAAGATTATCATCTCAGCATTTTCATGCTTAAGCCTCTTGCATGACGTTTTTTTGTTTCAAGCCCATATGGCGTGGTTTTCTCCTGACTGTAATCATGTACGCGTGTAGTGGTGTATAATGAATTTCTAATATTCTTAACAAACATATCGGGGGATTTGATCAAAAACGTCGTATGCTTTTAAATGAAGAGACCCAAAACAAATCGGCTTTCGAATTTCTTTAATTTTGTGGTATTTCTTGAAATTACCTCTAAAAGTATGTGCAGTTGACAGCAGCTTCAGTCGATGTACGTGGTATATGCTGAATGAAAAATTTAAAAAACAATGTCTTAAAAGATAACAACGTATCTCTATTTACAAAAACACATGTATACAAGTAAAGTCGTTATTAATTAAATTTATTGAAATACAGCAGGTAATTTGTTTAGCACAAAAAAACCCAACCTGGTTCATGATATTCCAATTTTTTTTTACATTTATGGAAACATCATTTGAAATAAAGCAATTTGGTATAAAAAAACTCAAATTCCACAAAAATGTACTTACGCTGTTGCTCTTGAAAACCACTGACAGTTTTGAACGAAAAATTAAACCAAAATGATTTATTGAGAATTGGAATTAAATTGTTGTTTAATTTTTAAGGTAAATCACGCATTACGAAGAATTATCCGAGTTACGGATGTTCGAGTCACGGAAGGAGAATTGTAAGTTGTTTACTCTCCTAATGCCACTGTCAATCGAATTAGTTCCAGTTAGAAAAAGTTCGAGTTGGATAAGTTTAAGTAATGAAAGTTCGACTGTTTATAGTTTAATGTTCGATAAACGCATATAAATCAAATAATATATTCGAATGCAGAATATAGCGGAATGCATAAAACTTAAATCTTCTAAACAATCGGTGTCTGTTTATTTCAATTCACAACCAACAATTATAATTGCTTTTCGCAAGGCAATTTTATATACATAATAAGCTTCCAAGGGATTTCCTTTGCCCAATTTAAATGTATTTTGCTTAACATGTTTAATGTCCACCACACGCAACTCGAAAATACAGGACTTTTCTTAATTTTTTTTTATTGAAAATTTTTCTTTAATATGAGTCCAGAGATGGTCTATTTGGTTGTCCAAATAAAAGTGCCGTGCGTCACAGTGAAATTGTTGGTACCATTAACGTGGAAGTGTATAAAGTTTAAAAATTGAAAAGTAAACACAATAGAAAGAAATTAATAAATTAAATTATTTTTATAAATTTAACTACATTTTCCAGAAAACGAAACAAATATTATATAAAACAAAAGAAGAGCTCATGTGACAATGAGAATTGTCTACTTCATCTAAAATATACTAGATGAGGCACAAACATAAATTTATGTTTTCTTGGGTATCCTTTCCGACGAATAACCGATTTTATCAGCACTTTGTGTAAGCGACATCATGAGTTCGATCAAAAATTGGGATAAAAAGTAAAAAAAGAAATAAGCGGTCATCGCACACATATTATAAACAAAATAAAACAGCAAATTTTTATTTCTGGGCGTGGCAGCGAACATTTTTTGTTGCAATTTTAGAAACTTCATTGGCATATCTCACATCGTGGGGGTGAAGAAATTTATTTTTAATATCTAAACCGATCGACTCTAATGTATACTTTACAAAAGGGTGGGCCGATTTGCAAGGACGAAAATTTTGCGATATTGTTCCATCAATTTTTCAATAGCTTTAGGCATGAGGAAAAAAAGTTCCGCTACGACATATCAAAAAAATCATTTTCGAGGGGCTCAAATTTCAATTCAAATTTAAAATTTTCATTAATAAATAATTCGATTTCATCAAAAATAATTCAATAATAATTCAAATATTTTTATATTTCCCTGAAGAAGCCGTACAAGGAAGTGGCGAAATAAATATCGGTTAACTAATAAAATTTTGTAAAAAATTTAAAAAACAATAGGTCCAAAAAATATATAAGAATAATAATTCAAATATAAATTTTAGCTCGATAATGTTGGAATTAAAAAAAATGTAATCAGCCGATTTTTTTCTACTACATGGTTAAAAAAAGGCGACCCACCCTGCAATACAATCTTTCAGATTGGTTCCATTTTTTCCGCTTTGAATTCAATATCCGTTCGTTTGCTTGTCTGCACCTTCCGGATTATTGTGCGGTTATAAAGATATTTGAAAATTTCTTTATTTCTTTGGCGTCGTCGGCTTTCCTTTTTGCAAAAACTATGCAGCATTAATTTCGCTTAACCTGCCAGAGCTTATTACTAAAGGTACGGTGACACTAGCCGAAAAAAACGAGACCAACAGACAAGCTAAATTTGCATTTTCTTTAATTCCAATATTTTTTTTTAATATGGGTTTGCATTTATTAAAAATAATACACTTAATTTTGTGATATAAAAACCAAGTTAAATAACACTAACCCTGAGCAAAAGTAGTGGTTACGTTTTTTTTTGGGCAAATGTTTGGCAAGTGTGACCGTACCTTAATTTAAAATTGTTATATTGCTCTGCAAAAACTTATTAAATGTACTTAATATTTCATAAATAGTCTATTGCGATTTTGTTTCAAGAATTTGAAATGCATTTTACTTTAATACAAAAATAAAAAACTTAATCAATTCTAGATAAAAGAATGTGGACGTGCGCTTGTTTTTCGAAAATATAAGTATAAATAAATAAATTCAGGATAAAAAAGTTCAATACAAAGAAATAAAGCTTTTAAGTAAATCGTGGATTATATATTGTTTTCTTTAAGAAATCAAACTCTGTCAAAGGAAGTGGGGAGGGGAGGTATTAACAGAAAATTATTATTACAAATTGTTCACTTCGTTAAAAAAAATTATTAAAACAAATTATAAACTTAAGCTGCAGTTTTTGTTGAATTTTATCGAAATAAATTAAATTATTTATACTTATAAATATATTATAATTTATGAATGTTTTCATATGAAAAAGTTTTAGAGAGAAGTAAAAATTTCAGCAGAGTTCAAAGATATAATTAAAGACTCTTTCCTAAAAAAATGATTTTATGTAAAAAAAAAACTGGAACTAAATTACAGCCACAACTTGCACATAATTTTTTACAACACCTAAAAAGGCACAAATAAATTCACTTGTTCACATCCTTTTGGCAACGAAAAAAAACGCTATCCTTTAACACCGGTTCTTAGTAATTATTATAATTAATGCATAACAATAGGAAATCCGTATAAAAGCAACATGAATGAAAATTACAATATTCCTATCAACTTCCCTTTGAAACTATTTTTTTTTTCATTTCAAATTCCATGAGCTCTATATTATAATAAGAAACTTAAAAACTCTTTTGTGCTTTTTTAATAATATTTTTATCGTTTTGTGGCTCTTCAATTCGTACCAGCTAATTAATTTTCAAGTAATATAATCAACAACTCACCTTATAAATCAATTTTAAAGGACGAAAACACCGTAAGGAAATTATGAAGATGGTACTTTAAGAAAAAGAGAAAAGGATTTGTTGTTTCAAGTCTCCTGTAGCAACTCCTGCATTTCATATAATGCTAATTTAAGAAACCTGCAAAAAGAGAGACAAAATAAATATAAATCAACAATAAATTATATCAATTTAATTTTTATTTGAAAAACACATGAGAGTTTCAATTCGATTTAAAAAAAAGAGAGAATAGAAAAATAGAAGGAAAAACAGAGAAATTGAACTCAAAAGAATTAATAAGCCCACAAGCAATGCGGCATACAAATTAAATTTTTATTTTATAGCAAAAGAATCTAATGCAAAATACACACAAACACATAGTACACATGTGTGCGCTCGTAAGTATGTATGTGTTTGATCACACACATAAAACATAATAAGCCATAGAAAACTGTTGGCAATTTTTATGCGCCAGCCAAGTAACTTGGACTAACAATTTTAAAACAAAATGCCACCCAGAAAACATTTTGGATAAAATTTAATAACAATTTTTTTTTAAAAGTTTATTAACAGCCTGTTCATGGAACGCGTCTAAAATAAAACGGAGCTGGTCGACACGTTAACGACTACGTAAGAAATAGGGTTTGTGTAACACGTTTTCAATTGTTCATTGTACGAAATTTAAATTAATATTTTGAACAATTTTTTATACACTTTTTTGAATTTTTATTTAGTTTGTCTAATTTTATTTTTCCACAGCGAATAATTTACTCTATTCGTTTTGCTTTCAGCTGTTTGACATTTAAAAACGCGATACACTGACCAAAAAAATGTGCCAGTTGTTGTTATATGTTTGTTTAAAAACTTGACAACGATGATATTTTTACTCGTTGTTTTAGTTAACTTTCAGTCAGCCTGACGTTAAGTTTTAACTAAAAGTTATCAGACTTTCGTTTATAATAAAAAAAGTGAGATAAATTGAATATTATGAATACCTCCAACAAATAATTTTTGGGAAAACTCTTCATAATGTAAATAAATAACATCATGAACAAACCCCATCTGAGCACACTTTCAGCACAAATATAAGTTTGTTTGAATATCTTACAAAGTAGTGTTGTAAAAGTATTCAGTATTTGAATACCGAGTACTCAGTACCGGCGATATTTCCCAGTACTCAGTATCCATAACTAACTACTCAATACTTTCAGAGATTCATTTCTATATGTAAATACGAAAATTTTACTCTAAAATGTATCAAATTTATGCAACTCGGTCTTGAGAAAAGTTAAGCGCCTTTAAATCATTTGCAACAATTAAAAAGCCTGGCCGTTTATTTATGTATTTTTAGTGGATTATTAAATTTGCTAATAATAAAATCGGATTTTAATCTACTAAATATTTTTATTTTTAAATAAGAAAAAACTTTAAAAAGTATTGAGTAGAATCGAGTATTGAGTAGTCAAAGTCGAACTTCGAACGAAGTTTGAACATGAATTAATTTTGTTTTTCGTAAAAGTCTGCAAAATTTTACAAAATAGTTTCTAATTTTTTGTCATTAACTTAAAGAAATGCGGTAAAAAAACTGAGTGTTGGACGTAAAGTGTTCATGCTGTGGGTTTCAAGTATAGTTTTTTACCCCGAAATTTTTCATTTCCCGGGAAAGCAGGACATTTTTTTAAATTTCCCGGGATCCCGCTCCATGAAATAATAAAAATTAAATTTGCTAGGCATTAACAAAAATTGTATTGGAAATTTTGAAACACTTAAACCCGTGATACACTGTCACACACAGTCGTACGATTCATTCACTGGAAAATCTGACAGAATTCTTTCTCACTTTTAAAAATCGCATTGAATTTGCCACACTATAACACAAAAAATATGCAAACACATACACATGTGTATTTTTCACTGAAGTAATATTAGATTTTATTGGTTTTTTGCTCCTAAATAGTTGCAGATTTATGGCCTTATTCACAAGCGATTAATAAAGTTATTCTAGGTTTAATTTTGGATTTTTATATGGGAAACCCGGTTTTAATGCACACATCAAATTTATTTGTGAATAAGGCCATTATAAAATGAATAGTTTTAATTTAATTTTGCTTTCATTGCAACTTAATTTCTTAAAAAGATGCATCTCTGGTCGCATGAAATCTATCATTTTATGGAAATTTTCATACAGCCCAATTATGAACGAAAAATTCCCCGGGAGATTTCTCCCTTTTCCCAAAAAGGGGCTGTTCACATACATGTTGACATATTAATTGTTCGCATATTATATGTGAACAACCCCTTTTTGGGCTGAATTATATGCAAGTCGGACAGACTTGTCGAAAAATCTGCCTCTCAAGTGCATTTTATGGCCACACTGTTAAACTTTTTGAACACACACGGACTTTTTTGGCAGATTGCACGACCAAGTAGGACAGTGTATCACCACAGGAACTTTATTTTTTTGACTTTTAGTTTTTAAGATCTTTAAAGGTTATTTCCAACACGGAAAACGTGTATTTTTGTTATATGAGATCAAAGTGAACTTACAAATATAGGTGAATATAAACAAAAACATAACAATTCAGTTAATAAAAACAAACATAAAATAATACAGAAAAAATAATACAAAGGTACTCGTCATCAACTTTATCTGTCATATGCCTTACAATTTTTTCAGAAAAATGGTTTTTTAAAATCTCCTTTTTAATATTATTTTGCAATATATAAAAAATTTTTAAATACAAAACAACAAAAATACATTTGTTGCTTTTGCATTAAAACATAAAACTATATTTTTTAGCACCGCATAAGTAACGATTTTTTAAAATTAGCCTGTTGCCGTACGGCAACAAAACAATTTTATGTATATAATTTACCAATAAACGTTACTCTTTTTTGTGTGGCTTTCACTTACATTTTGTTTGCTACCATGACAAGACGTATGAAAGGGAGTGAAATTGAGAAAATCCTGATAAATTTTGAAGACTCAGACGTATCAGATATTGAAGATTCAGAAGAGTTTTGCTAGATCTAATAGAAATTTTTGATCAAAATGAATATTTTTTAGACAAGAAATATCACAAGGGGATAGCTATGAAATTAATCTTGACAATATTGAAATCGAAGAAGTAGAAATTGTTGAAAATAAAAAATCTGAAAATGTTGTTAAAAAATTGAATGACTTTCGATGGAGAACATGTTCTTGGAAAACGCCAGAAGCACCTTTTACCTGCGAAAATCCTACCCATTGCGAAAACCTTCCTGTAAAATATTTTTTGGAATACTATACAGATGATTTCATTGACGAAGTAGTTCAGACGACAAACCAATCAACTATGATGAAAAACAGAACATCAATCTATCTTACACGGGAAGTTTTTAAAATTTCTTGCCTTAGAGATAATGACTGGATCAATTGGATATCCTCGAATAGATATGTATTGGAAAAAACCCACAAACATTCCAGCTTTTGCAGAAAGTATGACACGAAATCGATTTCATGCTATTCGTAACAATATAAAATTTACGGTAAATGAAAAAGTTAATGACAAACTTTATAAGGTTCGACCTTTGGTAAATATGTTCCAAAAAAATGCTTATACACTACCAAAGGACGAAAACCTTTGCATCGATGAAATGATGATTCCTTTTAGAGGTAAAACAGCACTTAGACAATATATGCCCAAAAAGCCCATCAAGTGGGGCATAAAGGTTTTTTGTTTGTGTTGTTCAAACGGTATTTTGCACGATTTCGAGATTTATCAAGGAAAAAACACAATTTTATGCGGTCCGCAATTGGGATTTCGGCTGGTTTTATTGAGAAAGTGCTGTCAAACCAATGAATTGGAATTGGCTAAATAGCTATCGTATATCTAGAGAGTTGTTGTAGCCAGTGCTTTCAAATTTTAGTTTATGTTAAGAATATAAAAGTAGAAAAAAATATAATAAAAAATAATTAAATATCTAATAAAAAAAATAATAGGAAATTCAATGTTTTATATCAATTAAAAAGCCGCACGGAAAACAATAGTAAAAAATTAAAAGTAAAAGGAGGAAACTCATATCGTGCATATGATGTGTATAAGGATTCATAATGGCGTAAGAAAATTTCTATAGGAAACTAGAAAACCGCTGCACATTTACTGACCATAAACGGAGGCAATTGTTGTCTTGGTATGCGTTTAAACGCATGTGTGAGTGTATGTACGAGAATGTGTCTGCGGTGGTTGTTGCGGTTGTCTATTGTCTTTCTATCTTAATGTTTGTTGCCAGCATTTTCGTTTCAGATGGCAGCAACACACATCCTTGTGCTCACATACCGGGAGGTCCAAATACATGCATTTTTGGAAAACTAAATCTAAATGAACTGAATCTCATTTCTTTATTAGAAATAACAAATATTCTTATTATTTATGAAACACGATTTCAGTAGCTTATCTATCGTGTCTGTTCAATTTTCCAAGGCTTGGTTAACGGTTCCGGTTTCGCTCGGACGATATCAGCCTTTGGCAGTTATTTGCACCTCACAAGAAAAGGTCTAAAGTGGCCAATTTGCACCTCCGATGCAGCCAATTAAGATCAGTATCCTATAATAATGATTGCAAAGTCTCCCAACGTCGTTCAAGCGTCAAGCGACTCGTTATGGTCTGCGGAGAGGTATGATATTGACTGCCAGTCAATATTTCGAAGAGAAAATATCGATCAGTGTCAGAATGAGGTATTAAAAAAGGGACTTGCATTTTTACCACCCTGTACATACATACACAGAGACATGCATGCATGTGTGCATACGTATGTATATGCCAATAACATCACAGGCTTTTTAGTTTATTGTTATTGTAGAGGTAGATCGGTTTGTGGTTGTTGTGCTTTGGGGCATATTTTATTGTTATTTTAGCATATTCGTCGTGCTTACTGGTATGCATGAATTTTCAACTGTTGTTACTTTTTTTTTCTTCTTCCGTACAGGTAGAAGAGGTTGGTTGCGGGAGTTTTCGATTTAAGGTTTGATATTGTTGCTGGTAGCGGCAACAAAAAATAGTTTAAGCACTTGATTTTTATTTTTGAATTTTAAACGCATTTAAACTGCTGTTTTGATTTTTCGCACAAGTCTACATTCTATTTTCGTGAACATTTGTAGTTGGAAATGGGGGAAAAAAATAAAACAAAATTTTGGAGAAAAACAAAAGTATTGTTTCATAACAAGTCAATGAACAGCAGCGGCAGCAGACAGGCAAGTGACGTACAACAAACCGAATGTGTTCGAGAAAAAAATTCAATTTTTTTTGCCACAGTCGGAAAATAAAATTCAATAAATTGCGTTGGCTGTTGTAAATAGAATTGTGCGATATGTTGGCAACTTTGTTATAAATTGTTAACAAAGTAAAATAATAATGCATGACAGAAAAACGTACAACGTGCTTAGTTACAACGTGGACAACATGGCAACATGAATGTATGTATGTCTGCTTGTATGTATTTATGCATTTCTTATATTAGTGCAATACAACGACGACAAGTCAGTCGTGAAACTTGTCAAATATATTTTTTCTCTTTTTGTTTTCTAAAAATTCACTCTAATAAAGTCGTTAAAATTGAGAACATATTGCCATGACAAAATTGATGTTTGGGTTGTTTATTTTTTTTTTGTTGTTTTCCAAACATTGAGCCTTCTTTTGTTTGTCGAATTTTGCCTTTTTCTTCGCATTTTATAATATATTCAAGAAAACAAGCGATTCACTTTTTTAATCTATAACAAAATGTCGCATTCAAAGAAAAAATCGGAGTGATTATTTGTTCAACCGTTTATTTGTTTTAAATAATTCACCGCTTCTCATACCGATTAATAAATTTATGCTTTGGAATTGAAAATCAACAATATGCATTTTTTTTCGATGAAAGTACGTTAATTTTTGGAATTTAAAATTTTTTACTTTGTTTTGAGTCATAAGCAGGGCAAGCAAAAATTATGTACAGCGGAAAAACCGATAAAAATATATATAATATATATATAATCCACAAAAAGTATGTAAGTATTCTTACAACTTTAGTTATCATTTTTAAAAAATTTTACAGCAAATAACAATCAGGATTGCGATGGAAACCGACCGATTTCAAAAAAGTTGTTTTGAAAACATGTGATGCATTTCGAACGATTTTGAGAATCAATTTTGAGCCGATCTCTAGTTATTAAATTGTAGAAAGCAGGCCAGGATATAAAATATAAGCAATTTAACTAAATTTTAAAATAGATTTATCACAAATTATTGAAAAAATTAATTAAAACCTATTTTAAAAATATTCACAGAACGCTAATAATAATGAGAACATCACAACTTTTTCCGCTTTTAAATAGTTTCTTTTTCAAAATCGGTTTCCATCACATAACTGAATATTTCATTTCTGATAGAGTATGCAAAACAGAAACTTGAGCTTAACTGAATTATTAACAAAGACTTTTTGTTGCGTCTTTAAATAGTCTGTCTGCCAGTTGACATTTTTCAGATGGTTAGAATGAAGCCTACTTACTTTACCATTCTTTATTATCACATGCATTTCATATTTATTTTTAATTTCACTTAAATTACTCATTAAAAATTATATTCCTTTACTCATGGTTGTCAGAGTATCCAGTGTAATCGGTTTAAGATTTAGAAAGACGACAACAAAAAATACTTTTGTGTGATGAATTTAAATGTTATCATCGGTTTTATGTTCAAAACAGATAGCAGTTCTAGATAGAATACAAAATCGATAACATTGAAATTCATCACACAAAAGTATTTTTGTCGTCTTTTCATATCCAATTCCGACTACACTGGATTCTGTGACAACCCCGACTAACTCCTTTATAATAAATAAATTATTATTTCTTACCATTTTGATGCTCTCGGTGATATTTTAAATTGTGTTTCAAAATAATTTCAATAATTATGCGTTTTGTAAAATAAAAATATGTATTGTAGCGAAATCGTCGGTGACATAAAATAATTAATAAAATTCTTCTTGAATAAATATAAATACGACTACTTGACACCAGAGGCGCTGCATCACTGATATAAAAACTTACATAACGCGCAATATCAGAGTTGTTAAAAATTAAGCTCTCTCACTTTCACCACCTGTCCAATCTTGCTATCACTTTCCCTAAGAAGATAACACACCTACTGGTTGTTAGGCATACTAATTAAATTAAAATTTGTAATCACATGCAGCCGAGCCACCTAAGCTGTGGCGGATAGATGGAAACACACGTGAACACTGATGATGGGAGTGTAGCGGCTCCCGAAAAACAACGTTGCTTCTTTTTTACAAAAAGCGGCGTTTAGTTAAGTCTTCCCTGAAAAAAAAGCAATTTGTATTAAACATTCTAAGCAAATTTGCTTGATATTTGTAGAAGATCAAACGAAACGTACCCGAGATGCAAAAAATATAATAGTTTTTTTTGGGCATTTTAAATTTTTGGGACAGATTTTTCATATTAGAAAAGAAGGAAAATCACTTTAATTAAGAAATGAAAAAAAGTAACCAAGAAATTTACGAAATTGCCAAAAAAAAAACTGTGTTTTTGTTTTCTGTATACAATTTGGGTCCTTATTCCTCAACGCCTCAAACTTGACATCATGAAAACCATAAATATGTAACACACACGAACGAGCAATTTTTTTCCTTCATCCGATACCAGCAAGTGGAGATATTACAAAATTTTATTAAAAAGAAATGTACGTCCTTTTTTTTAATTTGATTATCTAATTATTATAAGGAGTCTTAAAGTAATAAATTTTTAAATTCCCTCAACAGGTGCCTTTGTGGCATCGTATCTCTCAAAGGGCTACACCGAAGCTAACCTGAAACATCGATAAAGTCAGCTTTAAAATAAAATAAAATCACTAAAATTGAGCTGTCTAGGAGATACAAACGTCAAACTAACAAAAACTTTAATTGTTTTTTTTTTTGGAAGGGGAGTTGGTTGAACAAATTTCTTCCCCAAATTGTTGCAGGATGTGTAGCTTGTGAAAATACATTTTGTTTGTGTGCATGACACTGTGTATCCTTCACAAAATAATATTTTCGTAGATGAACGTCTTTTTCTAAAACTTTACTTTCTATTGTAAGTATTTATAGCTTTTATTGTACAAATTATCACTTGCAAGTTTTTTTCTAAGCATTCTCATTGTAAGTGTGTGAATGTTCAACCGAATTGTCATTGTAAATGTAGAAAGTGTAACAACAAATAGAAGTTCGAGTATAAAGGAAATATGTAAATTTACAAGAAAATTGTCAGACAAAAGTCTGTTAGTTCACATGAGTGTTTAATTTAATGAGATAAATATAACATCAACTTTTAAACTCTACATAAAAAACAATTTCTTATTCTTCAAATTTGAGGTACGAATAAGTTGAGTTCAAATTCCTTATGTGACCTTTAATTGTCCAGGACATTTATGTTCCCGTATTTATGTTTTTGCCATGTGGAATTTGAATATTGTTTGTTTATTGCTTTCATTATTGTCATGTTTAAAAGGTTTTACATATTCTTAGAAAAATATTTGAAATTGATTCGGCCAAAACTGAATAAACTTTTGAACAATATAAATAATGAAACTTTTTCGTAAGTTTTAAATTGTTGCATATTTATAAATCTGAAACATTAAATTAATAAAAATTTAATATATATATATATGAATTGTAAATATAAAATTGAAGCTGATTCATACATATCGTTACAAAAAACGAAAAGTGCCCTAACGAACAAAAAATTTAAAATAATCACCCTTATTCCAGTTGGCGACATCGACGTCACGTTAACACAATGCCAAAAAATGGGTCTTGTCTACCCGTTGTAGAAAACAACTGAGTACTATTGATGGGCTCATGTTATTTTATGGACCTTAGAGAACATAAATAAATTGTCTGTAGCACAAAATTGTTTTCGATAGCGAGGAGACAAGCTCCAATTTTTTGGTATTGTGTTAACGTGACGTCGATGTCGCCAACTGGAATAAGGGTGCATTTTATTATTGATTTCTGTGCATTCTATCAAAATACGCCACCGCCACAACAATTCCTGAGAGCTTTTTATATTTTATTTTGGGTGAATTTGAATTTAAAACAATGATATATGTACATGTTCCATTTTAAAATGTTTTTTACATTTACTGTAAAATTATTTAAATTGTAATTATGGCATTTTTCGTTTTAGGTAACGATATATGTATAATATAACTACAAAAGAAAGTCAAGAAATTTTTACAATTTTGTCAAAATCTAGTCGCGAAATAGATTTTGCTTTCCTTGCGAAATCTAGTAAAAATCAACTAGATTTTTAGCAAAATTTCGATGTAACAAAGATGCATAGGGTCTTCCATTAACGAATATTTTTAAGCGAAATCATTGGATGTTTATTTAATTGTAAAGAGGAGAGTATGCCATTATTAATGGAAACCCAACACTATCAGCCACGTCTACACTTGGAGGACCATATTATTATATAAGTTCACGAATTCCATCTAAAAGTCTAAAAGTGGTGAATCACTAGATCTCGGTGGACAATTGTGATCACCTCTTCGAGATAATACTCGTTCAGTAAAGTTTTCACACAAAAGAGAGATCGTACCATTAGTTGTGCGGCATGTAGCGCTGTCTTGTTGAAAATAAACGTCGTCCGCAGTTGCTCCAGTCTCATTGCTGGCCGAGAAGGTGTATCACAACGACCCACAAATGCTTTCGTTTTACGTACTTTGACCATCTTTGTAGTCAATTTTAAAAATTTTAATGCGTTGCTGAAACGTATATCGTTCCATTTTTATTAAAGGTGTTAGTTTACTTGTCAAATAGTTAAAGGTTGAGTCATGACACCGTCAATATGGCGGGCTACTGAATATGAATCTTCTCATTGGAACACTCTGTTATACATATTATAGAAATTTTACTTTAAAATTGAAATATGTACATTAGACCATCTAACATTTCAGGCAAAAAAACTCACCGTAAACCACCGAATATATTGTATCGTTTTGTTTTAAGGCAAATTCATTTTTTAATTTCTTTTTGCCGGTTGCCAAAATACATTTTTAATTATATCTTCGGCATTTACAGTCGGATCTTAAAGTGTTATATACCGATGTTTTTGTCTCGAGAAGACCTCAAATATCCTGTTCTAGTATTTACCTACCAGATCTCAGTTCCTACGACCCTATGTACTACCCTAATATCAGAAAATCAAAGCTCGCAAAAAATTTTTAAACTTTTGCGAAGGAAATATTTCGATAATTCCAGCAGAACTATTTTTAAAAAATTTTTATGTTTTTTTTTGCCGAACGTAGGAATTGCCTTCTTATATTTTTCGTCATACCTTCTGTATTTACAGTCATATCTTAAAGTATGATACATATATCGATGTTTTTGTCTCTAGCATTTTTTTTCTCAAGACATCAGATTCTAGTGCTTACCAATCATATATCAACTTATACAACAGAAATTAAAAAAATTTAAGTAAAATAAACCAGAAAACATTAAAATCAACGATTTTCAGGATTAAAAACAAAAGTCGCAACATGTGCAATTACATCAAGTCGGCGGTGTACAGTTGGATGGAATGGGAGTCTTTCGAACTTGAAAAAAATCGATGGTTACTTTTTTCTGGGAATAGTTCACAAATTTAAGAAATGCTATAAAATAGGGTTTCTAAAAAATCTAGCGAAAAACTATATTCTTCCAAGGAAAAAATAGACCTGGAGCTCGATTCTGGTTCTGTGAAACCGAAATTAAAAAATTCTTCATATTTTCATAGAGTTTCTGATTCTCGTTTAGTGAAAAAATTATAAATAAATTCCAATGTTTTCATATGAAAAGAATATGTGGAATGAAACAAATTGTTTTCACAATTTCACAGTAATATAAATAACAGAAGTGTCAAAAACTTTTCATTTTTCACATATTTTTACACTTTCATTTTAACGATGAAAACATGGAGAGAGCGTCGAGTGGGAAGTGCGAAAGCGGGAACACAAAATAATTTTTAATGAATTAATTAGAGAGAAATCTAGACATTGCCAACGATAAGAAATATTAAAAAAAAATAATAACAATAATCTTCTAAAAAGATACATACATATTTACACAAAATGGCGGGTTACATAATTCTTCACAACTCCCTCACTATTAAATGAAAGTGCTTGACTAGTAGAATAGAATACACAAATCCAATATGGCCGCCAACATAATGGAGGATTACATATATTATTAATTTTTTCACAACCTATTAAATATGGATATCAAATGAAAGGCCAAATATTTTCTTCATCACGTAAAAATCTAAATAATTGAAAATAAAATAAGAATAAAAAACTGTGATAATGTACGAGGTTACGATCACCCTACGATTTTATTCTTTTTGTCTGTTCAATGCCCTAGATTGATTTAAGCGTTTAGCGTTTAGTACGTTATTCTTTTTTCAATAAAACTGTTTAACTTCAAAATTTGTTTATACTTATTTTATTTTAATTTTTAGTTGGGTTTTACATGATTTTAATGAAAACGGATGAAATTCCGTGTTGTGGCCCACACTATTCCTAAGTTTAGTATATGCATTCTCATTGTTAGTAATACAAAATATTTGTAATTAAAAAGTCGGACAAAAATGGTTAAAATACTTTCAGCAAAAATAAGTAAATGCAGCTCAAGCATTCGATATCTGCATTTGACTTTTACATTTTATTAATAAAGATACAAAAGTTTCACGGCTACAATGGAATGAAACATTTTTTCATTAAAAGAACGCGAATCGAAATTTGTGTAATTGTTAAATGATAATCGGGGTTTGTCACAGAATCCAATGTTGTCGGATTAGGATTTGAAAAGACGACAAAAAATATGAATTTCAATATTATCGGTTTTATATTAAAAACAGATAGTAATTCTATATTGAACATAAAACTCATAACATTGAAATTCATTATACAAATTATTTTTTTGCCGCCTTTTCAAATCCAATTCCGACAACATTGGATTCGGTGACAACTCTAATAATGAAAAGCTCTTATGAAAAGGAAGATGAAAATATTTTTTTCTCATTTCACAGTTTCACAGAATCGACTCCCTGATATTATGTTCATATACACGTGGCCAATAAAATATAAGGTATTAAAATAGGTATACAATTATCAAAAATGCACGCTGAAAAAATAATTCATGCTTAATTTTTAGTGTAGATGTAAAAATAAATAGAAATAACAGTTAAATGATATAAAACAATGTAAATTTCATTTGGCCACACAGTTTATGTATTAATGTGGAGTACAACAATTCTCATTTGGTTAACATCCAAGTTGTAATTCAGCTTTATATCTGGTTGTAAAACGATTGTTTATGATCACGTCAAACTTGTTGTTTTTTTCTGCTGCGTGTTTGCAAATCTAGTTAAATTTCTTTAGAAAAGTATACGGGGTAATTGAAAAGTTTAAAAACAGTAATTTATTTTACCACGTTACTCGTATGTACATATTATTAATAAATAGAAATTAAAAAAATTCCAATCAGAAGTAATTATGCTAGAAATATATGAGTGTACTCAAATGTACCCAGTAAACACACTGGTTTGGTCTCAATTTGGGGATGATTTGAAATCAAAAGTAATTGGAAATACCATTCATTCTTCACAATAAATGAACTTATTGAGATTTGACAAGTTGTCTTATTTTCAAAACTTATACTCAAATGTTCTTAAATGTTTTTTTTTTAAATTTCAGATTGTTAATAGATGTTGAACATAAGTGAAGTTTATTTATTTAATCGTACACTCAAAAGAAAATTCAATCCATTCGTACTTAAATCAATAACAAGCGGTGTTAAAAGTACAGTAATCCCACATTTACTAAAATCAAGTACAGAAAGATTGATTTAAGGACGGATTGATTCAAATGCTCAATTTAATTTAAGAATTTTTTAGTTGATTCAAGACTTTTCACGTGATTAAAGAATTTTGTACTTATTTTAATAAACTCCAGGATTGGTTATCTAAAGTAATCCCGTTTCTGGCTTGATTAAAGTACATTTTATTGTTATTTGTACTCAAAATTTTGAGTACGGATCATACTCAAAGTAAGTAGAAAATACTTGAATTTATAAAACCAACATACATCAAACGTCGGAGCTTGTGTTTGTTGGGTATGCAAGTACACATGTATAATAAATGCAATTCTCGTATAAAAAAAAATACCAACCAACAACACACGCTCGTGCACTTTCGAAATATCAATACATCTCGAACAGCTTCAATTCTCCTCAATAACACATTGCATAAGTCAACACTTTCAAATAGTCTCATGTGTTGTTGTTGTTGTTTGGAAGCAGCAGCTAAAACAATATATATCGCCACATATGAGAACTGGCAACAGTCAGTGCGTGCGGCAAAGATTTGTTTTACTTCGTTGTTATTTTTTATTCCTTTTTTTCACAATTTGAATTTGAAAATTGGAATTCTGCAGTGGTAGTGGTAGTCGTAGAAGGCAGCGTATTAAAGGAATTATTTCAAGTATCTGCTTAAAAATAAAATAAAATAAACTTAACTACTTTTGGTCTATTAGAAAAAACAAATATTTCCATTATTAATGGAACACAACTTCATCCATGTGAGTGCCGTGGCTGGCTTCGCAGTAGCTTATCTTGTTGTCATTCCAATTTTCTAAGATTTTGTTAACGGTTTCTAATTCTAATTCAAAAGTCGCAACTCCAGGGCGGACAATGGGCGCTGTCAAGGCAGCTGTTAGCATGAGTTTACTTTTTCGGCCAAATTTTACGACCGATACAATATTTCTCAACGTTGTGAATCTCTTTGCTTTACGCTTACTCGTTGTAGTCCGCGAAGGTATGATACTGACTCATACATACCCAGCTAAAAATAATATGTACGGACCAGAGATCTGCATGATTGCGAACAAAGTGGCATAATTTTGCATTTTCTAAAATGAATATTGAGATAACACTTAACATTAAAATTAACCTTATGCCAAATATAAGTAGTTTTATGGAACATTTTTAAGGCAGCTTAGCTATTTTATTTTAAGATATATTTTAATAAGAAAAAAATTATTAATTAGCACCAAATGAGGAGATAGATTTCATCATTTTATTATTATTTACGTATTTTGGATGAAAATAATAGTTTTATTATCTTGAGACTTTATTTAGTCAACGTGCTTTTGTGAGTTATTTGATTACTTTACAAAACAATCAAACTCCCTTGTGTACGATGCGATCAAAACTAAACAGCCAAGAGATGATTACAGGGAGTTTCTTGAGCTAACACTAATATTTCTTGGCGAGACTTTACCTATTCGCAATGCAGCTTTTCGCGCCCCTGGGGCTGTCCACCACGCGAGATGGATGGCAAAAGCTATATACTACCTAAAAATATTTTTATTTCGACGTGAATTTGATTTGGCAGTAAAAGATAGGAAAGCTTTACGTAATATGCATTTGTATTTTTATTGTCTCAATATATGTTGAGATGTGGTTTATGCCTCTTCTGCTGCTAAAGCTCCATACAAAGATTTCCAGCTTTTAAAAAAACTGGAATCTTTTGAAAAAATTTATGCTGATATATCTAAAGTTGCATTACACAAATTTTAAAAACTACTTATGGTACTTAAGTCCTGAATGTGTGGCTTTAGCATTTTTTGATAACAGTGTTTCTTTTGAGTCAAAAAAAGAGATGGTGAAGGCATTGAGTCGTGAGGCTTTAGGTTATCGAAGGCGGAATGGATCAGTTTATTTCTTCTGAGACAAACAATTTTTTTCTTCGCTTTAAAATCAATACAGCATTTTTGAAAAATGATCCAACTTCATGGCCTGCGGATAATAATTTAAAAACTGCTCTTCAAATTGTTAATGACATTAACGTGGCAAACGATACAGCTGAACGAGCAGTGAAATTGATGCTAGACTACAAACCAATGCTCACAAAAGATGAGGAACAATATATATTGCAAGTAGTCAAAAACTATCAAAAACAATTTCCTATAAGCACGAAGGAGATTTTATAACAAAACTTTTTGTAATTACATCATTTAATAAAACAAATGATCACCAGGCAAAGAATGCGAAGATATGTGAAAATTGCGCTGTTATTTTTTAATTTGGTTTTTTCTGGATTAAATATTAATGTTAAAGAAAACTAATACAGCGCAACATTGTTCATAATATATACCCCTCAAATATTTGTGAATAAGGTATTTCTCTAAAATAAATATTACTGAAGTTATGAACAATTAAAGCGAACCATAGTGAGAAAAATAGCATTTTTAGTAAACTTTGTGGGCTCAAGGCACTCCCAATAACTATGCAAACGATCTACACCCTTATTGATGTGAACGGTATTTTTTTTACATAAAAAGTACAAAAATTTTAACTGTCATTACAAACATTCTGTCAAATAATTCTTGCTAATAATTAATATTATTCAAGATGCCGAATAAAAGTGTTAAAAGTGAATTAATTGATTATTTATTCGCTTGACGTTTTAAGCGGAAAATTACATCTTTTTATCCCGATTTTTTTACACATGGTTATAATTTGTTAAAAATTCAACTTTTAGTGGAATTTTGTTTCCTGTGTTTGTTGTAAAAAAATTACATTTTTACATTTTTCCAACAAAAAAAAAACTGAAATGAATACCTTTAATGTATTACTTTTTAGTAGAGATAGCAACGTGAGTATTTTTTCACTCACGCTCATGCATGCTCATGATAAAATAATTGTACTTATGCATGACCTTATATTTTGGCTCACGTTCATGTATGCTAACGTGAGTGGAAGAAAAGTTAGTCACAATCCCTCACGAAATACTTACACAAAAAAACTATAATTTGAAAAAATAAAAAAATAAAGGAAAAAAATTACAATAAAAAAAAAATATTTTAATATACTTATTATCAATTTTCTATACTTACGTTTAAGTACGCTCACGTGATTGAAACGAAAAACCAATCGCGAACATGTGCGCTAATCACGCTAATCTTATGAACGGAGCCCATCTCTACTTTTTAACACCGATAAAAATGTTTAAAAAATATTTTCAAACTATATTAGTTATGAATTGATTCCTTTACATTTCATACGATTTTCATGCACTTCTTCTACTCTACAAACATTTTCGTGGTTCTTTGTTATTCTTGTTGCTGTGCTTTGAAATTGCCATGAATTGTAAAGTGTATTTCTATTAATATGAGTAGAGTATGCCTCTGCATGCAAACTTGCAAGCTGATTGTAAAATGAGAGCAAAGGAAAGCGTACAACAACAATGTTGCAAATATCTATAAATTTGTTGGCGGTACGCGGGTATCAATAAAGTCAATACTCAAATGCGTATTTCTGAAAATACCAAGTTTTCTAAATATATTTTACATGTTTAATGCATTAACGTGAACAGCGATGATAACAAGTACTCGTATACTATTTATTAAACAAACAGCAGTCAACTAAAAGAGAGGTTAAATAACAAACAATAAAAAAAGGGTTTCTAATTGAAATGCCATTCATTACAATTTGTGCAAAAAATTACTTCAACTAATTGAGTTTGACAAAAAAACATACGAGGGGAAATCAATAGTTGACTGCAGTGTTTCGTGCAAATTGTAGTGCAAAAGTGCCAATGCAAAATATTGATGGTTTTCTGATTTAGTCTCTTTTGAGCTGGATACAATTCATCCAGCTGTTCTTTCACTTTTTGAAGCCCGTCACAGGGTGCTGTACCTGAAGTTGCATACAATTCAATTTGAAAAGTTTGGATTCGTACCCCAGCCGCTCCAGTAGTTTATATCAAATATTTTTCGAATGTGTATTAGTTTTGAGCTTAAAATTAATGTCCCTTCTTTTCACCCGAAAGCGCAGTACTGCTCTAAATATTGTAATAATGCATAACTTTAGACGTGTTAAAGAAAATATTAAGCCGTTCATCGCTTCACTTCACTATCCGCTGAAATAGACTACTCCATCCCAAAAGAAAGTACCCAATTACTTAATAAAAATTTTCCATGTGTGACCTTCTCCGAGAAAAGGCACCACCTAGTGAGTGAAAATGAAGTTTTGAGAAAAACGCATTTAAAGTTTCATAACGCATTATCACTTTGAACACACCTTCAGTTGATTGGGTGCTGACTTTGGTGACGTCATGCCTTTGTGGTGACTTATTTTTTTCGCTTTTAGTGTGACAATACCTTCGCTATTGTTGCTGCTCTGTACACATGGTAAAAATAACTATAAGAAAGGAAAAGAATAAAGTGACGTTTTGTACGTTTTTATGGGGTAAATAAATTTTTATCAGAAATCTAACTCATTTCATCTTATTTGACACCCTTTTAAGTACCAGAATCCACTCTTAAGACCAAACCCGTTTTTTGACACACTGGGTCCCATTTCTCGGAGAAGGTCACATATTTACACTACGCAGATTTGGTATATTAATTTACAATTTTAATTAAGGCCAAATCCAGGCCATGTCAAGCACGTGTATATATTACACGAAACCATCGCACCCTTCTTAAGCTCCCCTCATAAATTTGCTTCACTTAATCATAAAATAATGAAACTTGGACTATAAGTAGGGTTTTTTCCCGGGAATTCCCGCCTGGGGATATCCCGGGAATTTCAATCTAAAAATTTCCCACTTTCCCAGGATTTTTCATGCGGGATCCCGGGAAATAATAAAAAAAAATAATTGGTAACTTAACGGTAAAAAGGGAGCGGTCGTTTTCGGTAGCAGTGCAATTTGTTAATAAAATTAGAAATAGGCTTTCTGACGAGTCCATAAACGCTTTAAGCTTTTTAAAGAATTATTTCCTAAAGCAAAAAATATGAATTATATTATTAAAGTATTTTCTTATTTTAAAAATTTTGTTTTGGAACTCAAACCTCGAGTACCTTTGTATTATTTTTTTCTATATTATTTTATGTTTGTTTTTGTTAACTGAATTTTTATGTTTTTGTTTATGTTCACCTATATTTCGAAGTTTACTTTGATCTCATATAAAAAAATACACGTTTTCAGTGTTGGAAATAACCTTTAAAGATGTTAAAAACTAAAAGTCAAAAAAATAAAGTTCCTGTGCTAACACCCAATTTAAATTAACATATTAATGTATTATTAAAACATAAGGTATGTTTTAGTAAAGGCCGTGATACACTATACTACTTGGTCGTGCGATCTGTCAAAAAAGTCGTGTGTATTCAAAAAGTATAATAGTGGGACCATAAAATTCACTTGTGAGGCAGATTTTTTGACAAGTCCGTGCGACTTGCGTATAATTATGAAAATTTCCATAAAATGATAGATTTCTTGCGATCACAGATGCATCTTTTTAAGAAATTAAGTTGCAAAGAAAGCAAAATTAAGCTAAATCTATTTATTTTATAAATCTGCAACTATTGGCGAAAAAAATCAATAAAATCTAAAAGTACTTGAGTGAAAAATACACATGTATGTATGTGTTTGCATCTTTTTTGTGTGGCAAATTCAATGCAATTTTTGAAAGTGGGACCAAATTCTGTCAGATTTTCCAGGGAATGAATCATACGACTGTGTATGATAGTGTATTTCAAACTTTCTAATACAATTTTTGTTAATGCCTAGCAAATTTAATATTTATTATTTCATGGAGCGGGATCCCGGGAAATTTAAAAAAATTTCCCGCTCTCCCGGGAAACGAAAAGTTGCGGGAGAAAAAACTCTAACTATAAGGCTTCGCCATACAGATAACATCATATGTGAAAGTTTTTTAAATTCTAACTAAAAGCTTCCTGAGATGTGATGGAGTAAAAAGTGCATATTTTAGTACCCACTCACTCACTGACACACTGAGTCACTCACTGACACACTGAGTCACTCACTGACTCACTGAGTTACTCAGCACATTAGCTAGAGAGCTGCAATTTTGTATACAGGTAGGTCTTGGGGAGCAAATAACACTGTGCGACAAATAAAAAACACCTGGGATGTGATTTTTCTGATATGGACTGTCGAGTATAACAGCAATCTTTTTTTTTTAATTTTCAAAACACCTCCAAAATCTCGAGTTACGGGTAAAACCTCGGTTTTCAAACCCGTATGGAATTACTAGTATGTAACTAAGGATTTAAAAAGAACACAGTTGGAGCTTTTAAATAATGTTTATTTTCTTCCAGTTAACTTCGGATATATCCGGTATGTTCTACATTCCACTTTGAAGTGGAATTCAATTGAAATCACTTGATTTAAAATTTTGTAATATTCTGCATTCTTCTTTTTACAATTGAATTTCAATATTTCAATATTTCCAGAGCATCAAAAATGAAAAGTTTGTTTTTCATATTTCATTTTCACTACTTTTGTAGAAGAACATGCCGGTATGTGTGTATTTTTACAACAAATATATTTTTCCGGTTTTGTTGTTGTAATTTTTCTACTTTCGACACATTTTCACACAATATTTTTGTACAGGAGCCGTCCAATTTATAATTTTATTTGAAAAATATAAATAAATACGAGAAAAGCGAATGTTTATGTTCTAAAATCCGTTAAAAATTCACTGGATTATTAAACTGTTTACCAAAACAAATTTTTTTTTTAAAGATTCCTGTATAAAGTTTTTCATATTTTCTTTATACGAAGGTACAATTTAGAAAGCATAGATCAATTCATAGTACAACAGTGGTCGCCAAACTTTTTCCCTTGAAGCCACACTTAGCAGATATACAAACTTTACATTCCGCTTAATTATAATTGGTCTTAAAATTTATCTTTGTGTAGGTATTATTGTGTGAAATACTGCATTGGAAAATAATATTTATGTAAGTTTTGTTTTTAACTTGGACCAGCACTCAGGGGTCACCCTACACATGCAATGCATTGTGCTGGAAATAGTGGAAAGGGATAGTGATAGATATGACAGGAGGTGAAGCTTCGTTCAATTTTTACAACTCTGCTTTTTGCACGTTTAGTGTAGTTGCAGTGCAGTTTAAAGCTGTGTCTAGTAGCCACTGTTAAAATATCGCTTTCTCATATTAGAGACGGACATATTTTTTGGATAGGAACTTGGTCTTATTTTCACATTTATACTTTTGAGCAGATTCCATATTTACACCAAGCAAATTTTATTCAGTGGGTAGGACAGTAAAATATATACAAAATTTATACACTTCTATTTTTTAAGAGCTTTCGGACTTGATTTAAAAAACGAACAAAAAAAATTTGAGAAATGTATGAAATCATTATTTGAGTCGATAGAACGATCTATATAATTCAATGTTTCAATGAGATTTCATGTAAATATTGACCGCGGCTACGCCTCAAATGACTCATACGCTGGGTCCAATTTTGGCATACTCGCTCCAACATATTGACCGGTATCTCACGAATAAATTTTTCAGTATTCACCCTTATTCCAGTTGGCGACATCGACGTCACGTCAACACAATAGCAAAACATTGGTGCTTGTCTATCCGTTTTCGAGAGAGAGTAGACAAGCTACAATTTTTTGGTATTGTGTTAACGTGACGTCGATGTCGACAACTGGAATAAGGGTGATTGGCTTAACCATAGACATCAGCCTTAACATAGCAGCCCTACGAAAAATAGCCTGACCGACCCAAACGTGAAATAAACCGTTCACCAAACTAGCTTCTCAATTGGGGCATTGTTTCACGTGCTGTGTGGCATGTGGCACCGTCTTGTTGAAACCACATGTCAGCCAAGTCCAGATCTTCCATTTTGGGAAAAAAATTATAATCACCGCACGGTAACGCTCGGCATTCACTGTAACGTTCCTACCGGCCATCAACAGCACTGGCGGATACAACTGCGATATTTTCCTCTGTTTGCACTCTACGTATGCGTGCAGGTGGTTTAATGTACAATAATTTGGTGCTAAATTTAGTCACAAGATTGCGATTGGCCACCTCAGAAGGTCGCCAAAATTGACCATAAAATGAAAAAAGTGCACGATGCACTTTCTCTATCGAACATAAATTATGATAATAAAATTCAATAATCTGCAATCGTTAGTAGTTGTTAAGTCGTATCGTGGTTAAATTATAGACCAAACTCAACATGTTTAACAGAAATATGCCAACTCCAGTTCTTCCATTTTGGGCAAAAATAATTGTAATCATCGCACGGTAACGCTCGGCATTCACAGTAACGTTCCTAACGGTCATCAACAGCACTGGCGGATACAGCTGCGATATTTTCCTCTGTCGGCCACACTGGACATAAAATAGAAGAGCAAGCGTTGTTCGTTTGTAAGTCGAATCATGGTTAAATTATAGACCAAACTAAAAATGTTTAACAGTAACATGTTATACGAAAGCAGCTGACCTGCCAAAAAAGAAAGTTTCTAAAAAAATCACCCTTTACTTATACTACTATTTACCACACACAATAAAGAAAAGTTGGGAAGATCATTCCAAATTCATTAACATGATTACACAGCTGGTGTATTTTATGCCGCGCAGAGTAACACGCAAAATAACGTGACATAAATAACAACGCACTCTAGCAGGTACGTCGCAGTGGCGAATAGAAGATACACTAAACACTTTAGGGTAAACTTTGAAAGCGTGTACAGGGTGAAACAAAAGCTTAAAATAAAAGACAGCAGCAGATTTTTATAACATGGTGGCTTTTATACACCGGCGCAAATTAAAAAAAATACTTTCATTCATACTTCGGTTAAATATTCCTTTATCGACAAACACAACGCATTAAAAACTTTCCGCTGCAACACAATAAATGCATAGACGTATCTATTTATATGCAATTGCTCAATTACCGCAGCAATCATCAGCATCGACATCAACATGAAATATATTTACTCATGCTGACACAAACCCACAACCAACCAAAACCAAACTATCCTTTTGATTTTCAAATTCATAAAGCCACATTAATTGTTCCTTTAGCGCAAACAATATTGAGTCATTTGAGCGCAACGAACAAAGAGTGCAACGACTTGCATTTTCCATCCATAATTTCGGTACTTGTTGTTTGGTTATCATTATGCAGGATAAAAACAACATGCAAAAACGCGGAAGATTTATGCAGCTACACACTCGCTTACACTAAATTGTTAAAAATCCACTCAAGCAGACAGGCACGAAGATTCGAGTTCTAATATAAAAGACCGTTTGGCCAAAATGGAGGAGAAAAAACGTATGATATGCAATGAATTGGCAAACAAAACAATTGACTCGGTGCTGGGAAATTACAAAATGGAGTACTTTAAAACTTATGTGAGTATTGTAGCCTTGTTGCATGCATAGACATGTTAGTTATACTAAAAATCATATGCGGAAACGAAGCACTTTAATGGCATATCAAGACGTAAAGTTTGGCAGTATAAGGCCAGTGTCTCGTGAGCGCAAAAAAACATAGGGAAAACGCGCAAAGCAAAAATAAACTAAAGAATAGAGCAAACAAAGAAGAAGCTTAAAATATGTTTAAATCAGGGACTGAAAATAATAATTATTCTTGAATTTTCAAAGGAAAAAAGCAATCATAAGGAAATATCAGAGAGATAATTCAAGAACATCATTTAGATTGTTTTCCACAATATTTTCAGAAAATCATATGCTTTTTAAATATTTCATTTTTATTTTTTTTGTCAGAAATATTTGTCAGATTCTAATTTTTATTTCTTTATTTTTTATCAAAAACATTTGCCATATTCTGATTTTTTTATATCAAATGATAAAGTCTTCAAATTTTAAAGGTTTGATTTCGTGTTTGCTGAGAAATAATTAAATAATGAACACAAGTTTATCCTAAGAATTGTAAATAAAAGTCAAATAAAGATCAGAATAAGACAAATATTTCTTAAAAAAAACAGAATCTAACAAATATCTCTGACAAAAAAATGAAAATCAGAATCTGGCAAATATTTCTGACAAGAAAAATAAAAATCAGATTATGACAAATATTTCTGACAAAAAAATAAAAATCAGAATCTGACAAATATTTCTGAAAAGAAAAATAAAAATCAGAATCTGACAAAAAAAAATCAGAATCTGACAAATATTTCTGAAAAAAAAATAAAAATCAGAATCTGAAAATTATTACTGACAAAAAAAAAACAGAGTCTGACAAATATTTCTAACAAAAAAATAAAGAAAAAAATAAAAATCAGAATTTGACAATTATTTCTAACAAAAAAATCTGACAAATATTTCTGACAAAAAAATGTCATATTTGTTATGGTCTCAGGTTTAAATAAGTAGAAGGACTACATTTAGATGTGCCTAATACTGTTATCCAACGGCCAAGTCCCAGTAAAAATATGGCTGCGAATGAAGCAGGATTTTAAGCAAGACGCGTACAGAAGGCATGATTTTTGAAAAAAGCGTTTGAAACACTACCTTTTTGCCAAAGCTTAATAAAACACACAAACGTAGAGAGCAATATCGGAAAATCCACTTAACTCCGACAACACTAGAATAGAACGAAACAACATGCTGTTTTCGGAGGCCACAACATCTTATTGGTGTTCTTATGCTTTTCCACATTTAAGATGACAGTCTATTTATGGCAGTATACGAGTATCCTTTTACTTATTACTTTTAGTTGAATTGTTTTAGCCTGCATTATCTTAATTCACATTTATTTCAAACTTTACATCAAACATAAATCTCTATTTTATTCCTTTCGACAACATGCAACATAAAATGTCTCTTAAGGCTTTTACTCCTTTTGCTTTCAAACATTTAAAATATTTAGAGGAGATTAGTGAACAGCATTTGGATTTAATATGGAAAAGCTTAAAGTTTTACCTTGCAAATGCATTAAACATTATTTTTCTAGTTTATGCTAAAGTCAGGCGAGATTACTCTCACAAAAATATAAAAGAAGACATAAAAAAGTCGATATTATAGTTTTAAAAGTTTAAATTATATGATGAGTGCTCGAATAATGCAATTTTTTTTATTTTTTGAAATGTATTTAAATCTGTCTGTCTGTTTATCTGCCTGTCTGTCTGGTGCTCACTAACAATGCAGCAAAAAACGTGTGACATTCATACAAATCTCGCCTTCCATTTCCGAAGATCAAAAATGACATTAAATGTTGATTCATACTGAAAGCACAAGGGAAGTACAGAAGCATGAAATAAAATGAATAAAGCTAGTGGAAAAGTAAAGCTGCAAAACAGAAGCTATAAATAATATTAAGTAGTGTGTTATGATCAGTGTTGCCATTGTTTTTATTTAGGCCACCGCTTGCAGGATGACCCCTACTCATGCAAAACAGTGTGTCCGAACTATTTAAATTGATTGTGGGTGGGAGAATAGATAGAGCAGTGTTTTTGAACATTCGATATATGTATGTATTTTCCCTCACTAACAGTTACAGCAAATACCTCAGCTGGAAATTTATTCCACATGAGAACTGTTCGGCTAGAGAACGAATTTTTTCCCTGGCAGATAGTCACAAGCAAATGTGTTCTTCAATAAGAACATGTTGCTCGCAAAAGAGGAAGAGTTTCGGGAACAAGTTCCTGATTTCTTAAAGAGACATTAAACTTTAGTAACAATAAGATAGTGAAACGCACACGTCAATGATCTAGTGATTTAATTTTTTTATCAAATACAAGCTGCGAAGCCTTTTTTGGTTTGTCTGCAGAAACACTCAGGGTCTAGGCAGGAATCGAACCAACGACCTCCAGAATAATAGTCTAGTACACGGGGAGCTTTCCCCAGTTGGCTTTTGTGCTGTCACTTCAGTGAGCTTCTTTGTCCTATCCTGCACGCGTGCAAATATCATTAAAATAGACATTGAAACCCCGGCGATATATTCCATTTTCCATCAGACATGTATATGTAGGTGTCAAAAATAGTAAGGAAATCAGATGGAAGTGAAGTATCTTGAGTGTTCTTTCTTTTAAAACTCGCAAAATGTGATATGAAGAAAATCACACTGGGTTTTCTTGTCAAGATCTTCTGATACCTTAATACCTACATCACCCTTAATTAAAAATTTACTTTTCAATGCACAGTTTGATTATACTGAATTCATACTCTTAAGGACTATAGCATCAGAGCCATACGTGAGATAGAACCAGAGACCGTCAAGAAAATCTGATAAAATTAGACTGACCGGATAAGCTAATGCGAAGCCAACCGCCTCAGTCACATAAATGAAATCGTGTTTCATGAATAATAGGAATATTTATTATTTCTAATAAAGCCATATTATAACAATAGAAATTAACTGCCAGGACTACGATTTCACACGTATTCATTCTTTCATACAATCACATTTAAAACAAAAATGTTAAAATTTAAAAATTTTTTTTGTTTTAAATGTAATTGTACGAAAGAAAGAACGAATAGGTGCGACATCGTGGGCCTGGCAATAAGTTTATTTAATTTTATTTTGTCTTTAAAAATATAGTTACTTGTATATGGAACACCCGCGCTGTATGATGTTAACAGCAAAATCTGGATAGAAGGCCAGTTAAATAAGATATCTTTACTCAGCGTAGATTTTAATCGATATACAGAGAGGAGAAAGCGCAGCCGAAAGCATGCGAAATATTGATTAGAAAAACTGCCAAATTTTAGCGGATATATGAAAAATTTAAATATATACCTGAAAACTTGCAAGAAGTTGCCCAACATTTTTTATTGAGAATAGAACTCAAATTTGTATGATGTTTTTTTTAGATGATATTTAAGTTTTTTCTCGTTTTTCCTTTTGGGCGATATTTAATGCCGGCACTAATGAATCAGCACATTCTTCTTACTTTATATTATTATTAATTTACAATGTCGTATTTTTGTTATTGTAAAAGAATCATTTGCCACTCGAATAAATTAAAATAAAAATATATAATTTTGGTAATTATTTTCCATTCGGTAAATTTCTTTTTAAATTATTGGCTAAATAAAATGTTTTGCTGCTGGCAACATTGTTTATAATAAATATGCATTGCATATGTTATGACTTTGTATTGCATACTTTAAGGAGCTTAACAACTACACAGCACACACATCATGCACACGACCGCATATGTTTGCGTGTGTGTGTGTGTGCGTGCACTTTTAAAGTAGAAAATAATCAGCATTTATTGCAAATGCAAATAGATTAAAGCACATAAAATGTAGTTGTATTAACATTGCATGTTTGTGTGTATGCATGTATACATGTAAGTATGAGTGTATGGTTGAGTATGAGATAAAAAGCCTGTTGGCTTGTTTACAAAATCACAAAGGCTCTCAAGGATAAAATGGAAATCCTTTTTGCCTTAAAATATACAACAACAACAAACATATTTATTTATATATTCTACATCTGTGAAATATACACAAATAATTAATGCAAATAATAAATTATTATTGTCTAGCCTTAAGAAAACTGTAAATGAGTGGTTCTATTTGGCACATTTACCGAAGCGGCAGTGGTGGTGGTGGTGGGGTTGGTTGGTCTATCGATCGGCTTGCTTAGCAAAAGGATTACCAGATAATTATCTCCAAGTCGTTTAAGGCAAATATGTATAAAATTTATTGCTAATTGCAAAATAAATGTACATATGGATTATGAATATTATGTATAATTATAAAGCAATTCACAAAAAGTCACTAATAATACATGTCGTTATTGGTTTTAAGTACTAATATATTGTTTAGACAAATAATTGCATTTACCAACAATCAGTCTTGGGTAGTTCACGAACGAACTAGTTCAACTGAACGATTCAATCAATTGCATTAGTCGAACTAGATGAAATTTTCATATTAAATAGTTCAGTTTTGAACTATGATGGCGTACACAACAACTTGTATAAATCGGCTTGTCATCGCTGTGCTAATGTTGCAATTCTCCTTTTTTTGAATTTGAATCAAAGGCAACGCCGTCAAGTTTGTTTATTATAACAATAATGGTTTACATGTCCATGAGATTTGTCAAAATTCAGCTTAAACAGTTCTTATGTTATCCATAGTCAAATGACTTTTACAGCTGGTGAGTATTTTATCTAATGCGCGTACCTGTTCAAATATACGGGGAATCTTCTGTGATTTGAATTTGAAACAGTTTTTTTGCGTAAATTTCAAAGTGCACTCAAAACGTATTTTAATATATGTATTTAAAAGGGGTACCCTACAAATGAGGAGTTGCAGAACAAAAGGTGCTTTTTCGCATTTCTCGAAAAATTTGTTTTTTGGTATTTTTATAATATATTAGTTGAAATCTTGTAGAAACAATCAAGTTATTATTATATTTTTTTTACAAAGTAAATGGGTTCTAAAAAATTGATGCTTAACAAAAGGTGCTTTTTTGTATATTTTTTAACAAAAGGTTCTTTTCCCATAATCTTTGGGATTTCTTCGTGTAGTTTCACTTTTTACTTTAATGAAAGATGGGATCCCTGTATCAACCAACAAAAGGTGTTTTTTTTACTTTTTTTTTCCTTAACAAAAGGTGCTTTTTTGCTTTCTTTTTTGCAAAAGGTGCTTTTTCCGAAATAAAAATGGAATTATATCAAACATCCTTAACATTTAATGGGTTGACTTATGACAGTTAGATGCATCTGTAGATAAGTAAAAAACTTGTTATCATTTCCAGGTTCTTGCGAAAAAAATAAATCTCGATTTCCCAAAAATTCGAAATGAGCGAAAAAGCACCTTTTGTTCTGCGGCTCCTCAAATGGTTTAAAAAAGAAAATAAAACACTAACAAAGCGGTCACACGGTAAGTTAGTTAAGAATGAGAATAGAAAAGAAAGAAAAAAAAAAACAGATCAGTAAGGTGAATAGAAAAAAATCAGTCAATCAGTTGAATTTTGTAAAGTTGTCGGTAAAGTTGATAAAAATTAAAAGTTGTCATTAGAAGATGAAACTCAAATAAAATTTACCAAAAATATAGTAAAGTTGTAACTACTAAATTAATGAATCAACCAAATTGAATAATTAGAACTAAACTTACAATAACTACAAGAAAATTTTAAACTAAATTGAATAATGAAAAGAATAAAATTGATTAAATGATGAATTAAATTAATGAATCAAATATACTAAATAACAAGAACTAAACTTAAAATAACTACATTAAAATTAGAACTAAATTTAAAACAACTAAACTAAAATTCGAACTAAATTAAAATCACTAAATTTGAATAAAATTAAAAATTTAAATATTTATGTGACTATTTTTTAGTCTTGGTAGCCAAACGAATATTTTTATATGTATGTACATATAAAAATGTTTTAATAATAATACTAATAATTAAACAAAAAATATAAAAAAAAAACAAATTTATATTAGCCTGGAAAAAAAATTTAGCGACATATGGCTGCATTTTACTAAGGATGGTACTGACCGTGGCAAATTTATGACAATTTTAGATTCTTTTTAAAAATATATTTTTCTGGAAATTTGTATACGAAAACAATTAAATCTTAATAAAATTACAAGAAATAATTCAACTTCATTATCCTTTACCATTTCGTATGAAGTGCGCTTGTATAGACTTATGATTATTTTCGTAGCTGAGAAATACAAGACGAAAAAATCACTGTTATCTTTGTTTTTTTTTTTAAACAAAATCACATTAAATTATTTTTATTGAATTCAGATATTAATTAGTTATAAACAATGTCAGCAAACTTCGCCATACCATCAAAAATCACCGGCGCTTTAGGTTACCAAGTTTTCAAATCTTTAGACAAAGATTATGCAATCAGTTCAACGTTAAAAAGAGCGATTGATCTAACTGAACGACATAGTTCAAATTTAAGGATTGAACTTAAATGATCGATCACTAAAAGGAACTAAAATGTAGTGCTGGTGCTAGTGCTTTTCATTACTCAATAATATTCAATACTTTTCATTTGGGTACTCAATACTACTCGATCCTTTTAAAGGATTTTTTGAATTTGTAACGCATAGTTTTTATCTGCAAATTGAAGTAGTTTCTTCAAAAATTAAAAGTAGATCTTCAACTATTATTGGTTTTGTATGTTTTTTATTATTAAATAAAAAATAAATGTAAAGCCAACTTTTAATTTAACGTTAATAACAACTTAAGAAATAATATAATTGTTCTAAAGTTTTGATTTGATTAAAGAATCCTACACCTAGTTGTCTTTTTATACAGTGATGTATTTTTTAGCCACTCAACTTGCGTAACTTCCTTTTGAGTATTTAGTAACCAAAAAAAAAAATACTCGATACTCGGTACCCAGTACTCAATACTTTACCAGCACTAGTCTATATACATACATGCTAGCTCAAGCTTCAACTAACCAATTTTTTTTGGGAATATATTTGCATAATATTACAAATTTAACGACAATTTCCTTTCCAAAAAAATTAAGTATTTTCTATAGAAAATCTATAAAATACAAAAGTATTTTATAGAGATTTTATCGATAACAAAAATTTTCTATAGGAAATATATTGATCAAAAATGTTGGACAATAAATAAAATACTAGTAAACATTTTGTTGGTATTGAAAGATTTCTACACGAAATTTATTGATAACAAACAATTTTGTATAGAAAATTCATAAAAAAAAACTTGTCTATTATTAATCTGTAAATATAATCAAAATATGATCCGCACGATATTGTTACCCATGAAATAATATTTGAAAATTTAGTCGCTGTCTGTTTGAGTATCAAGTAAAAACTATAGTGTCCGGCCGAACGCACTTTTTCAGACCAAAGTCGAACCCGAATTTTGCAAAGTCTACCAACAATGGTTGACGATAACGCTGGCAATATCCATTTCATGTTTAGAAAATTTACAGTGTCAATCATATGGGTTGGAAAGCACACGCAAAATTAACTGGAAAGGGGTCTCTAATAGCGAATTTTATAAAATTAGTTGCGTATGAAGTGTCAAAAAACACTTCGTTTTCCTTAAAAGTTATATCAATGAAAAGGAGAGCTTTTAAATAGTGCTGATTCTCAAGAGCGGTGCGGGATCTCCCGCAAACTATCGCTGATAGAGACAATAGCTTCTACAGATGTTAAGTTTTGTTGACATTTGAGTGTTGGCTAATTTTTCACTGTGCAAATCCGTCACGACTGAGACGTAAGGTCATGTTAAATATATTATCGGGCCCTACTGCCTAAGTTTTACGATTCTTGTGCCAGTATAAGCACAAAGACGTATTAATAATAAATGAAATAACAAGTTAAAACAAAATATTAAACCACCAAGACTATTTGGCAGTTATATAATTTTTTCGGGAACATGCACATAATTTGTTCGAGGCACCACGAAATAACTCCTAAAAGAAATAAATTCCAAATCAAAAAATTTCCAAAAAAAAAAATGTTCAAATAAACCCAACCGAAAAAATTAAATAGCTTTCAATTTTCTTTTTGAATAAAAATAAAAAGCGAAAAACTCGCAATAAAAAAGTCCCAAAGATGTGAAACAATTTTCAAAGAAAATTAAAAAAAATTCCACTACAAAAAGCCCCCAAAAACAAAGAAAAATAACTCCCAGCGAAATACGAGTAATGAAATAATTTGCAATTCAAATTATCCAAATATTTTTTATAGAGATTTTGCGAGGCAGAAGTACTCTTTAGGATCTATTAAATTAAGTCTGCTTTTATTAAAACTTTTCTTTTCTCCCTTGAGGTATGACCAAAACTTTCTTCTATTACGATTTTTTCTTCTGCTGTATTTCAAGCACCGGCTTCGCTGACAAAGGATTTTATATAAGTATTCATTAATACATGATTTTCAGCAAATTCGGTGTTCGAGTTAAACATAGAGTCCGTCAGCAGACAGACAGTGCTACCGAAGCCAGTTTTGGTCATACCTCTGAGCAGAAAGTCATTAATGCTCAAAACCTTCATTAAGCAAAGCCAGTATTTGTCATACTTCGGAGGAGATAATCCGCCAATGCCGCCAATGCAAAAAAAACTTTAATAAGACCCGACTGTTATTGGACAGAACCTCATAATTTTATGAAATGAAATTTTAGGAAAAATTCAATAAATCCCAAAGAAATTAAATAAGTCGCAATTAAAAAATAAATTTTCCCACAATTCAAAAAATATATAGGTGTCTCTTTCATAATATATCCCAATTAAAATTTTCTTAGGAATTATTTCATTTAAAAGGAATATCACCATAACCAAGAATCATGAAGACATTGGAAATCCTCACAGGTTGTGCATTGACACTTTAATAACAAATATAAAATATTTAATTCACTTAAATATTTAGGGGTGTCCCTACCGAAGCAAGTACAGAACCCTACAGGCTCTGACATACGCACTTGGATGAGTTGTTATCTCCATCGATGGTTCGGTGAAATAGTGGATACTTTAAAACTAAATCTGTCCAATTGGTCAGACAATAAATTATATAGTAACAAATAATCAAATGTTTTAAAGAGAAAATCAACTGTTGTAACAGCCTTCTTAGCCAGGTGCGAACAAAAATTGACTGCTATTACCATTTTCCAGTCATGTTTTTTCTATGCGTTTAATGTAATAGAAATTCCAAAAATTCCTTCTAAAAAAACAATTTAAATTAATTTCTAGAATATTATAAAAAAAATATTTGCATTTATGGATTTTAAAATGCAAATAGCAATTCTCCTTAAAAAGCTGATTCACTTGTATTGAAATATTTTAAAACAAATGTTAAGAGTTTAGAATTTTTGAAAGGAATTTTCACAAACTTTATTAAACAATTACAGGGTGAGCCAAAAGTCACCAGCATTGGTTTTAACAATTTAATAACTTTTTCGTTTATAGAAATAAATAATCGAGAGATTCACAACTGAACAAAGAATCAGAATAGAATTTTATTATTCAAACCAACGATCAATTATTTTAACGCAAAGAGCATATCGTCGACACGTTAACATCAGAATTTCGCCCTTTGAAGCAACGATTCGTTCCTTAATTCATCGTCACCAACAACATGGCACTGTGAGAGATTTGCCTCGAAGCTGTAGACCACGTTGAATTCACACAGCGGAAAATAATGAACGTGTAGTGTTAACGAAACACCAGAAACATCTAACAGAAGGCGTTCTGCTCAGCTGGGAATAGCTCGTACGTCACTACGGCGAATTTAAGAAAAAGGATTTACTGTTATTTTCATAAAAGGTGCAATTCGTGCAAGAATTAAAACCCGCATATCATCGGCAACGGCTAAATTGTGCAGTTAAATTTCAACAGTTGGCGAGGAATGAAATCAACTATATTGAAAATCTTTTTTCATTTTCATTTGAATGGATTTGTTAATAAGCAGAACTGTAGTTTCTGCGGTTCTGAAAATCCTAGTCATTCATTAACGCCAATTGCACCCAATAAACTGTACAGTATGGTGTGACATTTCATCTGAAAAGGAGTACCGCAGGAGCGCACTTCGGTTACCAAACATCTATCTCCACAGTAAAAACTGGAGATCTAGTAGGACACATGGGCATACTAGTACATTTCCTGAAGGACTCTTACATTAGATTAAGTGATAAAATAAAACCGACATTAGTTCTGAACAAAAAAATTGAAGTTCTAATCAGTAAAAAGAGACAGTGGCTGAATCACACTCCATTTCACGAAGATTCCGGCCAGATCTGTTTCACCATGACCTTACGATCTTCCAGCCGGAAGTCTATGGCATTTTCATTTGTGCTGGGAAATACATGAGGAGAAAATATAAAGGTATCCGTATCTACTTGATGTCAGATAGTCAGACAGCGCTCAAGGCCGTAATCTCTTATGAGATCAGGTCGGGTGTGATCATGGACTGCGTTACATTTCTAAATGAACTTGGCGCTATACTGGAAACGGACGGGCTGGATGTCTAACTAACAGAGGAGCCCAGAGTAGGTTTATAGGACCGCAACCCTTCTTTGGCTCCCCAAGAGGATATATCAAGGAACAGAATAATTCTTGGGCTCAGATGGAGTTTAATCGCCACTAAGAAGCCCTTTACGGTCTTAAGACCGGGGAACATAGGATCCGTCGAACGTTATACGTTCCTTTTTTCAACTGACAACTAAGTTGAAATACAGGGTTTCTTATGAGCTTTCTCACATTCGGTACGTCTCCGTCAACGCAAAGTACTAAAGTCGGGCAACTTTTAACTTTTAACGTACGTTGAGTACTTTCAAAAATATATTTTTTTGCTTTGTTTTTATTAAGCTTTTTGTGTTGTGTGTTGACAAAAATAAATTAAATAAAAATTAAAATTAAAAAAAAAAACAGAGTACTCATTGTGTCAACCTCCTCCGCCGATACTTTAATGTCAGTTGAAAAAAGCAACGTATAACGTACGACGGATTCTATGTGCCTCGGCCTATAGACAAGCAAATCGTTTCATTACGTTATCCCAAAACAAATGAAGTGCCTTGGAGGCATATATATGACTCCAATTGAAATATACAACATCTCACCGCGTAGGGTAATTAGCTTTATTCGTACCCTTAATTTACTTTAGTGAACACTCGGGATGCACAATAGATCCTTGGATCGCGGTGCCTATGGCCTTTCTATAACAATGATAATAATAATACATCTGAAAATATCAGTGGGCCTAACTTCTTCGAAAAAAAAGATGGAAGTGATGTAACCATAAATGGAGAGCGGTATTGGTAAAACTTTGTTTACGTCCTGCTCTTGAAAACAGACCTGCGATGTGGTTTCCACAGGATGGAGCCACTACACACATAGCTCGAGATACAATGACACTTTTAAGTCAAATTTAAGGAGAGCGAAAGAATGACTTTTGCTGCAGCTGCCAAGATATCGATGAAGAGGAGAGCGTAGAACATGTCACTGTCCTGGACTTGCAAGAAAGAGAATGGCCACAATGGGCGCTCTTAAGCTCAGGGAACTTTCTGACGTTGCCACTGTTGAACTGCAACGTATTAGTAGCTTTATATTGAGCTATGGTTGGTTCGACGGTGGGGACTCCCCGCAGTATCACAATGGACCAAAACGGTCTAAGTGAGACAGAGCTTCTGGCTGCCACCCTTAACTAACCTAACCCTACGGAGAGCGAATAATTTCCAGAAATTGGGACATTAATTGGCCAGCGCGTTCGCCAGATTTGTTAGCACCCGACTATTTTCTTTGTGGTTACTTAAAGGAGCGAGTGAATAAGCCGGAGACAGACAATCCTTGAGCTCAAGGCCAACATTGTTGCAGAAATTCGAGCATTACTGCAACAAAATTTTTAAAAATGCTACGGTAAATGTTCCAAAAAAAGACCATAAATGCGAAGCTGAAAGCGGCGGTCATTTAAGTGATATTATATTCCATATTTATTGCACAAAAATATCCATTTTGTATATTTTATAATCTAAAATTTACGAGTAATATATAAAAAGTTATTCACTCAACATATTCTATACGTAAAATTAACTGAAATTGTAATTTAAAATAAATGAAAGTTCACTTAAAAACCGGTTTACTCATTTTTCATTTAAATTGAACCAAAAGTTCATTTACTTTTTAATGTTAAAAAATTAATTGACTTAAGCCCGTAAAAATAAAAGATTTTTCCTTTGTTTGCAAGCAAAGAAAAAAAACAGCACTTGAAAACAACGGACAACATTGGATGTAACCGAAAATTCGTAGTAATATGTCGTTAGTTTTTTGAATCAATGTTAGAATCAGTTAAAAATAAAATTGCTTACAATTTTAAATGTTTAATTGTTTTAAAAATGACTGAACGGATTACTTCTTGAATAACGTACAGTCCGTTACTGTAATAATATTGTGAGTGTTAAATTTTTAAATCCTATGCTTTTGACCCACCCTGTACGGAGTAAAAATATATTCGTCTAGAGAAAATATAAGCATTTTGATAGCAGTTTTATGTCTGCAAAAAATTAAGAAAAATAAACATGAATTGTAAAATTTTGCTTAAGCCAACAACAACTAAAAGACAAAAGGTACGGTCACACTTGCTAAATATTTGCCAAAAAAAAAACGTGACCAACAGACAAGCTAAATTTGCATTTTCTTTAATTCCAATATTTTTTTTTAATATGGGATGGCATTTATTAAAAATAATATAAAAATAGCATTTTGCAGCATAATTGACTTCATTTTGTGATATAAAAACCAAGTTAAATGACACTAACCCTAAGCAAAGGTAGTGCTTACGTTTTTTTAGTAAAATATTTGCCAAGTGTGACCGTACCTTAAAATAAGACACTGATATTAGGGTACGACCAAAAACAGCGCCTGAAGCCACGTAGGTATATAAAAATAACAGAAAGTTTGTATTGATTTAGAAGGGAAGCCTTTTCCTTTAATCACTTTCAAAACGGAAAAATTTTTTACATGTACAAGTACATAAATACAAAACTTCGGTGTGGTGGCGGAGGAGTCTTTTTTTTTCTTTTTCAAAAAGTTACTTCCCTAATGCGCATTGTACAAGGTTTCGACAGCAGACGACAACCATTAATATGGATAGTATATCTAGAACAACTGATTATTGTCAATGTTGCATTATGCTCAAATACATTTCCATCAACGTCGCCGAACAATTCATTGCGACAAGTTCAACGTTCTTGAACAGGATGCAAAATAGCGAAATAGTAAACAGACAACAGTTTGAAATAAAAGTGAACAAAGGTCTGAGCAATGGCGACACTAAATTATTTCCTTAATGTTTTAGTTTATAAAGTGTTAGTTGTTAAAAGTAAAGAGTATTGATCTCGTCCGAAATTCAAGGAAAATAATACAAGGATTTTTAAAACCTGCGTTTCCTGGCTTTGCTGTAGAAGTTTCCTTTAAGACATTATAGACATTTAAAGTGCCTAATGTTGATTATAAAAACTTTTCACGGAGTTAATGACTCACAAACAATACCACGCCCCATAAAAAAAAATTTGCCTTTTTGATTAAAAAGTTTACACATTTTATTTTGAGACGATCATCTTCTCATTTTAAAATAAATAGTTTTCTTCTATCTTAAAATGGAAATACCAACAACGTTATTTTTTCTTTTTTGGTCCAATTTTTTTTTTCCTACACATACGAGTCCTTTAAATTGGCCTCCTCTTCATACGCTATGTTCACATGTATGTACATTTGTTTTTCACAGCAGCTACATGTATCAACAACTATGTTGTCTGTGTAAATAGGAAACAATAAACAAAAGCCAGACTACAAGGATACAAATTCATTTGTATGCCGTTGCGAAAGTATGGATGTGAGTAAAAATAATATGTAACAATAATGACAAAAAACACGCTATTAGGTCGTAAAGGCAACGTTATATTTAGGAGTGTTGCAAAGCAAGGATTTCCTAAAGGGATATTACAAATACAAATGCAATGATGCAACAGCACAGTAGACTTTAGCGACAGACACTAGTGCTGGCAAATTATTGAACTGTAGATACCGAGTATCGGGTGTTTGCTGTTATTTTTTATTTTATTTTTATTTAGGTAATTAAAATCAAAAGTGATTTGCGAATCTATTTAATATTTCATAATTAATATTTATACGTAATTGTTGAACGGTTTAAGGTAACGAATTTATCCAAAAATAATTTCTTAAATTAAGAAGAAATCGGTAAAATCAGATTTGAACTCAAGCCATAAATTTTCATTTCAATAGATATTTAATTTTTCTTTACAAACTTTTTAGAATTAGTCTCCCATTGGGTGACAATAAAAGTATCAAATCTTCCCTTAACTTTCAAAACATATTTCTTCAAAAACCTCATAAAATATTTTCCGTCCATAAAAAACGTTTTGAGTATGCAAAAGAAAAAAATTGAGTAGTATCGAGTAATTGAACGTATTCGAAATTAACAGCACTAGCAAAATACGGGCACAACTACAAACAACTAACAACGCCTCAAGGATGGCTGCACACTCACACACACATTATCCGGTGTGAAATCACGTGCACATGAATTTAAAACTCTTTTGCTTTTGTATATTCTACATTTTAATGAAAAATTCTAATTAAGAACAAATTTAAAATGCAACAAACGAACAGTAAAATATAATAACTTATGTGACATTTCACGCCAAATATATAAACTTTTATTACTTATATTTCATTGTATATTATATGGATCAGTTAGTCATAATGACGTTTTCTTTTCTAAAAATAAATGCAAAATTGATTGCCCTTTTATTTAAAATTTGCAATATAATGATTTTTTGAAATACTGAGTTTATTAGAAATTATTGTATCATCACTTACGAGGCAATATTTTTGTCTAACTGTTTCAATTTACTGTCCAGAAAACATTTTTTTTTTGGTTTTGTTTTTTACAAATATTCTGCAGCAATTCAAAACTACTAATTAAAATCAAATAATCAAATATGTTTGTGAATAAAATTAATAAGTGTGTTCATGTTGTGTGATGTATAGAGGAACCAGAAAAATTAAATTTGTTTTAAAATTGCGTGCAGCTAACGTCATAGCTATCAATTGAAATGAATTTTTATAAGCAGTATGTGTGAAACAATTGAACGTGGGGCTGCAGGGTAAGAAACCTTTGAATAGCAATTTTTTTTTATAAAAGAAAACGGCACTAGTGTCCGCTTGAACACACTTTTTCACACGAAGCTCGAACCCAAGCACAAATTTAGGTAAATTTTTCACACCGACTCCAAGATTGAAGGCGAACTATATTTTATTTAAATTTTTGTAATTTATTTATTTTATAAAAAGAAACTAACGTACATAAATAATAGAATTTTGTTGTCACAAGACTGTACTTTAATATTTTACAGGATTGCATTTTTGCGTATCTTTATTTGTCATACAAACTTCTACAAAATAATGAACAAAGAACAAAATAAAAATAAAAATAAATATTGCAATTTTCGGTGTTTGATGAAAATTTTGTCAAACTTCGATACCGAGGCCGAACGTTCGGTCACACACTAGTTATTTTTTTTTAATCTTGAAGTTAAAACTTGTGATTATTATAAAATTAGCTCATCAAGGAAGTTCTGACCAAGTATTTAGAAAAACTAGATGGGGGATTTCCGCCAAAGATTAGTAGTTTTCGCAAAAACTTTAAAAAGGGTTTCAAGATCATTATGAATCATTAGTACAGGTGTTTCACAGAAACCCAAATTAAAAAAAAAATGAAAACGAAAACAAGATTGGCTTCTCTAGAAAATGAAAAACTCGAAAATTTTACCTCTTCAATTTCGCTAAATATACATTAAGAAAACGTACCTACTTTTGGGAGCGACAAATAAATCCATTATCTATTTGTATTGTATGATAAAAAAGAGAAGTTTTTGATGAAAATTTTTAAAAACAAGGATTTTTCTACTTTCGCAAACATTTTGTGCCCCAAAACCTAATGACTTCGTTTTTGGTCCATTTGCAGTTGCAAAAAGAATTGAAAATTTAAATATATTTAAAACTTTTTCTCATTCTTTTATAATGACGAAGTAATATTATTATTATTTATGAATCGAATTAATTTTCTACTTAGCTAACCGTGATTTGGAATTGTGTTTGATATGAAAAGACTTAAATAGAAACACCAAACAATTGAAACAAATGTAACTGCATGCCTTGCAGTCAAATAACAAATTGTTAATTTCATCATCATTATCACTTTCATATTCGTATTCATTCCCATTTTCATTTGTTGTTGCAGATAATATTCACAATTTTCATGGATGCTTGAGGCAAATACGCGCTCAAAACAAGATACACACACACACACGCGCGTACAAAGAGACGACAACAAGCGGAACACTGCATTTTCAGTCTAAAAGAAAATTTAAGGAAGATTGTTTCCATTGCAATTTTTATTGTTGTTAACACTTGGCAATTTTGAATGATAATTTTTGTTCTTCGAAAATGTTTTAAATGCAACAATATTTTTGTTGTTCTTTTTCCTTATAACCTTCAACACTTTGCTGACTGTGGATATACGGAAATGCGAATAATATCACAATTAAATTTAATTTTATTTTAAATAGACGTGACGATTAAGTCAGTAATAATTTTATCTTTAAATTTACATACAAAATTTTTTGCATGAAAAGAAATTTGTGTTTTGCAGACAGATAGAGAGACAGACAAACAGACAGGCCAGGACCTAAAATTGCTTTAAAAGTTTATAAAATGCTTGCAATTTAAGCACTTGAAACAAAAGTTAATAGTACTTGTGTTGGCGAGTTGAAGATCATAAATTAGTAAACTTGAAAAGAAAGAACAACATTCAGTTATAATATTTTCTGGGTTCATGATTAAAGTGCGACAAACTTATTTAAATATAACAATATTTGCAATTATTACCTTCAATTGATGCTTCGAAAGGCAGACTTTGGAAACGTTGACATATTAAGCTTCCATCCCTAAAAGTAGACAACATATTTATTGAAGTAATATGAGATCAATGATGTAAATTTTATTATAAGCCAAAAACAAAAACATTTCGAATTATAAAAAATAAAAATATCTTAAAATTATTATGCAACTAATACCGTCTAATATGTTTTGTGATCTTGGAAATTTTTTTTAATATTCGGAGTGCCATGTCATAATGGAACCACCGTGTTTTAATCAGACAACGCACAAGTGTAATGAAATCTATGCGATTGTACACTCTAATCTTTAAGTTATTTTTCATATTATTTAGATAAAGATTATATACATTTTTGATCGCACTCTTATATAAATTTATTTGTTGTTTCAACATTATGACGGATAGTAAGCAACATTTCAAAGTTTTGAAAAACAGACAAAAAATATATCATAATCGCATTTCTTATATTTTAAAAAATTTTCAAGTTGGGCTAATAACAGATATGCAATTACATAAAAGAAACATTTAGTATTAACAAAATTTTTACTAAAAAAGAATTTCTCCAAAGAAATTTTCTTAATTTTCCATAACATGAAATATTTATTTTTTTCCTGCACTGACAGCAAGAGCCGCACATCATTCATCTGTACATACTGACTGACAATTCACCACAGGAATCCAAGTGCTTGTTTGTAATCATATATTTTTAATACACCCATAAATGTTTGTAATTTAAAGTTTTTTCTCTTTAGTTTTCTTATTATAAACAATAAGAAAACTACAAAATAATGCAAAAAATAATTTATGGTGGGCTGTGTCTGTTGTCTTGCGTTTCGTTGTTTTTCTTTTTAATTTTTTTTTTCTTTTTTCAAGATCAAGTTCATGTTTTGTTTTTATTTGAGTACTTAGTAATGAAAAAATCAAAAAAAAATCAGAAAAGCTAGAAGCAGCACGAGTGGGTAGTCGGTAGTAATATTTTGTGTAGAGTAGAAGGCATGTTAACATTACATGCAACAATAATTACACGTAAGACAATGTTAAATTTAATTTGTTTCTTTTTATTTTTTGTTAAAACTTAATGTTATTGTTTGCTTGTTGTTGGTTTATTTGGTTTAAACAACTTGTTAGTAATTATATACTTATAATTAAAAAAAAACTATATCATAAAAAATTTGATTTTAAATACAACATTAAAATAGTAATAAAATTGTGGGCTTTGAGAAAAGCGATAAAGAAGCGTTTTGTTTTAAATTAACTTAATTTTAAATGGTTAATTTAAATTGGAAAAAATTAATAAACAGCTTAAAGCAATATTTTCCAAGGAGTGCAAACATTGATTTTTTTAATCGTTTATTTAAATAAAATAAAAATAACATAAAAAAGTACCAAAGTATTTCGAATCATTAAGGAATTGCTTTTCATTTATTATCATTATTTTTCGAGGTCAGTTTTATGCAGATAAAAATGATGAATGATCACGTCGAGTGGTGAATTCGGGATTGTCATGCTCACTGCACACCGATACTACCATCTACTGCAATCGTATGTACTGCATCTTTACGACTTTTACATAAGCGGGAATACGAATTTAAAATAGTATTCGATGTAATAAAATACAAGTGACTTTGCAGCGTATGAATTTAAATTAAAACAGTAAAATATAAAATGAAAATTAATAAATCAGTAGTGCGATTCTCTATTAAATTTTAACGTCATTTGAATTGTTAAAAACATTTAACAACAATATTAACAACAATGTTCTTCAGTAACCTTTTTAACAATAACGTTTTACTGTAATTTAACGACAAAAATTTTTTCATTGTTAATTTCAATTTCAAAACTTTAATTTTTAAAATTTTTAATCAAGAAAATTTATGGAAAATGTTTATGATTTTACAATAAATAATCGACATACAGTTTGGATTGGCTCATTAACACTATTTTTAGCAACATTTTACATAATATATTTTTTCTTATGTCTATTTGTTTTTCTTTTTTTTCTTCTTTATTTTGACGTATTTAATCTGTGCGAAGATGAATTCGTATTTAACTAGCAGAGACATGAATCAAATTTTCTCCAGAAATTTCACTAAAAATCCATTTTTTGTGTAGTTTCTGTCAACATACACATATTTTATTATTGTAATATCATTACGTGCAGAATTGCCTTACGGGTTTCAGTTTTAGTCGCTTTTTCTGCTTAACATGGACGAACCATCCAATCAGATGTACAGTGAACAAAACCAAAACAAATTCTACTTCATGGAAATAAATCGATTTCTTATAGAATGGATATGAAATCAAACTACAACATTTTAGTTTCAAAATGACAATAATAAACTTCAAACTGGGATAGTAAAATTCAATATAAGAATAGAAACTTTCAATATGAGTATTTTCATTTTGATTTAAAACAATTATTAATCTAATTTATTAAACTCCAGGTCAATTTTTTTTTAATTAAAAAATTTACAACATTTTTTATTAATTAAAACACCAATATTTCGCCACTTCTTTGTGTGGCTTCTTCAGGGATATTTTTGTTTGTATATTATAGGTTTTTGATTATTTAAAAATACTTTTTTTATTTTCACAATTTTATATATCCCTGAAGAAGCCACCCAAAGAAGTGGCGAAATATTGGTATTTTAATTAATAAAAAATTTTGTTAATTTAAAAAAAAAATTGGCCTGGATAAATTAGATCAATAATAATATATCGCATATCGAATAAGATATAAGAATAATTTTTAAAATAATTAATTTTAATATAAAATATATATATAAAAACAAAATTAATTAATATTGCATATTTACTAAGTTTGAATGCTGGCAATACAATGCAGAGATTAACACAAAGATCAGTTTATTTATTAAATTTCATTTGTAAGTTTACTTACTTTCAGTTAGTCTAAACTTAATTTTAAAATGATAGTTAAACATTTTTATTAACTTGTTGTTTTAATAAATAACTGTTCGACCTTTTTTTAAATATTAGTATTATTCTTTAAATTAAGCTTGAACTCTCTTTTTTTATAAAAATCATCCAAATTTATTTTATCTCGATATTGAACTTCTTCAGGAGGAAGAGAAAAATTCAATTGACAATCAGTTTTTAAACCAAAACGGAAAAATAAATTGTTGACTAATAATTTGTGAATTTTTGTTATTTAAATTGTTTATTAATTTTTTCCTCCTGAAGAAGTTACCCAAAGGACAACGAAATAGCGAAATAAAATCAATTTGGATGATTTTCTATAAAAAAAGTGACCTCAAGTTTAATTTAAAGAATAATACTAACATTTTCATTAACAATAAAAAAAGTTGTTAACTTACTTTTATCAAATATTGTGAATCACACCAACAATTTGTTTTTGAGAAATGCAAAAAGATGTAAAAAGCACCACAACCAACCACATCTTAGTTCGATTTCTGCACAAAAGTAAGTATTTTTGAGATAAAAAAAAAACTTCAATCACCAATTTTATTTAAGAATGTATGAAAAATATTTTTAAAATACACAAAAAAAATAATTTTTTAATGTCATATTTTTTCCAGTACAGAAATTAAACTCAAAAAATATTTCAATTAATTGTAAATAAAAGTTAAAACTTAAGAGTGCTTTGTGTTAATGAATTTTTGCTAACTAAAGTTCAAATTTCGAGTTTAAAGTTAACTTCAAGTTAATATTTTTGTTGTTAACGTTCCTTACTCGTTGTTCTTTGATGGCTAATTCGTTTCTGATATTAAGAATACTTGACAACTTTCATGAAAGCTCTGCTTTAACGTAACTCTTTACGCAGACGTTTTTAATGGGGCAAAGCCTTGGGTCCAAGTGTGAGTATTTTGCTTTCACGAAATTCCATCTCCTTTTGCTTTTGCATTATTTTTACTTTTCTTATTTTACTTTTACATTTATTTTGATTTTAATGCTGGCTACATACTTTGCATCGTGTTTATGCAACCAGGCGAGTTTCATTGGATGCATAGTGTGTAGTCGTATTTATGGTTTCATTTCTTGTTGCATTCGAGGTTTCATAAACATAAAAATATTTTGTTATTTTCTGGTTGCATTGTGGGTAGTCAGTCGTGTTTATTGTTTTTACTGCTTTAGTTCATTGAAAACCAGCAATGTGTACATACGAGGGCAGATTGATATTAAAGCTACCTAAGTAGGAAAAAAACATTCTTTTTTTCAAAAACCATTTATTTCTCAACATAGTCTCCTTTAAGCTCAATACACTTAGTAAGACGATATTCCAACTTTTTTATATCATCTGAATAATACGATTTTGGGAACCCCTCAAAATACGTGTTAGTTTCGGTAATCAGTTCTTCGTTTGAAATGAATCTTTTTCCTGCGAGCCATTTTTTTAAGTTTGGAAACAGGAAAAAGTCACTAGGAGCTAAATCTGGACTATAAGGTGGATGATCAACCAATTCGAAGTGTATTTCACGTAATTTTAGCATCGTATCTAATGCTGTGTGAACCCGTGCATTGTCTTGAAGAAAGAGCACTTTTTTCTTCTTTAAATGTGATCGTTTTTTCTTGATTGTGGATCCTTTTTCAAGGTAATTGATGAGCAATATTCCGTGTGCATGCCAAAATACAGTGGCCATAAACTTGCCAGCCGATTTCACTGTCTTCGCCTTCTTCGGAGCACTTCCACCAGCTCCCACCCATTGTTTCGATTGATTTTTGGTTTCAGGTGTGTAGTGGTGGACCCACGTTTCATCAACAGTTATTAATCGACGCCAAAAATTAATCATGTCCAAACACCGCTTTGAAGTGGTCTGTCGGACTCGTTTTTGTTCGACACTGAGCAAACGGGTGCCGACCCATCTTGCCAATAGCTTTTTCATATGCAAATGTTCATGCAAAATGTTGAACACACGTTCATATGATGTGTTCACCATTTCAACAATCTCACGTAAATTCAGCAATCCAATATTTTACCATGTAATTTGACGGAGCAGACTCACCGTAATGTTTATCGAGCTTTTCTTTTGTCTCTTTCGCCGTTTTCCCTTTCAAATAATAGTGTTTAATCACTGCACGAAATTCACTTTTTTCCATTTTTCAAGAAACACAAAAGTTGCTTACTTCATACGCCTACAACAAATAAGCTAATCGATGAATTTGGGTGAAATTTTAACAGCTGACGTTTGACAGAACGCAATTTGTGTTTGTGCTGCCATCTAGCGCTAGGTAGCTTCAATATCAATCCGCACTCGTACATATGTTTGTTTTTTTGTCAACCACGGAAAAAATAAATGAGCTTTGTAATTTTGTGTTTTATCATATCTAATAATTTAATAAAACTTTTTTCGTCTATTCGTATATAATTTCTGCAATCTTTTTTCTCATTTTCTTTTAACTTTTTAAACAGTCTTTCATTATTTGAAATTTTTTTTTTAATGCCAATTTTTTACCATATTCTTTTTTCTTTGGCTGTACCTCATTTTTCTCCCCTTCATAAAACAACTCATCGATAATAATAATTGCTGCTATTTCACCTAGCTATGTTTATTTCTTGCGCGATGTTCAATGCGAATATAAATTACAGAAATGATGTTGCGTTTATACACAGTGTGTATATGAAAATATGAAACATGAATGATAAACGTGTTGCATAAAAGTGTGTAGCAACCATAAGAATTCTCATATTGAAATTAACTATTGTCATAATGAAATTTACCATTTCTTAAGCTATAAACACATTCACGACAGCAGGCTACACGACTACATGACTACAAATGTCGCTGGCTAAAAATGTCGCCCTGTAGCGAGCTACTTATGTAATTATTTTGAAAACGACAGGTACATAGTAAACTGCAGATTCGTTTATATGTCTCAGAGGTGCCACTTTAGAGTTTTGCTTTCTTAAAATTAAGTTTTTTTTAAATGTAGAATTCAATAAAGCAATAAAATGACAAAGAATCTCTCATATCGCAAAAATAGCTAAATACCGCGAAAAGTTGAAAAATATTGAAGCAGCGTAAAACTTTATAAACTAACTCCAAAACATTTATTGACTATAAAATTAGTAGTCGCACAAAGAAAACAATTACAATTACAATTTCACCACTTCCTTGAGCAAAAAAAAAACACACGAAATGTTAAAAAAAATTAATTTAACTTTGAAGCTTTTCAGATACACATTTCTCTTAGATTACAATAATTTTTTTTTGAACTTGCTTATATTTTTTCATACTAAATAATTAATCATGTGTTTAATTTATTGTGAAATAGATAAACAACAACTGATGAACATATTTTAGTCAGTTGGTTTTATTTAACATATATTTGTTGAATAATTTAGATGCCTGCTGTTAAGCCGAAATTTGTTTTTTGTTTTTCACATTCAATATTTCTAGCAAATTAAACATTAAATATTTACAATCAAATACTCCCTTCTCTCCACCTTCACTGGCATACGAATAACTCTGAAAGGTTTTCACTGCAAATATAAAAATTTAAGCATTTTTAGGCCATTTCGTTTTTCTAAATTATAAAGCCTGCCCATGTCAATTGTTCATGGTTACGTACAAGCTCTCATGATAATGTTTAAAATTGTAGTTTTTATCTATTGCAGATAAAACGTGAGTGGGTGCCAAAATATTATGAAATATTAAACAAATGAATACTCGTATTATAATGACAAATTTTGTGGCAACAGTTACGAGGCATTTTCTGCAGCATTCATGCAATTTTACAAATGGCTTGTTAAATTAGCATTTTTAATACAAAATATATAAGTAGATATCGCACACATATTTAATTTTCGTTTTTGCAGTTTTAAATGAACAAACAATTTGTTCAAATAATTAATCAGCTGTCATTTGTTGCAATTTCACAAATTTGTGTGTTTTCTAATGATTACACACAAATTAAATTTATATGGTTGTTTGATGTCAAACTAAATAGATAGAGAATTCACAGCATCGTTTTTTTTTAATATGTTGAACTATCTTTTTTCATTGTAAGTTCTTAATATGGCTCGAATTCGTGTAATGAATTTGAAGAATTCTAACATCCTTTTTTAAAGTGATAGAAACAAACAGACACATGAATGCTGATGATGATGTACGTAGTTTACTTTGCTTCTCCTCACTCTTTTCTTACTAATAATATTTATTATAAAGAAATATTAACTGAATTTTCCAAGTCCACTTCTCGAAATCTAGCCTCATGTTTAAGTAGCACAATGGGACAAAAGAAACTTAATTTTTTGTCACCGATTTTAAAAATGGAAAAGTTAGTGGTAAAAAGCCAAAAACTTTCAGTCACTATTTTGATTAATTCTCTGCGAAGAAAGTGATTCAAAGTGCACTTTTTCATTAGTCACCCCAAGTTAAATTTTTTATTTTCATTCATAAATATTTAATAACAAATTGGAGTGGAACGGTAAGGGCGACGGCAAAACTGGGTAGGACATCTATCTTAGTTTCATATATGTTTGTATGGATGTTCTCTAATAGTGCAATGTGAGGTGTTAGTGATTTTAGTTATTTTTTTTGCAATATAGTTTTTTTTTTAATTAGTTATCAGTTAATTATATATTTTTTTTTGCTGATCGAAACTGAGTCGTGGAGAAGGGTTAAGGAACTCCCCGGTTAATGAGATAAGGTAATAAAAGAGCTAGTTCGGGACACCACAGACATAGCTGAGAAGAAGTTTCGCAACAGTAAATGGCCATATAATAATAATTGATAATATAATTAAGGGCCATCATTACAACTTCCAGTTAGTTAAAGGTAGGATTTTGTCTGCCCGATAAATAGCTTTGCTTTCTATTTTTTATTGTTATTATTAATCAAAAATAATATTTAACGGATAAAAATAATAATAAATGAAGGTTTTATAATACAAAGCCATTTATCGGTCCGACAAAATCCTGCCTTTAACTACCGTCAAGTTGTAAATAATGGTCCTTAAAATATTTGTTGTTGAACTAAATATTATTTAATATTTACTTCTTAGCTAACAATATCAAAAAACTTTGTATCTCTGCGAGTTTTGTGATTTCAGATTAATATATTACTCCTTATTCTGTAACTATTTGTCGACGCCAAGTTAACAATCAAGTGAACAGCAAAAAAATATATAAACTCTTGTGTACTCGCTGCCGACTGCGTTGCCGTTGTGACACTAAAGAATCACTTTTGACCCTTTTTCGTGTCAATGACACTTTTTATGATCCTTTTTTAAATTTAGCCCCTTTTTATCATTTTAACAAAATTCAATTCATGCCACTTTTTAACCCGTTTTGAAAATGAGTAATAGTTCCGATATTAAAAAACAGCAAAACGTATAAAGATATACGTAAAATAACAAACGCAGAAAATTTTGGTTCGAAATAGGAAATTTTAAAAATTGATTTGATGAAAATATGTATTAAAATTTATATGAATTCGTTACATATATATTTACTTTGCCTCATAGTAGTGCTTCCGCTGAACGAATTTTTTCAACACTATCACTGATTAAAAATAAACTTACAATGAAACTTAAAATAGAAACTAGTGAGTCTATGCTTTCCTCCCTCTATTTGCTCGAATCAGATCTGAAAGAATGGACCTCAAGCAAAGGATTAATTACAAAACATAGAATAAGTATTTCTAAAAAGTGATAAACATTATCAAAAGTTTTTGTAAAATTAATTTCTTTATTTGATCATATGACTAATAGCGGAATGTCCCTGTGAATTGTTTTTTAATTTTAACATTGATTCATAATTCAAGTATGTAAAATTACGTTAATTTTAGTCTAATGTATTTAATTAATTCTTCAAATTCCGTTTTATTTGTTTTTTAATTGAAATAAATATTATTTTTTGTTCAAAAAAAACTTGACACTATTTTACTTTAAAATGCTCTTTTTGAACCTTTCTTGCTTACATACCCTTTTAATGACACTCTGGCTGCCGACAACCATTTACTACCTGGAATAAAATATTTGTAGTCTTCGTAAAATAAATTATGCGTCTTATAATAGACCAGCAAAAAATTGGCAATGACTTCTACAGGATGGCCCAAAATTAACGAAGGGGTGTGAATTGTTTTTAACTTTTTTATTATATTTTTTTTCTTTTCAATATCTTGTAACAAAGACTTGGGGAGCGACGAAGCCCATTTCCAATTAAGTGGGTTCGTTAATAAGCAAAACTGCAAGATATGGGCTACGGAAAATCCGAGAGTAGTTCAACAGCGAGAATTACACCAACCTAAGTGTACGGTTTGGTGTGGTGTTTCATCGGAAAGGATAATTGGTCCTTATTTTTTTGAAAATGAACACGGGGTCGCCGTTTCCGTTAATAGTGTCAGATATCGGACAATGTTGGAAAATTTTTTAAGGCCAGCCGTGAAAAACCATCCGCAAGTATGGTTTCAACAAGGTGGAGCCACAGCGCACACTGCAAGGGACACAATGGCTCTTTTATGAGACATCTTTGGTGAACGAATTATTTCACGTACAAATGATTTTAATTGGCCTCCGCGTTCACCGGATTTAACCGCTCCAGACTGTTTTCTTTGGGGTTATTTGAAAGGAAAAGTCTACATTAATAAGCCCAGAACCATCCAGCAATTAAAAAGCAATATACGCGACGAAATAAACAACATAACACCTGAAGTTTTGCGAAAGGTGATGGAAAATGTGTTGGAAAGAGCACGAATATGCGAAGCAGCAAATGGCCACCACTTGCGAGATATTATTTTTCATAACTAAACTTAAAATATTCCCCATTTATATTCTGTATAAAAAAAATTTATAATTATGTATTAAATAAAAAAGTTATAAGCAATTCAAACCCCTTCGTTCATTTTGGGCCACCCTGTTCTAAGAACAACATACTTTTCCATACATACCTAATATCGTCTGCATTACTTTGTAATGTTATATAACTGAGTGGCCCAGCAGTACAGCGTGCGCTGGTCATGCAGTCTGCTTTCCTGCCGAAGGCATGTACTCATGTGTTATTTTTCAATTGCGTGTGTTTGTGTTTGTGAAGTAAAATAGCTGTGCAGAAGACCAGTGCGCAAAACAATTGACATCAAACACAACAATCACTTTAAAAGCACGAGTTCAATACTGAAAGCGTACATTTAATTTTTATTGTATTTTGTGTGAATTCTAAGTATGGATGTTATTTGTAGTCCGCGGTGACAAGTATTTGCCTACAATAACATCGCCATCTTAAAGTAATGAGTTTGCCATCAACGTTGTTACTGGGACAAATGCTCCACTGACCGGCCTTCCCGTGAAATGTTCCACTGTGAGCCGTTAAAATAGTTCCATCGGACCAAAATAAATATTTGATATACAAATAAATCAAAAGCTCAAAAAACAAACGAACTTAAGTATTAATTAAACGAAAAAAGTTTGTCTGAAAGCTAATTAGTGGAGGCAAAATTTAAACATTGATCGTGGTGAAGTTGTACAATACAAATAAGTCTCGTATTGTTTTTCGGTTTATAAATTGTATAAAATAAAGATTTGAAATCACATTTAACCGAGCCACACACATGAACACTGATGATGGGAGTGTAGCGGCTCCCGAAAAGCAACGTTGTTTCTATTCTGCCGTTTAAGTTGAAATTAATTGATGTTAATTAAATTTTCCCTTGAACATTTGGAATATTGTCTCATATCCAATTCTATGTGAAAAAAACCATACGAAATTTAGCCTAATGGATTAACAACTAATTTAATTCGGAAAATAATCACATCATATAAACAAAAAAGTTGGTTATCATGGATTTGCAGTGTCCACCGTTGACGGTGGTATTCAAAGTATAAATTGGCAGTCTGTGTGCGAAATAAATGTACGTGTAAATAAAAAACATGTATGTATAACTTGGCGGAATTACATCACGATTGCTCTTAATATCATCGTCATTCAAAACATAATTTCTATTTGAAAAAAAGTATAAAAGAAATGAGGTAATAATCTATTTACATGTTTTAAATTGTTTTTTCCCAAACAAAAATTCACATAATTATACAACACAAACACGATTGTTTTTTTGTTTTTTTTTCGTTTTATGCTTTTGCCGTATTTAATTAAAAAAAACAAAACTACAACTTTTATTTTCATTAACATTTTGTTCATTTTTTCATAAAAAAAACACACACCACAACAACGGCGTTGAAAAATTAAATGGAAAAGTATTATTACATACATTGTTTACCTAACGAGTAAATAAACATGTAAAAATGTAGTGGAGTATGTAAAGTTTACTCATACAAATGCACATCTCATTAAATCGGGATATTGGTGAGGCCACCAATAAAACAGCAATAACAAAGTGGCATCCATAATTTGCATGCACGCAAGCTTTTTATACTTTACAAAGTAACCCAGCGATGAAATTGATTTTTAAAGGCCTTCTAAGACCTTCTTTAAGATCCCATACTCATTATTCTCTGCCTTCTAAGGAAGGCCTTCTAGAAAATCTCTACGCTCCCTCCCAAACAAAACCCGATACACATTCGCAACTTCCCTCTTTTAGAAGGGCTCTGGATGTTATTTCGTTTAAATGTTCTTCTATTAATTACAAGGAACAAAATTACAACAAAAATTATAGGAAAATTGTAAAATATGATAATAAAAATAATTAAGCTTAATAGTGAATTTACACCTGAACGAAATCTAGTAAATTTTAATTGAAATCTCTATCGAAATCTATACCGTTTACATCGGCTTATTCGTAAAATTTTTCAAGATTTCATATACATGACAAAAACAGTTAATTGGCATTTTTCTTTTCGAGTGTCAAACTTCATACAAAACATTTATCAATCAAATGCAAAACCGCTGGCGAGCACACCTTCCAAAGAAATGTTATTCAACAGCGTAGTATTTTTCAGTACAATTTGAGAAAAGCCATAGTTGCATCACTACGAGATTTTTGTTAGATTTTTCAAAATCTAATGACGAAGTAGATCTGGTGTTAATGCGATATAATACAGTTTTGATTGTGGTATTGCGGAGAACGGTGGTGATTGCTTATGGCACAAGAATTTATAACAATTAATATCTTTATGTCAATTATATATGTATTTATATAAGTATATGTGTACATTATAAACGGTGTTTTTTAACCCCAATAGAATTTTTAATTAAAATAAAAAAACATATAAATTGTATTAATTGCCATGAATTCGCGCAATCTGATGTAAAATTTTCATACACTTTTCGGATTAATTGCACCTGCATTTCGCTAATAACTCGCCGAATGTTGTGTACCAAGTGTTCAATCGTGTTTGCTTTATCGCCGTAGACAAGTGACTTGACATATCGCCAGAGAAAATAATTAGATCGCACGATCTTGTGGCAAAATAATAAAAACTACGTGAAATTTTCTATTCTGTATGGATTTTTTTCAGTGTTTTTTTTTTGAGTATTTTTGAGATTATAAACAAAAAATTTGTAAGCGCTGATGTAGCGTGATTCTATTCATTATATAATGGCAAGCCAAACTAAACACAATGCAACTGACAGCTGTCAAATCACTCGTCAAAAAAACCATCGTCGCCAATTCAAAGTTCTATGGGGTTTATAAGACACCCTTTATCAATTGGCATATTGAATTGTATACACATGTGGTCATTAAAATAGGTAACTATGTATATAAGATGGTTTTTTTTTAGAATAATTCCTAAACAAAATAGTTGTAGTTTGATCGCTTCAGAATATATTATTTTATAGCTCTCTCTGCGTCACATTCGCAAAATATTCCTTTTTTGTGAATTCTTTTTTTTTGCAATAACTTTTAGAATTATTCGTCCGGAAAGATTAATACCACATTGATTATTTATTTCAGCTGCAATCGCCTTAGATGGCTCGTTTCGCCAGCATTGGTATTTATCCATCCTTCATTGGGCTTGTTTTTCACATATCCAAGTACTTTTATTGTGTTTCGCGGCTTGAGAGTATCAACAACAAAATTTGTAGTGGCTTTTAATCTAAAGTGTTTATTATTTTGGCTAAAGTTCGTAACATTTTTAGCCAGAAAGAATTGGACATGAGACGACAATATTCCAAAGGAACAAGGGAAAATTTGACATCAATGAATTTCAACTAACACGGCAGAATAGAAACAACGTTGTTTTTCGGGAGCCGCTACACTCCCATCATCAGTGTTCATTTGTGTTTCCATATATTCGTCACTGTTTAGGTGGCCCGGTTGAATGTGATCTCTAATTTGTATTTATACAAATTATGACTCGAAAAAGCATATGAGACTTATTTGCATTGTGGAAGGTACTATTCGTTATTTTTAAAGCAAACACAACTTCACCTCGATCAATATTCAAATTTTATTATCACTAATTAACGTTAAATTAATCAATTGCTACACGTTGTTTTTATCTCATGTACGATTTTTCTTTCAAATTTTTGTTCTTACTTAAGACAAACTTTTTTGGTTTGATCAATACTTAAGTATTTTAGCTTTTTGTTTTTTTGTCAACCAGTTGAGTATTTGATTTATTTGATCAATTTTAATTAGTTATGTGACAGCAAACACTGCAAGGCTCAAACCAGCAGCTAATTATTTATTTAATATGATTATTTTTCGAACAAATTGATTGTTAGTGGTTCTCAATTCAAAGTGATTATTATTTCGTTTAAAGTTCGTAAAATTTTTAGTAAGTTCGTGCAGTTGAATCTGCCATAAATTTAAAGGGCTTATTCTGTTATCGAAGCCTCTGACAAAGTCTCCGCTCTCACATCGTGCAATGCTGTGTTCGATTAATCTATCACTGATTTTGATATTTATATAAGGTTATTGTCTGATTATTATATAATATAAATATATAAATATTAAACCTTAGACCTTTTGCCCTTTTGGAAATACGAAAATGGAATTTTATTATCATATAATTAATTTTTCTCTGAACGTTAACAAAAGTATTAGAAACAAGGAATGTTTTTATGTTAAAATAAAACAAAGTTGGCAATTAAAAGACAATTAATTTTAAAAAACGATTCAGCATTTTCACAAATAAAAACAGTACCTATTTTAATGGCTACTTGTGCATATTAAAAAATACCTTCAGTCAGGCATGCTCAGGAAGGGAGCGCAGAACGCCTTGATCGGCAACGACATCGCGTGCAAAAAAATAAAAATTGGAGTTGCTTGGTCCTGATAAATAAGTCCTTAAAGGAGGCCGCTTTATTCCTCTTCTTTACCCACTGGGATATTTACGAAACAAAGTAAATATATTTTCAGTGTACATACATATTCATATTTACAGCCTGTCCCACGATGTCGAACACTATCGTTCGCTGGAATTTTGAACGAAAAACAACAAGTTAACTAACAACATATTTTTGTTTTTTATTTATTTATTTCTTCACTAAAAGCGTGGTTTCTATAATCCACTGTGTCGTCTCGTCTAGAACATTTTTAAAGAAATTTCAAATAAGTTTTTGTATACCAGTTGCTCGTCTGTATTATGGAAACCACACATAAATCTTTTTCTTTTTTTTCTACTTTAGTCTCATGTCACATTTCAGCTTTAAACACGCATGAATTTGAAAAATACACAAAAGTACATGTGTTGAATATTTAAATTTTTATATGTAAAAAATACGTGCTAAAGAAATACATAAAATAACATTTTATAAACATAAAATTATGCATTTTAATAAATAGTATGTGATATAAACAAGGAACCTTTTTAAATAAAACTTAATTTTATAGTATTAACACAACCAGTCATCATTAAATCACATCACCGGCTGAACATTGCCCGATGAAGGAATCCAATTACTGGGATTTGCTTAACAAAAGGTGCTTGCTGTTGACTGAAAAGGTTAACGCGTTGATGAAGGCACTGAACAGAGCCGGCAGCACTTAATGCTGGTCTATGCTTATGTACATCATAATGCCCACCTTCGTCTGTATTGTCGCTAAATCGTTAGCGAGGTAAAATAATTAATAAAATACTTGACACCAAAAGGCGCTGCATTACAACTCTAAATATTAACGTAAGACGCAATAGCTGAATTGTGGAAGAATTAATTAAGCTTTCTCACTTTCACCATCTGTCCTTTCTTCACAGACCTCCGATCTTTTGGGCTCTACCCTGTTGCGTAAAAAGAGAGTAAGCTTGCTTACGTAAGTCTGCGAATAGGTATGTTGATCTTTCCTGGCATATCATATTTTGGACTACCATAGCTCTGGTATAAATATCAGGGGAATGGGCGTACTCATATGCTGAAGTTAAGGATATAGATTTTAGGATCTATAGGGTCCGCCATCTACCGTTTTTTTTAACTAGTGCTTATTTCGTGAATGGTAACACTTAGCTCATGTCTGATTTGACAGATAATTAGTTTTATCCTTCCGCTGAACGAATATGGTTCTGTATACGCTTGAACAACGCTGGGAAATATTGCATGCGATCGACTTACAGAAGATGCCGATTTTGCCAAAAAAAATCATCTTTTCAGATGAAGCTCATATTGATCTTGGCGGGTATGTAACAAGCAAAATTGTCGCATTTGGGGCACAGAAAACCCGCACGCATACATTGAAAAGCCGACACATCCAAAATGAGTCACTGTTTGGTGCGGATTTTGGTCCAGAGGCATAATTGGGCCATTTTTCTTCGAAAATGAGCAAGGAGTGGCCGTTACAGTTATCAGGCCATGTTGAACGAATTTTTGTTCACAAAAATTGAAGAGGAGGATATTGGCAACATTTGGTTTCAACAGGACGGTGCTACGTGCCACACAGCCGAAGCTACACTCGATGTTTTGCGCCCTGTTTCAAAAATAAAAGTTATCTGGCGGACCCTATATAAGCTGGGATACTGGGATATGGGTGAAATGACACCTAAAACTCTTAAGGGGTCTAAGTCACAGAAAGGAATGAAAGGAATTCACGTCGGCAAGGAAGGACTTTCGAGGAGGGGCCGGTTACCCAACAACTGGTACTACGGGATCTGGTAGCCCCGCAGATGATTCCCCCTACAGGTTCAAAAGTTGATGCTCGTCGCATCTTCTTCCAATGCACCGTCTGTGCGTTGACTTCGTTCTGACTCCTTTGGGGTTTAATGGTTGATGCTCGCCGCAGGCGCGTGTTGACTGGAATGAAGCTATGCGATGGACTTCGTGCTTACCTGTATGGGGATTGCTTCTGCGACCGGATATTGATGAGGTTTCTTCCGCGATCGCACGTAGTGGCTGTTGTTAAACCAAAAATTTACGGTGGGAGTATCGGTGGTTAAACGTCTGATGCTCGAACAGCGCTAGCGGCTGTTCGGACTTCGGGACACCACATAAGATATTAGCTGCTGTTGCCGAAACAACAGAGCTGGATTGGGAGAGTTGATTGGAAGTCAGAGAGAAGAACAAAATTCAGTCATGGTTACACTGGTTGTGTAGCTGATGTTCTGACGCGTTCTTCTTGCCTGCCGGAAGCTCTACAACAATTTTCCACTGGCAACGAGGTTAGATAGCTCAAACTGCTTAGCAAGCAGTTTTGCAAAATGTTAGGATTATGTAAGATCACGGTAGTGTTGTATGTCCTATGGATCGGTACCTTTCTTAAACCTTAGACACATGTCCTTTCTACACTATCGCTTTCTGAAAAAAGGTAGCACAGCAAAATGGTTGGCAGACATTAATTGGATGAGTGTTCCTTCCTTCTCTTTAAAAAAAAAATAATACAAAAACAAACAAAAAATCCACGAGCAATACAAGTTTTTCAAATCCTTTATGAAATCTTTAGAACGTGGCTGAACTGATAAAGATTTTAATAATCTAATGCCGTTTTCTTTTCTAAGAAAAATGTAGCATTTTTTACTGTTTATCAAAAAAATTACTATTAAAAGATTTTTTAAGACAACAGTTTTACCTCGTAAATGATGATACAATAATAATTTCTAATAAACTCCATATTCCACTTTTTTTTAAAGAAAAAGCCATTATTGAATTTTAATAGTTATTAAATTTATAATATTATGAAAGACAAACATTCAATGATAGATTTGAGTTTGAGTTTTAAATAAACTTATTGTATTTGTAAATATTTTTTTCTGGAATATTCAATGCCGAATTTTGTCATAATGAGTTGGCTGACGATATGAGAATTAGAAAAAGATTCAGGGCCTATAAAATAACAGCCAAAACAAAAACGTCCCAAAAAATAAATAACACACTTCCTAAAAAAATTTCATACATTTTAAGAATCATTTCATTACAAAATAATCCCCAAAGTTTCCGGTTTTATTTCACTTTTTTATGATTTCATTTTTGTTTTGGAATTATTTCATTTGGGTAAAAATAAAAAGTGAAAATGTAAAAAGTACCAACAAAAACTTGTTTGGTGTTACTTTTTCGAGAGAGTAATTTGGAACTTATTTTATTTCTATGCGACTTATTTCATTTTCTTTAATTTTGTAGTTTTTCAGCAACATTTAATTGAATAGAATTCTGCATTCCCGGCAGTCAGCCTGGCGCAGGGATGCTCTACTCTTCGTATTGTCTACCTTCGGCCACCTCTCTCAATGATTTGCTCTCCCGAATTATGTTCAAAACCGGGTTTCCTTACTGACACATATCTGCATACCCGGCTTTCGGCCGTGCACACAAATTTTTTATTTTATTGCATTTCGAACACCGGCTACGTTTACCAAAGATGTTTCCATATAAAGGGTGAATTTTTAAGAGCATTCTGATTTGATTAAAAAAACACAAAATTTAGAGAAACGAAATGAAATTTTTATTTGAGTCGATAGATTGATCTATATAATTCAGTGTTTAAAGATGATTTCATGTAAATGTCGACCGCGGCTACGCCTCAAATGACTCATACGCTGGGTCCAATTTTGGCATTCTCTCTCCAACATATCGGCCGGTATCTCATGAAGAAATTCCTCAATATTGGTTTCCAGTGCGGCATTGTCCTTTTATATACGAGCGTGAACATACAATAAATAGTTAGTCTAAACTAGTTAAATCGCACGATCTAGGCGGCCAATTGATCAGCTACAAACGCGAAATAAACTGTTCACCGAACTCGCCTCTCAAGTGGGCCATTGTTTCGCGTACTGTGCAGCATGTCGCACCGTGTTATTGGATCCACATATCAGCGAAGTCCAGCTCTTCCATTTTGGGCAAAGAAAAATTTGTAATCATCGCATCATCGGCCCCGAATAGATCATTCAAGGTCATCAACAACACTGGCGGATACAACTGCGATATTTTCCTCCGTCCGCACTTCACGTGCGCGTGTTGGTGTTTTAATGTCCAATAATGTAAATTAGTCACAAGATTCCGAATAGCCGCCTCAGAAGGTCGCCCAAATTGGCCATAAAATGAAGAAGTGCACGATGCAGTTTCTTAATCGAACATAAATTTCGATAATAAAATTCAATAATCTGCAAGCGTTGTTCGTTTGTAAGTCGATAAGTCGATTCCTTGTTAAATTATAGACAAAACTGAACATGTTCGACAGTAACATGTTGCCAAAAGAAAGTCGCTAAAAAATTACCCTTTTTTATATTTTAATATATTTTGGACTTATTTCATTTTCCTTGAGAATTATTTCATTGGAACTTATTTCATCTTTTCGCATAAGAATGACTCATTATAAAAAAGCGCCAAAAATTGGGACTTATATATTTGATTGCGAGTTTTGGCATTGATTTGATTTTTTTTTTTAAATTATTAAAATTTTTTATGTCCCATTTCATTATGAGTTCTTCATTGAGCGTTATTACATTTAGCCATTATGCATACTTGAGTTAATCGATTAATCTGAAATATAGTGATTACAAACCAATTACACTCAATCCCGATTAAAATATTCGATTAAAAGAAAAACCTGTTTAATTAAACACTCAAATGATGTGAAATACTTGAACCGAAAGTCATATTTAAATGAGTATGGAAATGCTAGTTGTTGACATTTCCTGTAATTTTTCTTATTATTTTATATTTTTAATGCACCTTTCTCACTATTTTCTGACATTTACAGCATTTATTTTTTATGTTTTTTCGTGCACAAAAGAAATTTTTCTTTAAAAAAAATATACACTTATAAAAAAAATGTCTGATTCTTTAAAAGTTTCACTTTTTCATTATCATTTTAAGAAGACGATTGCTTGGCAGCTTTAAATTGACAGCAGCCACACATCAAAAATAATAAAATAAATATGAGTAAACAAAAATTTCCTGTAAATAAAACCATTTCATACATAAATTGTTATCGATGCCATGAAATGCACGCTTTCTTGTAAATATGGGAATGCAAACATACGAACAAATCGTAGCAAATCAATCCGCCGAGAAGTAACGGCTACAAGCTGTGTGCAGCACAGCACATCACAGCACTTAAGCGTCATTACGACCCATTATCAAGGGATTCGAGATTATTGAAATTGAACCCACATTGAATATGATTTTCTTTATCAAAATTTATTATTTATGTATAAATTTTTCTTTCTTTTTTTTCAAACAGAAGTAAATGCACAAGGAAATGCAATAGGCAATATGTTTGCTTTCGTTCTCATGTATTGGGATTTTGATTTAATTTTTTTTTTACCATAAACACAAAATCAAATTTGATCTATAAGAGTGTGTGAATTCTCAAGGAAATAAAAATGATGAAACTTTAAGCCATTTCATGTGAAGTTTATTATTTTCCTTTTGATTTCTTTAAAGAAAAAAAAAAAAAATGGGAAATTACCACATTAAATTACGCTGGAAATGTTTTTATCACTTTTTTTAAGTCAGCTTGTGTTATTATAAGTATAGAAATGCACATGAGTTTTAATGAGAAGTGAAGCCATTTAATATTAAAAATATTTTCATATAAATTGATATTATAGTGCACTGAAAATCATTAAAATTATGATCTGTTGAAGTGAGTTTCTTCTATTATTTTTTAACACTTTTTAAATGTACTAATTTTAATAGTTTTATAAAATTTAGTTTAGGATCATCCTATAAAAAAAAACAGAAATAAAAAATATTAATCTAAATATGTTTAATGATGACAAGGGTCGTCAGTGAAATAACAACAACGATGAGCCAGAACCCCAATACATTTCGAACTAAAGTATGTGCATACATATTTACAGATAAGTTGTAATCTCCTTTAAAGCCATAAATACATAAATATTATGTATTATACATAAATATTATTATTAACCCAATTACTAAGTAACCAATAAAAGAGTCAAAAGGTGCACAAAAGATTAATATTAAACATGATAAATACATCTAAACTAAATTATTTAGCAAAAAAAAAACAAAGATTTCCAGAACTTTTAATAATTACAGCACAAAATAATTGTGCATATATTTTTCTGAATACGCACCACTGAAGGAATTTATAAATTCAGGCAAAGTTTTGTGTAAATTTACAAATTCTATCAACAGAAAAATTTCTCTAAATTTGTTGCTGTATTCAATAGTAAAAATATGAAATCAAGCAAAAGAGATTATTGATTCAAATAAACACCAAGATTCTACGTTTCATTTACGTTCCCGCATTCAGGTACGTGCGAATCAAAAATGGTATTCAAAAAAAACTTGAATCGAAAGAAAAATAAGAATAAACATTAGCGAAATCGCGAAAGAATTCATAATTTCAAATGAACTTTTCACCGAATGTAGACCTGCCCAGCGAAAGTAATGCGAGTTAAAACGCTAATAAGCACTCCCTTTTTTAATTTATTTTTTTATTTATTTTTTTTTATTTATTTTTTTTTATTTATTTTTTTTTATTTATTTTTTTTTTATTTATTTTTTTATTTATTTTTTTTATTAATTTTTTTATTTATATTTTTATTTATTTAAAAATTAGTCAATGGATATAATCCTTACAGACTAATAAATAACAAGGTACAAAAATTATATTAAATTACATGAATTATAATAAAATTTATAAGTTATGAATTAAGAAAAACAATGACTTTGTGCTTTATAATATTAGAATTCAAAGAAAAATCAACAAGTTCACACAAATATTTATACTGACGAGATAATCTGGTCAAAGGATCGGCCATAGCATAATTAGACCTACAAAACTTAATAACCAGAGGATTATAATGACGAGTACTACGGCAAGGAATATTAAATTTAACAGAATTTAAAAGAAATTCATAGCAAATGTTACCATTCATAAGGTTTATCATAAAAGACACATTTAACATTGTACGACGACTTTTGAGAGTAGGAAGGTTTATTAAAGCTAATCTGCTAGTAAGGGTCAGAAAACTCTTTAGACCAACGCTTTATAAAGGCAAGAACACCTCTAACTTTATTTACAGCCAAAGTAATATGAGAAACAAAATTTAATTTAGAATAGAGAATCCTGAATTAACTTTATGGGTTTTTGATTTATATAATTTTCTTTCAGACAGCCTTATCCTGAAATATAGAAAACTTTTTAATGCGAAGCCGCCGCACATACCGTCTAAATCCAAATAAAATGATTTGCTTTCATCAGACCAAAATACGACCCTAGACTTTCCATTCAGCCAAGTGATGTGTTCCAGTCTAAACCTTAAGCAGGCACACTTGCGTTTTTCTTTGTCAAGAATTATACTTTTCATTGGATCCTAGCAAATAATTAGACTGCAATCAGACCCCTACGGTGACAATATGATAACGCGAAAAATTCTGCTGCTTTACGATCTTGTTTGATGACATCGAAGAATGATTTTTTTAATATAAAAATATGCAATTATCGTCCCTTCTAAATGTTTTGCGCTTGCGCCTGCGGACTCAATCGATCTACTTTTTATGTCATGAAGCATTGCCGATAATTTGATCGGACTACGATATTGTTTCTTTAATTTCCTCACCAAGTTTTTCTTTGATTTCAAGGATTTTTACTTAGTTTTCGCATTCCAAAGTTCCCAAAGTTACAAATTTAACATAACAAAATGTAAGATATTAGCACTTCTATTATTTTGTAGGTAAAATCAAAATATTTCTCAATAATGAAATTTTTATAAACAAAAAAAATAATCATAACTGGAAGTCCACTTTGAAGAGTCACCTGCGTGTCGGTATCAAAAAAAAAACAAGTTTTCTTTTTTATATAATACAATAAAAGTTAAGGAGAGACACATTTACATTTTATCATTATAAGTTTTTGATTTCAAAATACATTTTATTTAAAGTTATTTATTTGTATGTCCATGTGATTGGTGTGATTGCAACTGATTTCGTAAAAACTTTAATGGAAAGAAAGTACCAACAGCTGTAACAATTATTGTTTGATAAATCGTTTGTATCGGTTTGATTGCAGCATTTTTCAATTGATCTGTATTCTATAGATACATTCATTCATTCATCTAGCTCTGACTGTGCAATAATTTAGATTGTTTTTTTTTAACATTTGGTTTGGTTTTTTATTCTATTTTGACCTTTAAGCCAACCATACAATTAAGTCAATTGATTAATTTTCCTAAACGCCGGAAGCTATTTTACTCGCTTTTCTGTTGAATTTTCTTTGTTTTTTTAATTTATTTTGACTATTTTGTAATCATTTGTTTGGTTTTTTTTTGGTTTTCTAGTCTAGACCGATAAAAGTTGTTGGTTGGTTTTGAAAACGTGCTTTTTTTGGTTTTGGTTGTTGAGTGTTTTATTTTATCAATACGAATAATTTGTTTGATTTAAACGTTTTTATTTTTTTAATTTTTGTTTTCAGTAGTTTGTTTTTAACTTTAACATTTGGTATCTTCTTCCAATTGTGTTTTGTTTTTTTTTTCATCTATGATTTCTGCCATGGTGAATCATTGCTCAATTATACCTGTGGCCAAATAGCATTTTAAAGTGATTGAAAATTTTAATTCAAATAAATATTTCGGCATCACTTTTTAAAGATATTAAATTTTAGTACAAAATAATTTTCAGTAAGAAAGTCACGATGGGAAAACTAAAACTAAAAACGGGCGCAGCAGTTAATTATTTAAATAAACTATGAATTGAGAAATTATGAGAGAGTACAGCGATTGCTTAAATATTCGAGCACGCGTTTCTACAGATCAAGACAGTCGCAAAGAAGTTGCCTCCAATTATCCAAGAAGAGAAGAACCTGAACGTTAAGGTATGCACAGCCAACAAATTTCGAATCAAATGGAATGATTATCTAAATTATTGATACACAAGAAAATAATACACAAATTCGAACAGTTTTCTTTTCGCATCGAATTGCAGACTGCTTAAGACCTCTGGTCTCTTCAGGTGCAGCTATCAGCTGTGCTGACTTAAGCTGAAATATCCACAACTTACGAGGTCAATATAATGAATGATAGCATGAAAGAGAAAAACATTTTTATTGAAGAAACATTAAATAAAAATCCGATACGTTTTACTAAGATATGATCTACATTTTTTTTAATCTGATTCAAGACTTTTGATATTGTTCGTCATAAAAACCGTTTGCATGTGATTTATTTTTAATGCCGATACCTGTTTCAACTTCACTTTGAACAGGAACCCATCAAATATAATATTATTTTGATGTCGTTAATGTTGTTTTTGTGTTTTCTTAAAAGTATTAAATTTCAAATAATATGAGATAATGATTTCAAATATTGTTGGTATTTATTTGAATAAAGATTTTGTTTATTCCAAACAAGTCCAATGCACTTTTGTTTTAAGAACGCACAGCTGAGTGAAAATTTTCATATCCAGGCGCACTTATAGTACAGTAAGGGTATTCACTTTAACAAGAAAATGTGAAACGATATTAAAATCATTTTGCAATAGCAACCTATTTTGAAGACCTTCTGGAGATGTTTAAAAAAATGGAGAATCGGCGGTTGAGATGCGTCGACTCAAGATAACACTGTGTTGGAAAATTAAAAACAATCGCACCCAAAAATAAATAATTTTCGAACAAGTTATAATGCTTAAGCAACCAAAACAATTATTAGAGAAAACTATACTTGCAAATTATATTCCTTTTCGATTTTGTCAATTATTTATTATACACATGCTCCTTTCCTTTCCACCATAGAAGTCAAACTTGTGTTTTTCTTTGCCATAAATTCAAAGTTCACATACGAGTACACAGCAACAAATTTTAAATAAAAAGCATGAAATTATTTCATAAAACTTTGTTAAAAAATACTTTGAATTATTGCATTCACAACATGATTTTATTTTTTTTCATGAATTCAAAAATCAAAGTTGCAAGAACAAAAAAAAATAAAAATTGCACATCCCAACAAAATTTTTTTTGTAAGGTTCAAGTTTTCGTAGTCAATTTGTATACAATTGGTACTGAGCTCCAGTAGCTATAAATTACTTTATTTGAATTGACTCTGTATCTCGAGAATTTCTGTTATATAGAAATAAGATGATGCTGCATAGCGCTAGATGGCAGCACAAACACAAAAACTTTTTTTTTTTAAATTACGATCTGTCAAACGTCAGCTGTTAAAATTTCACCCAAATTGATCGATTAGTTTATTTGTTGTAGTCGCTTGAAGTAAGCAACTTTTGTGTTTCTTGAAAAATGGAAAAAAGTTAATTTCGTGCAGCGATTAAACACTATTATTTGAAAGGGAAAACTGCGAAAGAGACAAAAGAAAAGCTCGATAAACATTACGGTGAGTCTACTCCGTCAGATTACATGGTAAAATATTGGATTGCTGAATTTAAATGCGGCCGAACAAGCACTGCAACAATACCATCAACAGGGAGGCCAAAAGAGGTGGTTACTGAAGAAAATATCAAGAAAATACTCGATATCGTTATGAATGATCGCTGAGTCAAGTTACGTGAGATTGTTGAAATGGTAAACATAATATATGAACGTGTGTTCAACATTTTGCATGAACATTTGCATATGAAAAAGTTATCGACAAGATAGGTGCCGCGTTTGCTCAGTGTCGAACAAATACGAGTTCGACAGACCACTTCACAGCGGTGTTTGGACAGGATAAAGCGTAATCATGTTGATTTTTGGCGTCGATTAATAACTGTTGATGAAACGTGGGTCCACCACTACACACCTGAAACCAAAAATCAATCGAAACAATGGGTGCAAGCTGGTGGAAGTGCTCCGAAGAAGGTGAAGACAGTGAAATCGGCTGGCAAGTTTATGGCCACTGTATTTTGGCATGCACACGGAATATTGCTCATCGATTATCTTGAAAAAGGATCCACGATCACAGGAAAGTATTATCGTGCATTATTGGATCAATTGATTGATGCAATAAAAAAAACGATCACATTTAAAGAAGAAAAAAGTGCTCTTTCTTCAAGACAATGCACGGGTTCACACAGCATTAGATACGATGCTAAAATTACGTGAAATACACTTCGAATTGGTTGATCATCAACCTTATAGTCCAGATTTAGCTCCGAGTGACTTTTTCCTGTTTCCAAACTTGAAAAAATGGCTCGCAGGGAAAAGATTAATTTCAAACGAAGAAGTGATTACCGAAACTAACGCGTATTTTGAGGGGTTCCCAAAATCGTATTATTCAGATGATATAAAAAATTTGGAATATCGTCTTACTAATTGTATTGAGCTAAATAGAGACTGTGTTGAGAAATAAATGGTTTTTGAAAAAAAATGCTTTTTTTCCTACTTAGTTAGCTTCAATATCAATCCGCTCTCGTAATGTGCATTAAAAAAACACAGAAGGATCGGCAACAAAAAAACCTTTAATTGACGTCTTATATAATTTTTTAACAGTCGCATAGTTTCGGAGATATTCAGAAATATTTATCAAAAAAAATTGTTTCAACAAAATTTTAAAAAACATTTTTGTTTCAAGACTCATTCAAATTTTAAACTGAAGAAAATTTTCAATTTTATTCTTAACGTACGGTCACACTTGGCAAACATTTGCCCAAAAAAAACGTAACCACTACTTTTGCTTAGGTTTAAGTGTGATTTAACTTGGTTTTTATATCACAAAATAAATTTAATGATGCCGTAAAATGCTATTTTTATATTATTTTTAAAAAATGCGAACCCATATTTAAACAAATATTGTAATTAAAGAAAATACAAATTTAGCTTGCCTGTTGGTTCCGTTATTTGGCAAGTGAGACCGTACCTTTACACTTGTAAAAAGTGATGAGAATTTGCTTACAAATTTTCAATCCATAAAGTAGTCAAATATTAAAAAAAATATTTGTTGTTTGTTTTTTTTTCTGTTTCTATGATTTTGTTTATTTCCTTTAATAATTGTAGGGCAAAACTTATTTTAAGTTGTTTTCTTAGTGGCATCTTGCTAAAAATTTGCTTTAAATATGAATAAAGCCTACGTCACAGCTTTAAATTTTTGTGAATTTTGACAAGCTGTATGCGTAAAAATCTTGAATGAGAATTGAACAAAATTTTGATGGTGTGCCTACAGGGTAACGTCGATAAACCATTTGAATATACGTATTTTTTGGCTGCATGTATAATTGAAAAAGTTAATTTGTATCAAATAGAAGTCATTTGCTATCCAGTGAAATCAATCATATTTTTATTAAACTAGAAACTGTGTACACTTTTTTATAAATAAAAGTCCTGATTAAGAAAAATAAACGAATTGAATGGTTGACCGAATAAAATGACATCAATGATTGTTGCAAACTGATATAATTTCACACCGTTTATTTAATCGAAAGTTGAACCGCTTGAATGGAATACACCTAAGAACACCTGATTGCCTGCTTAATGAATTGCTTCATTGACTTCATGACAGTATTAAAAAAAAAATTTCAAAACTGAAACAACGAATCCGCAAAATATATTTACAAAAAAAAAAACATGAAAACAATATTCATTATTTAAGGCGAAAAAACAACAACAAAAAGTTTCTAATTAAATACAAATGACAAATGCTTTTGATTCGTATTATTTTCTATTACTAAATTGGCTTCATTTCGATACAAACTTTATTTACTTTTTTTCTCATTTCGTTTCATTCATTTTATGTTCAGATTTACAATTTTGTCATTCAATATCAATAAGTTACTCGTATCTTTGAAAAAGTAAAATAAAATAATCTAAAACTGGAGATTGTAAAGAAGTAATAGAAATAATAAAATACTTGTAGTTGCAGACTAAAAAGTGTAACAATCACTATTGTATTATTTATTTATTTTTTCACATTTTCTGTTCATTTTGTATGTTGGTGTATCTATAAATTGAAAGTATTTATAAAAATAGAAGAGGAAAAAGCAAAATCGATTGATTGAAATTGAAATTAAATACTTGAAAGATTGTCGTCAACTTTGTGATTATTTCACAAACATTCACACTAACATCACGATTCTCATGTTTCGGTTTCATCGCATGACTTGCCGTGATTGAAACTACCGCAAAAAAAACAGCAGCACTTCAACGACAAGAGTTAGTTTTCTCTTCAATGAACGGAGGAGGGTTTCTAAAATGCGAGGGTTATAAGAAGAGTTTATGTTGTGAAAGCAATAAGATGGCACTGAGTGCCAACTTAAAAGAAAACGACAATGAAATGACAAATAAATGTTAATGCAGAGACCGTTTAATACTGCCCAAATACAGATGTTCAGATTTAGAAATACATCTTCTACGCAAAGGATACTAAAGAGTGGTCTAAACACGAGTATATTTTTAAAAATTAAATAAAATTAACTAAACTTGATTTTTTTTATACTCATATTATGACTTTAAAAGAAAATATTACATTTATTTTTAGGGACACAATTTTAATTAATATTTATAAGTAATTGTTGAACTGTTTAACTGCCCGTTTTTATAAAATGACAACAAAATTGTGGATGAGAATTTATATTGAAAACAAAAATAATTTTTCGTATTTCATTGTTGTTTACAATATTAATTCTCACTCACAATTTTGTTTTCATTTTATAAAAACAAGCAGTAAGGTTTATATTGAAATGAAATTTTTAAGAAATTATTTTTGGATAAATTCATTATTTTATTAAAAGAGTACTTTTTGTTTGAAACAATTTATTTATCAGACTAGCAGAAGGGATCAGTACTGTTTTCGAGGTCGCTACACCATCTCATCAGCGTTCTTTGTTCCATTTTACCACTTTTAACGGTGGATACTAGTGACTAGGAATATATCAACTATTTAACCGTATTATTTAACAAATTAGAATACGAAAACTACAACTTATTCATTTCTTACAAGTTAAATCAATTTCGGTTGATACGAAATTCCATCTCTCATGATTAATTATTCCAAATATTCCATACTCTCTTCGCTTTTTATAATTTTATCCATCTGACTGCCGGACTGGTTTCGCAGTAGCTTATCTTATGGATCAAATTTTTTAAGACTTGACGGTTTTTATTTTTATCTCATGAGTGGATTGGACCATATTAGCCTTAAGGCAGTCCACAAAGTCTAAAGGGGTCAAATTGCACCTCCAATGCGAAGATTGACACAACCGAGGCGAGGCGGTAGATGACACGATTATCGAACTAAGTATCGATTGTTTGAAGAGTTGTATGATATGAAGCGCCTTCCTGCTCAATCCCGTCAGATTATCCAAATCCATATCTTCTATTTTAGGCCGTAAAAAGTTTGTCACAATGGCTTTGTATAGAAATTTCGTTCGTTATCGAATGCTGTAATTTGTCCCCTGGGGTCTATTTACCGCTTTCAATATCGAATGAACTATCGAGCAAAAATAAAACTCGATACCATATCGAGTTGCCTCACGATGGCAATCGATCGCTATCGAATCGAGTTTTCATACTAATTGTAAAAGATTTTATTAAATTTGTAACAGAGTGGCAACTAATGTTTCTATGAAGTATGAAGTATAAACAAAATAAAATAAAAATAATTAAGAACTAGAATTTTTGTTATTTTAAATAAAAGTTTGTATTTTTTTAGAAAATGGATCAACAAATATATTGATGCTTTCGTATTAATCGGCGTCGGAATCAGAAGATGAACCTACTTTGGTGCGTATTAGAAAACAAATGCGGGATAGGAGCGACATTCTATCTTTTCCAACGAAAAAGTAAATAACAAGTTTTGTATTTTGGATCAAATAAATTCTTATCTGCGTTTTTTTTAGATTTCAGCAACGGTTTAGATTTTCGAAGAAGGTATTCAATTATCTCTTATAGCATGTCAACGGCAGTGCCACCAAAGCTGCAGTTAGCCGAAAAACTTTCCCTTCTGGCTACTGGCTCCTTTCAGCATGCGGTTGGTAATGATTACCCTCCATTGGAATGTGCCAAAGCACGATTAGCAAACTAGTGACAAAGATGGCCAAAGAAATGGATTCGACTGTTCGGACTTAAACTCTGACAGTATTTTTTTGTTTTTATATTATTCACACTTGTCCTGAAATGTACACCATAATTACGATTGACATTTTGGTATCGAACAATGTATCAAAGTTAACACTCGATCGATGATTCGCTATCGAAAGCCATCATCTCAAGTTTCATTTATTTTTGTTCGTAATCGAATGTCATAATCCCAAAACAAAAATTTTCGATCTAATTAACTCAACATCGAAAGCGGTAATTAGACCCCTGTACTAGCAAAAGGAATTTTCACAAAAGTTTTGTCATACAAAACAAAAAATGAGAAATCATGCAGGAGCTAAATCATCAGGCGAATGATGCATTTCTATAATATGAAAAATAAAATGTTTTTTTTTTATTTAAAAAAAACACACTTCCTCCATTCGCGATATTTTTTAATGAACTTTTATTTTCATTCTGAAGTAGTACGTACCTCTATGTTTTTATGTGGATTTAATAGTAACTCACAATGATAAATCACTTTTAAATGACAACAATTAGTGTAATAAAAATTTTTAGTAGTCACAGCAAAAAAATTAAAATTAAAATTGATTTACGCAATTCTAGTGTTTACACAAAAAACAACGCTTAAAAGGTTAAAAAAATATGTAAATAAAGCAATATTTTACTCTCAACTTAAGTGTAAGTTTTGAAATACACATAAAAAAATATTTAAAATTTCACAGTTTTTAACATAAATCACAGAGAAAATGTGATAAACGTCAAATCAAACTAAATGTTTTTTACTCTTTGTTGCAAATAAAAATAAAAAAATCAGAAAGAGAATAAAATCAGAAGCACAACAAAAATGAAAGAAAATGAAATAAACAGCAATGAACTGTCAGTCAAACATGATCAATATTGCGAAAATAAACAAAACACTCTGCTCTCTACTCTTAAACGACCAGATACAGAGACACGCATTGCACTTACTTACAAGCATACAAATGCATGCACTTGAATGGCAAATGAAAACTGAAAAGTGCAAAATCTACATAAAAGCTCATTGCACAGTGGGATTGAGAATAGAAACTAAGAACTATTTATATTACATTATTCAATGAATAATTTTAGTAAAATTCAGGTTAATTTTTGCAATTCCGACAACACGAAACAAGTTAAATTAGACTCGCTATCGTCTATTCAATTGTTCTGAATTATTTTCAAGTTGCATCTTCACAGAAAAAACTCAATTAAATTTTTAGTACAAAAGTTCAGTGAATTAGTAAATATACGAGCCTACAAAGAAATTTGTAAAATCAAACAAAAAGTTGACAACAATTTAACTCGACAAAAAAAACAGACATGACCAAAAAAAATTTATTTATTTATTATTTATATAATTTTTGTCCGGACAAATTTTTTTTTTCATATGTTGTTTGAAGAAGAGAGACGTCAAACTACATATGAAAATTTGTCCGGAGAAAAATTTTATGGGTGAATCCAGCTTAAGAAATAAAATAAATTTATAATATATATTTTTTTGTAATTTAATAAACTGAAGTATTCCGCCTGTTCTCTAAGCCGAACGGATTTTAAATCAAGTGCTTCCTGAAACCGATTAATTTTTAATTTATTGTTGCATAAATCGCACAATTTACTGCAGTCGAAATTGAATACAAATAAAAATTTTAAACGTGAAAAAAGCATGCAAAAGCAAATGCAGAAAAAATTACCATAAACGAATAATCAAAAATAAAAATAGATTTATTTCATCCAATTAATATAAACTTTGTAAAAGATTTTTCTTTCGAACAAATTCATATAAAAATATATATTTTTTAATAAAAAAAAAATAAAAACATATTTAGTTTTATATACAAAAATCAATTTTTATTATTTACTAAGAATTCGTTAAGTTTTTGACCAGTAGAGCGATTCGCTTTTTTACGTTAAACGTATCGTTAAAATAAATATAACGAATATTTATCGAATTTGCCATTCAGTTAGATTATTAAATATTTTCGCTGCTGTTGTGTAAAACGCAATTATTTTCGTACTGTTGCTGAATCGACCAAATCGACCAATTCAGTAGAAGTACGACTTGTCTTTCTTTGGCAAAAACGTAAGTTTTCGTTTTAGAATAATATACACACGTGCTTATAAAAACATTTATTATGTATTAATAATAATAATAATATTTATATTATTTAAATATTTTATTTCATCTTTACTCTCTACTTTATTTCTAATCAGCCAGTCCACTGTACCACAAAAAATTCCATCAAAAGTACAGCAGATAACCATCAATCGCATGCATTTCATATGCAACAAATTTATTTGCAATATGCTGGTGCTGCTGCTGGTGCTGCTTTGATTCTGGCCGTTTTTATATGACGTTACGTTCGCTGCACATAAGTGAGTGAAACCATAAAACTGAAGAGCTGGTAATAAAGCAAAATATAACGCATAAAATGCCAACTTAAGAAGCACAGATTTTTTCGAAACCTGAAGAAAGTTTATTATATTTTTATTTAAATTATTTTTTTTTGCAATTATATTTCTTGACTGGCACGTCGTGTAAGTGTTGAATTTAATGTTGCCAAACTAATATAATGAAACGGAAAACACACGCACGAGCATGTGATTGTTTGCCCCAACAGTTGCACGATAAGTAAATTGGCGAGGCAATGCGGTGCCAAATTTATTTTTTTCCTGTTTTTTGCTGCTACACAAAGTATATAAAACTTAGGCAATTTATTCATTAAGAAATTCAATTAACCAGCCAATTATGCATAATTTAGTATTTTTCGTTTATGTGAAGCTAAATTAATGAAGAAGCAAAACCAACTGGTCAAGCATTTGACTTTATTTTTTTAAACCAGTTGATTTGATAAGCTTTCAATTTAATTAAATAATTTACTTTTTCTTAATTTTGTTTAGGCTAAAAATACAAATCAAAGCACTCAACATATTTTCATGAGTGTAAATGCCATTTTCAATATGACACAGTTTTTCTTTGCATTTTTTTCTCACTTTTTATAATTTTTCCTTTGCCGGCCGTGTCTTTGCAGTTGTGTAGAGCGTTCTTTTGGTTGCATTGAATGTGATTCAAAGCCAATGATTTACACATACACATGTGCTCATTGAAATAGGTACCACATTCATATTTTTTTAAAAATTCATATTTTTAAAATTTATATCAACAAAAAATCATTCTTAATAAATTTGTATTGCTTGAAGCATAAAAGTAAGTAAAAATAACAAATAAAAGTTGATATTTCAAGATGAAAAACGAATTAAAATAAAGAAAATAAAACGTTTATTCATAAAAATTAACATTGACTGATCTAAATTGCATCAGTAACAATAATGTTCTTAATTATTTTTAATAACTTTATCTGAACTATTGGGCACAGAAGAGATAACCTTGCAGCAGGTCTCCTGCACTTCTTTCACCACAACCGAGTCTAGTTGTGAATATTTTCTTTTCTAAGCCCCATTTTTAGAGCTTTTCAAAGATTAGATCGAATGATTGACTTGGTTGCTCCGTAACATTAACTTTATCTCAGGGACCGAAAATAATAAATAATCTTGAATTTTCAAAGGAAAGAATCAATCATAAGGAAATATCAGAGAGATAATTCAAGCACATCGTTTTGATCGTTTTCCACAATATTTTTAGAAAATCATATGCTTTTTAAATATTTGATTTTCATTTCTTTTTTATCAGAAATATTTGTCAGATTCTGATTTTTATTTCTTTATTTTTTATCAGAAATATCTGTCATATTCAGATTGTTTATATCAAATGATTTTGTTTGATTACGTGTTCGCTGGGTAATAATTAAATAATGAACACAAGTTTATCCTAAAATATGTAAATAAAAGTCAAATAAAAATCAGAATAAGACAAATATATATTTCTGAGAAAAAAAATAAATCCGAAACTAACAAATATTTCTCACAAAAACAATAAAAATTATATTATAAATGTGATAATTGTTACATTCTCTGCTTTATTTTGCTAAAACCAACCAATTACATTGTGATACGAGTACGAGTATTTGGGATCATTGTCTTGCTGGAAACACAAACGTAGTGGCATTTTCTTCTCAGCATATGGGAGATTGACATTTTCCCACACCACTACAAGAGAAATATACACAAATTTACCATGTGTAATTGTTTTTTTTTTGTGGGTTAAATTCATGACCCTTTTTGGTTTTCTTACATTTTGTGGAGCATCATTCCCAAACAAATTAATTTTAGCCTCATCGCTTCAGAGTCTATCTTTCCTCAATAATAAATTAACTGTTTCCTCATCAATCTACCAATTTTATAGAAGCAGTAGAACAAATGGATTTGAAAATAAGCTTAATGCAGACTTAGAAGGAGTTGCGGTAAATGTATGGTGCTTCATTAAAGATTGTATCTCATATTTTACGCACCAAGATTAAAAATCAACTTTCAATGGGCACGTTAACCTGGTCAGACCACATTTCAACAAACTGTGGAAAACATGCTCCGTAGCTTGTGGCCAACACAATTTTGTACTCCATTTAGGATCCGACTGCTCCTGGCGATAATTCACTTGATTCCTAAATTAACATATGACTGTGAAATATGTTCAAACTGTCATGCAAAAAGCAGATCGAGGCTAAAGATTACATTTAATAATATAACAAGATACGTCTTTGGTCTCAAACTCTTTGGAAATCGGCAATACAACTGCTACTACTCTAGGAAAATTTCCGGGGTTCTTCTCGACGACATCCCTCATAAAAATAAAAACGTTACAACTACTTCACAAAATAATCAGCTGTAATCAACCCGACGAAATGTACAATCGTCTTAATTTCACCCGATCTGAAAGGGAGAAACCAAAAAGGCATATGAGATATCATACGCTAATATCGGACTGGCAATTCATTATACCCACTATACGTCTCTGGAATACTATCCCAGCAAAAATTAGGGCAACAAGCAACGCATTCGATTTTAAGAGAAAAATTTTTCACTTCTATTCTCGAACGTAACTTTTATTTTTCGAATATTCTGATATAAAGTAATTAAATTTAGACTCTGCACACAATTTAATTTAGACACCTTTATTCTAATTGTCGTAATTCGTAGTTGCCTAACGAAGACGTTTTTCGTCGACAGCTTTCAATTATTATTCCAGTTGTCGTAACCGTTGCTTATCGATAATTGTTTGCTAATATTTGGCATTCTATAAAAATTTGCGACGGCGCGCCGTTAATGTACTTAAACGACTCCGATTTTGTCGTCACAATTTTTATTAACGACTAGAAAGTGATTTGAAAGAGTTATAGAGTAAAATGGAAAAAGTTTAAAAAAATATAGTTATCGAAATAGACCATAAACCTCTGGAAGAGTGGAAAAAAATCCTGCTCTTGCATTAGGATTTCGTAAAGGAACAATTCTCTGCAATTTCAAAGCAAATTGGGAAGAAACTGAAACGGATTTAAATGCGCTTGGTTCACCAAGAAGATTAGCGAATGGGTGGCTGAAAGTAAGATAACCATGCAAATTAGTAGTACATTACAGTAATTTAATTAAATTTTTCGAAGGTTTGGCAATACTTAAAATTTAAGGTCAAAAAGAAAATGGTAACTAACAAAGCTGAGTGCAATTCCACCGATAGTGGAAGATTTTAAAAATGTACTTTCATTGCCCTTTAGAAGAAGCTGTAAGCTGCAATAGACCCAAATTAAAATCATTTCCTACGCAGAGTTGATAAGATTCCTGGGTTAAAAACCTTAATGTAGATGTCAATTTATTTTTTTTAGAAATAAGTGTATGTAGATCGAACTCCATTCTTTAAATTGCATTCTATAGCATCCAGCAGATATTTAAAAACTGCTTTAGTCAGCCGAAAGTATTTTTCAGACCTGTTTATGAAGTAACAAATTGTTATTTTGTAAAAGTGTGGTTTCGATACTTACTTTTACGGTAAGTTGTAGATGTCGGAATTCCTTCTGAGAAGTTTTCCTTCATCACTTGACTCAGCGTTTAAATCACAAGCAAAAAACCTTTTCTCGCAAAAAATTATAATAAAATAATTTAGCCAATTGAAATACTAGAAATGTGTTATTTGATGTGTTAAAAAAACTATAAATTGTCGTCGTCGCAATAAGAATTGTTATAGAAATCCAAATAAGTAACGAAGTGACGGCCACTATAACAAACATTGACACTGAAATACAAACGACGACGATATATACAGCGACAATTGGATGGAATAAGGGTGATTATTATAAGATTCAATTGTTTTAAATTGCAATACTCTAATGTAGTTCACATCAGGATAATTAATTTTTCTTTTTTGTAATTATTTTCAACTTATTAAGTTTCGTTGTAGAAGCTCTCGCAAATAAATAAATACAAATAAATACGAAGTACTTTCCGAAACGATATTATTTATTTTATCTTTAATCGCCTGAGATGACTTAAAGGAGTTTCGGTTCGCCTTGTATTTTACACATCAAAGTCTCCTTTTATTCTATTTTGGCACTTAAGGTTACTAACAACAAAATCTTTAAATCGTTCAATTAAATTTGCTATAAAATTAAAGGACTCATTCTGTTATCGAGGCCTCTGAACAAGTATCTGCTCTTCAACCGTGCAATTCAGAGTTCGATTAATCTTAATCTCTCATTGATGTTCATAACAGATTACTTCATATTGTATTAAAATGAGATAACAAACATAAAAATGTTAAGTTCGACCTTCACTTTTGGAAAATGCAAAATGAATTAAAAAAGTTCCTCTTTTATTGGCCATAAAAATTCGCTTATTTTTAATGAATATTTCTCTGAACGCTTATAAAACGGACTGTAAACAATGGAATTTATTATACTAAAACAAAACATTGTTGACAATTTTAAGTAAATTGGAAAAAAAATTCTGCATTCAAAACAATAACAGAGAAATTGTAACAGGCCCATCAGAGTACCTATTTTAATGGCCACATGTGTACATATTTTTCATTAAACACATTTATTAACGCTCTGTTCCACTAGTATGCATGAGAAAATATAGATTATTTTATTCAAAAACTTTGCAATTGCAACTAGAAAATGGACATACATACTTCCATCATTGTTGCAATATTAGTAAAGATACTCTGTGGACGTTTTAATGTGCTGCAGCCAAAGCACTTGACATAAAACGTGCATATTAAATTGTTTCCAGTAACGAAACAAACCATCTAGAAAGAAAAAAAAGAAACACACGAAACGAATTGATTTGAAAAATGGTTGGCAGATCACAAAAGGGAACTTTATGTTTTTCTTTTCTTCATTAAACAATTGACCGCAAATATTTTGAAACAAAAAATAATGAGAAAGGATTTTAATGTGAGTAAAGTTAAAGTGAGAAAGTTAACGAGTTTTTTTAAAGGGTTAGTTTTCGATAGAATCATAATCCGACCTAAACAGATATGAAAGTTAAATATCCAATGAATTTTTACATAAATAGTATGAATTAGGTTTGTCGTTCGAATAAAAATTATTCCAATAATTCGAACAATTTTTTTCATTTTTATTCGAACGAACAAATATTTTTTAATTTAGAACAAAGAATTATTCGAATAATTTTTTTTTCGAATAATCGATCATTAAAAATAATTAATGAACGACGTATAAAATCATTAAATACTTTAAAATTATTCTTGAATTCTATAAATTTCCTATCTAATACATTCTTTTTACAATATGTCGCCAGAAGCTAAACAAAGAAGTACGCAAATGCTTTGTTTTCACGATTATTTTGTGATTAGGATATGTACTGCGAAGGACCTCAACTACGATGAAGAATTAAATGACGTTTCTGATCTAAAAAAAATGTCTGTAAATAAAGTAAGAAATTGTACGAACGAAAAAATCGTTAAAAAGATTGATGATGATCTGAACTACTCGTATTTAGAAAAATCAAAGAAAAGAACAAACAAACTTGATATGCTCTTTAATGGTGTTTCAACCGTCAATTTTTTATATTTTTTTTTCGTTCGAATTTTTTGAACAAAATTTCAAAATTATTCGTTTATTCGAACAAAAAAAAATATCATGAAATTTTATTTGAATAAATAAAAAACACGAATAATTGACAACCGTAGTATGAATCCAGCATGACTTTTCGAAATAATTTTCATTCAAGTTAAGAACTGTGAAAGCAGGGCAAGTTTAAAATTACGCGAAAACTCTTTTGAAAAGTAAGAAAACAAAAAGGCACCAAAAAGCCTAAAAAATGGCACAAAAAGGCACAAAATAAAACTAAGAGTTTTCGGATTTGATTAAAAAAAACACATAAGATTTAGAGAAATAAACGAAATCTTTATTTGAGTCGATGGAACGATCTACATATCGTTACCTTAGGCGGAAAAAGTGCTAAGTCCACTTTTCGTCGAAATTGAGATTTTGATGCAGCTTGCTAGTATAATTCAAAATATATCATTTACAAGCAAAAATAATACCATTATTTTGTTTTTTCTTGCTGGAATGCAGTGGTAGGCAAATATGCTAAGTCCAAAAAAAATATTTATTTTAAAAGTAAGAAAATATGCCAAGTCCAGTTGAAAGGAACAAATTTTTCTTTAATAAAGTCTATTCTTTTCAAGTTGGATTATGAAGAATTACAGCAATTTGGCAATAGCTACAATATTAAATATCTACTTTGCATTTCATATTATTCGTTAAGTCAAAGTTATTACAGTTTTAAATGCTTTTGCATACATTGAGTTTTTTTGGTCATTTTCAAAATTTTTTCGTCCTTGTTACAACTACACATCTAAATACAATCTTAAGTATTTACTGTCTTCAGTCGAATTATATACGGGTTTGTGAATTTTAAAAAATATAAAATACTGCAAAATACCATAATTATACAGTACTTCGGTCCTTTGTGAAAAAGAGAATCCGAAAAAAATTATTTTTTAAAGTGACTGCTGTACCTACCAAAATCGAAATATCATAATGAGCAACGCCTTACAGAATGCAGCAGTTCAACATAACATAACGATTGAAGAAAAAATCTTGGAAATTGGCCACACACAAATGGAAGTTGATAGTGTACACTTCATCATTGAACGTCCAATTAAAAAGAGAAATATTGCTGGCCCTGCTGAATATATTGATATATGCAGAACAGCCCGGAAAAAGCCTGATCCATACAACGTTACATATTTGGACTTTTCGTTTTTTAAACATGCCAACACCTTGCAATTTTGTTAAAGCATTCGGCCTGGACGAGATAAAGGAGATCACAAGATAACGGATATTTGTGCAATTAAATATACACCAAATTGTGAAATAAAGTATAAACATCGTTTCACCGAAGAGTGGAAAAATTTATCACAGAAAATAAATAAAAATATAAAACCTATTTATCAATTTTTCGAGGAAAATAAAAGCAAGAAAAGATGAAGACCTGCAATTTTTAAAACTGACTTTACCCAAAGACCATCACCATTTTTATGATGATCTACCTCATCTATGACTTGTTTTTCTAAATATTCTGTACCTATTTTTTTAACATAGGAAGCTTCCGCTTAAAATAAATATACTATTGAATTTAACATAATGGAAGTTCCCTATATCGCAAAAATATACCTTTTTATTATAATTTATTTCTTTTTCTTTAAACTAATAATTCTTATTCTTATTTATTGTTAACCAATTAATATTTTGCTTATCAGCACCAATAAAATAACTACATTCTTGTAAACACCAAATACAATTACTTTTTTTTTACAGCGAAAACCGCTGCAAAGTATTATCCTTCATAAGGAACAACTCCTTAAATGAAATTCCAGAAATAAAAGAAAACATATTTAAGGAAAATATGCTAAGTCCCTACTAAAATCGTGAAATTTTAAGGAGCAAATGCGTTAAGTCCAGAAAAGCCTATAAGTCCGCAAATGATTTATTTTAAAATGCTACTACTACTGGTAATTTAAGAGGATGGACTCAAGAAAAAAACTGCATTTACAAATTTTCAAAGAGTCTACTAAAAAAATTTTGAGAGTTTTATGTCTCTCATGTATAATTAGAAAAAATGGACTTAGCACTTTTTCCGGCTAAGGTAACAAGTAAGGTAAAAAATTTATACACTTCTATTTTTTAAGAGCTTTCGGACGTGATTTAAAAAACGGACAAACAAAATTTTGATAAATGTATGAAATCTTTATTTGAGTCGATAGAACGATCTATATAATTCAATGTTTAAAGATGATTTCTTGTAAATGTTGACCGTGGCTAAGCCTGAAATGGTTGGTTCATATCGGCCGATATTTCGCGAATAAATTCTTCAATATTGGCTTCCAGTGCGTTAACCGTTGCGAGCTTGTCTCTATAGACATTAGTGCTGGGAAAGTATTGCGTATTGTGTACCGAGTATCGAGTATTTCCTTTTTTTGGTTACTCAATACTCGAAAGTAGTTACTCGATACTTTCAGAGTTGTATTTTTAAGCAAGTTGAGTGGCTAAAATAGTGCATAAAAATACATCACTGTATAAAAAGACAACTTGGTGTAAGATTCTTTAATCAAATCAAAACTAAATAATTTTTTTTCTTTTTCGAGAACAATTAAATTACTTCTTAAGTTTTTGTTAACGTTAAATTAAATGATAGCTTTACATTTTTTTTTATTTAATAATAAAAGACATACAAAACCAATAATAGTTGAAGATCTACTCTTAATTTTTGAAGAAACTACTTCAATTTGTAGATAAAAATTTGCGTTACAAATTCAAAAAATCCTTTAAAAGTATCGAGTAGTATTGAGTACCCAAATGAAAAGTATTGAATATTATTGAGTAATGAAAAGTAGTAGAATTTGCCAGCACTAATAGACATGAACTTTAGCACTGCCCACAAAAAATAGTCTAGAGGGGTTAAATCGCACGATCTAGGCGGCCAATTGACCCGCCCCCAATGTGAAATAGACTATTCATCGAACTCGCCTCTCAATTGAGCCATTGTTTCACGTGCTGCGTGGCATATGACACCGTCTTGTTGAAACCACATGTCAAGCCAAGTCCAGTTCTTCCATTTTGGGCAAAGAAAAATTTGTAATCATCGCATTATCGGCGCCGAATAGATCATTCAATAATTTTTTTGGTATTGATGTGACGTCGATACTGACAACTGGAATAAGTGTGATTATTCGAAAACGAAAAAAATCTCTTATAAACGAATATCTCGAATAGAAGTTTTTCTGAGTGCTTGTAGAAATTTGGAACGATTCTAGCCAATTTCAGTAAACTAAAAAGAATGTAAGTTCTCGAGTATATTTTTTTTTTTTTTGAGGTGGAGAACTTTAAATTGGAAACACTGTTTTCCGTGACAGTAGATTTAACGAATCTCTGTTGTTGTGTGGTTAGTTTTCTTTGGGAATTCAACATGAGTTACGCTGGAACACTTTTCCAAACTAATGTAATTTATTAAGAAAACCGTGATTCAATTCGAAAATTTATTACCACTATGTGGATGTGGAAACTTTTCATCACCTCGAGAAAGCCCGGGAGGGTCGCTAATTATAATGATTATCGTATATTTTAAGTTTTTTATATATTTTTTTTAATTAAAACTATTTTATTAGTTAAGTCACAAATGCAAACAACATGCTGGTAAACTAACTCTTAACACATATTTCCTTTTAGATTTTGTAACCATACAGAGAGAGCAGAGCATGGTGTAGAAATGTTTGTCTTCATAACTTTTTTAGGTATAGAAAATTAACTTGAATAAAAAAAGAAAAGTGGAAAAGATGAATAACAATTTGAAATTTCTTCTAAGAAAACTTAAATATAAATAGTCACAATTACGTGCATTTCATATTTATAAGTAAAAAAAGCCACAAAAGATAATAAAAAAATATTAAACAACATGAATGGTTAAACTTTTCAAGATGTGTATGTTTTGTATACATATTTTCCGTTTAAAAAATGTTTGAAATGTATGAAAGTGAATATGTTTCCACGATTTTGGAGAGTATTAACAGCACTTTTAAATAAATTTGTTGAAAATCATAAAAAAAGATCACACAAAGTGAAAGTAAATGTTTACAGAATAACAAAGTTTAAATTAGTTGTAATATATTTTTATAAAAAATTATTTAATTATTATTTCTTTAAACACAATGAAATTCGAAAATATATAATTTGAAACGACGACTTCATAAATATTAATAAAAAGTATGAATTCGTTCATGCACAGTATGATTTGATTTTTTTTTATAATTACAAATTTCAAAAACAATAAAGCGCCTTAGAAAAGAAAAAAGGAAGAAAATTATAAAATTAAATTTGTTATCAATAAATTCACGCTCTTTCTTTCATGTATTCCCGCCGAGTTCAATACTCAGTTTTTTTAAACATTTTCTTAAAACAAAAAGTAAAGTGCAGTTCCATATGAATTTTATTAAAAACTTTTAACTTGAAAGTTAGCAAGTTGATTTGTTTAAATGTTTTAGCTTTCTTCATGAATTGTGGTGATGACCGCATAAAATTAATTTCTTTACAATATTCAAAAATAGAAAATGCTGTCTCGCAACTAATCGATTGTTAAAGAACTGAGTATTGCAAAATCTCAAGACGAAAATTAGAATGCAAATGAATTGGTAAAATAAAACAAAGTACAGAACAAATTTTTACAATACGCTTCGACATTAGTCCCGGTTCAGACTATGAAAGTTTTCTTTCTGAAATTTTCTCTAATTCTCTTTTGAACTTTCATTCACGTCTACACATTGAAATTTTTTGTTATGAAATTCAAGATTTTTGTATGTTTATCTTCACATTCTTTTTTTTGTACACAAATTTTTGCTGTCACCACCAGGAAAGAAAAGAAAAGTAAAGGAAATTCAAAAATAAAGCTGCAGCCATTTTCAGTTTGAAAGTTACGAATAACAAAACACAAGAGAATTTCAAAGTACATGAAAGAGCGTACCCCTTCCTAATCTTCTCTCCCCGTACACCTACAAACCAACAGTTTCAGAAAGAAAAATTTCATAGTGTGAACCGTGACTTAGCTGGAATGTCTTAAGTGTTTCTGAATAATCCACGGTGGAACTCCTTGGAAAGGAGAGCATTCTTTAATGTGGCGTACTCTTAGGCGTTTTCTAGGAGGAACATTTCAATTCAATATTGCTGGAGTGTGGAGTATGTCCAGAAAAATAGAGATTGTCTTAACTGAAGTAAAAAATATTGTCGTTGCCTACGCAATAACGATTGATAAATTATACCCATCAGTTTAAGTTTTGGCCAGCACTGTACTTTAAATCATTTTCCAATTTCAGCAGATTTCACTAATCACTTTGAAACAGCAATACTTCTAGTATATTTTTTCTTTTTAATTTGTAAGCTTCTTGAGCCTCAAAATGTTGTTGTTTAAATGAACACATGTAGCAGTCACTCATTTTAATGATGCTGACCGTTAATGTTTTGCTTCACCCACCAACTAAATTTATCTTTGTGGCACATATCACAATGATCTTGATTGCTGGCCAATGTTGATGATCATTTAGACATTTGACTTGAAATTTCTCCGTACCGTATCTGCGAAATTGTATTGAACGCACATTTAACACTGGTGGCCTGGCCTACATTTGGCCTAAAGGTATTTCCAACTCAATCACGTTTTCTTTAACTTTTTTCCTTTCGCTGTTTGTAAATTTTTTAATTTTTTATTTGTATTTTCTACTGCATTCATTTTTTTAACAGTTTTTGAGTTTCCATGTTTTTGCATACAACTTCATAATTTATGGTGGTTTTAAATGCGTATGATTCGTTTTGTTTTTTTTTTCAGTTAGATATTGTTTTTTTTCACAATTAAATTTTGTGTCAAAATATACGCCTCAAATAAAAGATTCTTAATCAGGCTAAAGTTTCTCTGTTCAAATAACACTTTTTTTAAGGGGCACTCACAGTTTAAGCTTTGTAAACCCCACATTTGCTAAATGTTTTTATGAGAAAGTGAAAATCCCATACACCGACTTCACTGTCTTTGCTTTCTTGGGGCAGAATTCATTTAGCAAAATCCAATGATTTAAATATTGTTTCATTTACGGTGAATACTGGTAAATGAATTCTTGTTCCATTAAGAAATTCATCTGAATCGCAAAGGAAAAGTACTAAAACAACTAATTGAATCGGTCGCATTAAATGAAGAAAAATTGCAAGAGTATAGTTGCACTAGTGTCAGTTGGAGGCGGCTCAGAGCTCAAGTGAACCAAGTCATAAAATATGAAAAGTTTCAAAACTAGTACGAAATTCTCCACAAAGTTTAACTCTATTTAGTTCTGTAACGGACTAAGTGAAAAAGTGTTTCGTTCCTAAAACCCAAGTCAATGGCTCTCATTTTATATTTTTTTCGAAGTAGTTCATTTACTGAAACTCAAGATATCTTCGAACTGTCTTCTTGTGACTGGGTTCATTTCAGCTGTGAGCCCTGCAATTGTACTATACAATACAAAGATGCGAGGGAAAATCTATAAGTATTAACGAATCAGTCCCACGATTGCTTTTATTATCGATAGTGAGAAAATGTCGCATCCATGTTGTCTATACTTTTCATGACTCAAAACTACATCGGGGATTTCGCCAATGATTTCCCAAGTAAGTGCTTAAACTCCTTATCCTGAACGAGGTTCCTCTTTTATCTACATCCACATTTAAGTTTATTTACGCAGATGTGCTTCCATTAACTCCTCTTTGATTTCCTTCGGTCTTTTAATTTCGAAGTAAAAGTATTTGTGATTTTTTTTTTATCCAAAGTGATTATTATTTTGGCTAAAGTTCGTAACATTTTTTAGTCAGAAAGAATTGGACATGAGGCAATATTCCAAAGCAACAAGGGAAAATTTTAACACCAATTAATTTCAACTTACACGGCAGAACAAGTAAAGTAAAAGTATTTGATTTTTTTAATTTTTAAAAAAATAGAAAAAATTTCTCAATCAATCGATTGTTAAAAAAAATAAATGAATGCCGGAATAATCCAGTCGCATTGTTTTAAATTCTTAGTGATTCGTAAATGATTTTGCAAATACTTGTTGGCTTCTCACGTAGTCCCAATTATTATAATTATTCCAATCGAATTATATTTATTTCAGGCTCATAAAGTTTTCAAACTTTCTCAAGCCTTCTATTTAAGATTTGAAAGTTCTCGTATGTAAAATGTGTCTACAGTGCACAGTGAGCCGGAATTGAAATAAATCTGACAGTGAAAATTCTCGGCGTCATACAAAATTATTCATTTTGCTGCTAGATACATGAGCAGAGAATCCGGAAATATTCTCTAGAAACTAAGCATTAAATATGCCTCTAGTGACTACTTCCCATTTCTAAACCTAAAGAAATGGCTCGGTGGAAAGAGATTTAGCTCCAACGATGAAACTCTTTACCAAACAAATGCCTATTTTAAGGACCTCGAAAAATCCTATTTTTTGGAAGGGATACAAAAACTGGAGAAACATTGGACTAAGTGTATTGGGCTAAAAGGAGACTATGTTGAGAAATAAATGGCTTTAAAAAATTTTTTTTCCTACTTAGGTAGCTTCAATATCAATCCGCCCTCGTATATAAAACAAAAAAGAGTTTATTATAATATGTCAGAGAAACGTATTTTACACAAAAACAAACATTCTACGCGAAAAAAACAAAAGGTATGTTTAGCAATAACAAGTATTTTTAAAATTTTTCTTCGTCGTAGTCTTTTTTGAGACCTTTTTACGTTTTGGTTGTGAGGAACATGAACCTTGGTCCGCGTCCGGTTCAAGAACGTCTATACTAATTTCCGCCTTTCGTTTCTTTGAAGCCAACTATACACTGTAGACGACACTAAACTCCTTTTCAACACTCATTTTTCATTAATGCAAAAGACCAATAGAAACGATTATAATATAATGACGTAGAATATTATGTTCGTTTGGCGTAAAATATGTTTTTCTAGCATATAATATTGTTGTTTTATCTTATAAATCGATGTATTTTCCTTATTTCAGTTTTTAAAAAACAGTATTTTTCTTATTAGTACTTCTTTCTCTTCACCTTTAGTAAACTTTTAAACAAATTATGATTTTTCGTATTTCACCACGTGAAAGAGCGTCCCAAACTCTATCCGAATCGACAAGAAAGTGAAAAATTTTTTTTGACACGTAAGGTCCGTTTTCATAGACCAGATCACATATTGTAGATTTTTAAGACTTTATGTTGCGACTTGTAGCTCTGAGACGCTGCTGAAGTCAGGAAAGTTGTAAAAACAGAAAAAAAAATCTGCCACTAGATTTTTTTATATTAAATTGCACCTAAAACTATCAAAAAACTCAATATTTCAATTCAAAAAACACTTTTAATAATTTTGGCCAGCTTTTTGACTCAAATACTCCTGTGTGTGATGGCAGAAATGTAGCAACATATTTTAACCGAATGATGTCCACATGAGATGAACCATCAGAATTTAAGACAGATTTAAAACTGATTTTTGCTTTCGTTGCGAAACCATTTGTAAGAATTTTCAACAAAAAAATGTCAATAGAGTATCAAAATATGCTCTAAGAGTCGAATTTGCTCTATAAATTAGAAAAATAAATAAATTAATATGCTCTTAAGAAAAATGTAAAAAAATTGCTGTAAAGTGTAAAATATACAGAAATATGCACTAAAAAATCGATGCCAAAATTTATAGAAATTACTGAAATGCATAAATATTACCCAGTACACAATTATAATTTTCCAAATTCCTCCAACTTTTTTTTTCAATTCAGCTAATGATTTCTTAATAACGCAAAGCAAAGTACATTTAAGCTTCTTCAATTAGTTTAAGCACAAGAAAAAAAATAGCAAGAAAAATACTTCATTAAACATCTTTAATTACAGTTGACTTGATTTTCCACTTGAGTTTTGGCTAAAAGAAATAAACGAAATAATTCCTTTAGCTTTTCTGCAACTCTTAAAAATATCTGGCGTCTTTTTATATATTTTCTTTAACTGTTTTTTGCATTTTATTTTCTTAATTTTTATCTTTTTTTTTTTGCTCGATGACAAGCAACTAAAATAAATGTCTTGTGAGGAGGTTCATATTTTGACACTAAATGCAATAATTCATTCATTCAAATAGCCAAGTCAAGTAAATTCAACTCAACTCAGTTCAACTCAACTGAAGTCAAGTCATTCAAGTCACCTTCTGTTGTCACTTAAAAAGAAAGAAAGAAAGAGTATGCCTGGCCTGGGATTGCATCTAATTGTAGTTCGTGAGTTAAAGTGGGTACTTTTCACACCATATTTCTTTTGCAATCTCATTTCATTTGCTCAAAACGGCCTAAATTTGTGGAGGTGAAGAAGGCATTTAACAGTAGATTTTATGGTATTTGTTGTTTCAATGCCTTTTCCTGTAACAGTTGGCGGCTTTTTAAATGAAGTCTTCATTAGCATTTAACAAAATTAGAAAACTGTTGCAAATTAGCAAGCTCATTGGAAGTTTTAGCTTAATTTGTTGTTAATTAGCAAATGTAGTTGAAAATATTTTAATTTGACAAATGGCAGACAGGTGCAAATGTTTATGAAGGAAAATCTTTTTAACAAAATATAAAAATACCAAAGAGGAAAAACAATCACAAGTTTGACTTATTAACTGGCGAAACTTTTTTTCGTGAACTGATTATATGCCTTCAAAGAGGATAATGAAAATATGCACAAACTTACTTACCATTGATTGTCGATAGAGGAAATTCTGAAAATAAAAAGAAAACAAAACTTTCATTAGTTCGAGATGGATTTCAAATATTATAAAATCAAAGGATTTTATCTCTTTTAAATTGAAAAAAATAAACATAATCAGTTTTAAATTCATGTTTAAAATTACGTAAAAGATTATTGACAATTGACAGTTGCTTTGTGACTGGTTCCGTTTGCCATTTTATCATGAATAGACTCACACTAGAGCGTCGCTTACAAATTGTTGTATTCTCAAAAACACTCTAAAAAATACGGCAAAAATAGAAAATTTCATAATTATTAAATTTATTATTCGAGGCAGGGGGCGAATTACAGCATTTGATATCGAACGAAATCCAACACAAAATTTTTGGAATTTATATGGAAATTTCGTTCGATATCGAATGCCGTAATTTGCCCCCAGGTCTTGATATCTTATTTCATAGAATTTCAAAAAGTTTTGTTTGAAATAAGATATCAAATAATAAATTTAATAATTATTTAAAAAGGATTTTATTTTCCGTTTTGCCTTATTAATGTGCTGTCAGAGAATCCAAGCAATCGTACTGAGTGAACAATTTGTATAAAAACCACTCAGTTATTCGAGTAGCTTCTCTATATATTTTCTACTCAAGTCGATTGCTTGGATTCTATGAACAGCACATAAATACTTTCATTGTCACCCAAAGGGTATTGTATAAAGTTTGTAAAGAAAATAAAATAGATTCATATGAAATATTACTTGTTTGTTCGGTTTTTGAATAGGTTTCAGAGCCTTTTACTTTCGTAATTTTTAAAATTCTCATTGGTTTTTTTAAAGTTTTTGTATAAGATAAGTACGAAAGAACAAATACGTGTGACATCGTGGGCCAGGCAGTAAATAAATTTTAATTCAGGGGTGATTTTTAAGAGCTTTCGGATTTGATTTAAAAAATATATAAAATTTAGAGAAATGCATAAAATCTTTATTTGAGTCGAGAGAACGATCTTTATAAAATTCAATGTGTAAAGATGATTTCTTGTTGAAACTACATGTCAGCCAAGTCCAGGGGGCAAATTACGGCATTCGATATCAAACGAAATTCCATACAAAATTTTTTTTAATTTGTATGGAAATTTCATTCGATATCGAATGACGTAATTTGCCCCCAGCTCTTCTATTTTGGGCAAAAAATAAATTGCAATCATCGCACGGTAACGCTCGCCATTCAATGATGTTACTGGCTCATAATACACACCAAACAGTGAATTTTTCGGGATGCATTGGCAGTTCTTGAAATGTTTCTGGCTGCTCTTCACATCAAATACGGAAACTTTGCTTATTCGACGCTGAACACAATTATCCGACAAAAAAGTGAATGAATTTTGATAATAAAATGTAATAATCTGCATGCGATTGTTTGTTTCTTTGTAAGCGGATTCTTGGTTAAATTAAAGACCAAACTGAACATGTTTAACAGTAACATGTTACACGAAAACAGCTGCCAAAACCTGCTAAAAACAGTTTTGCCAAAAAGAAAGTTGCTCAAATATCTCCCTTAATTATCAATAAGTTTAAAGCTTTTATTCATTTAAAAAAATGGTCCTAGAACAGCCTTGTTAAAACAGATACTTAACAACGATGATAAAACATGGAAATGAGCATGACATTTAATTTAATGTTAGTAAAATTATGTCAAATGTAGATGCCATGTAAAGCACCCCATACACGTTTCAATTCAATTGTCAAATTAGTCTTCAATTGAATTGATTCTTGACCACACACTTCATAAACTGAATTGAAGATTTTCAATAAATTGCCAAATTTATATGTTTGTTACAATTACAAAATTTAAAATTAAAAACTTCTATTGTACTGACTGAAAAAACAAAAATAATTGCAGAATGCATTCATTTTATTTTTGTAATTCGGGCTTTTTATTTTTCAAAGTGCTAGAGAGTTATTATGTATTTCGATTCGAAAGAAAACATTTTCGAAATACAATGCACAAGCATACAAATACGAATGATTTCCGTTTCGAATCGAAATGCATAATAACCCCCCTAGATTTTCTTCGAACAATCGGAAAATTTCTCTCTAAGCATCCATGTTTGTCCCCAATCTCATTTTTATATTTCTTATTTAAAATTAAAGAAATACTTTTAACGTTTTCTTTGCAAAAGTAAACTACAAACATAAATTTTGACCGGTGATCAAGAGACTCGAACACACACAGAACAATCGAATTGAAAGATTTACTAGCCAACTTCAAAATCTTTTGATTTTTCTTCAACCAACTCGACAGCTGCTAAACTATTGAATTGGCAGAGCCATACACGCCTTGATTTGGACAACAACCGACTCAGTTGCCAATTGGATTGCAATGTGCAGGGGCGTATACTCGTAATGCACATAGAAGGGTGTTTTGAAAATTCAGCATAAAAAAAAAAATCGAAATTTTTGGCAGAAAAAATGTAACTAAAATATAAAAAAATACACATGCAGACATTGAACGAAAACGGCAACGCACCACTTGCGAAAGTAACACCCAAAACTCTTGAAAACCAAACAACGACAGCGCCCAGGTTGCACTTAAAATATAATTGCCAACGAACCGTGATGGTGTACTCACTCAGAGCTTTGTTAGATTTTTCTTAATATATTTTATTTATTTTACTTAATTCATTCTAAATCTCCCTCAAATATCAACCACATCCAAGCTTTTAAATAACACAACGCTTTAAGTCAATTAAAAGCAGATTATTTGCATCAATAGATTTATTTGTTAGCAAATAAGGAAACGCATATTGTCAACGCACTCTGCACAAATGACACACTTAATTACGGAATTTCCGTTTTAATGCATTTCAAATTAATGCACTTTAAAGTCACTGCTACTGAATGGCAGAGTAAAAATTATATAAAAAGCAATTTTAAATAAAATATTTATTTTTTTCTTCTAAATTTCTATAAACACCACATTATTTGTCATTAGTACAGCAGCAGTAGTGTAGTCTCAGTTACTGACCTATTTACCTCATAGTCTACATTACATTATATTGCATTGCATTGCACTGCAATGCATTACATACACCCATACAAGTGGCACATACATACATTGCACATACACTTGTGTTTAGAGCTGCATGAGTAATGAGAGATTTTTCTTTGTTTTTTTTTTTTTTTGTTCCTTTTATGCTTTTGCTAATGTGTGTTAATACATTATTTCATGTCATCATGATTTAAAAAAATATTAAAAAAAAAACATGTTTCTACTGCCACGTCCGTTTTCCATCATGGAGTTTTTCTATTTACTCCATCACATTGCTGTTAATGGAAAACTGAATAGAAGAAAAATGGAAAAATTATTTGTAAACTAATACAAACATTTTTCCCATTGTCACTTTCAATAAGACAAGGAAGACTTGAAAAATCAAGACGGCACAGTAAGTTGCATGCAACATTAATAACAACAACATAGAAAGAAAAATCATCCAGGAAGAAGCAGAAGAAAAATATTGCATACAAAACAAATAAAATAAAACGAAAACTTAAAAAATAATTTGTTCTTTCCGAAATGCATTCATATTCATTCCCTCTAAAGCGGACATAAAGCGCTTAATACGACGAGCATTGATGCCAGTTAGAAGAAATATATGTATGAACGTCGATGTGAGTTTGGAATTTTCTTTATGCATTTTTACTGGAAAGTATTTATTTATTTATTTATTTTATAATGAATCAAGATTGCCACTTTATCACGCATGCTGCAAGCAACAAGGCACAAAATAAGACACTTATGAGTAGATGTTTTGTTTTAAACTTACTTGTTTTTATATTTCCTCCTTTATATTTCTTTTTTTGTTTTTGTCTTTGGCCAACGGATTTCTTTGTTTTGAGAATTACTTTCTGACGACATTAAAATGTTCATGTAGTGAAAAATTCTTAACGAAAACTATGAAAAAAAAATTCCAGATAAAATGAAAAGTAAAATTAAATTATGCTGATAGACATGAAAAAAGATTAATAATGATGACGAAAGTGGGAGCAAATTTTATTATGTTTTATCAGTTTCATTTCAAATTGAAACAATGTGCGAAAATTGTCACAAGGTTATGGGATCGATTATACGGTGATAGAAGTACAGTGCGAGCTCGATTTGTGCAACAGGCTACTTTTTTTAGTACACCGTCACCGTATTCAAAAAATTATTCCAATCAGTGCAATTGGAAATTTTTTATCACATTTATAATCAATCACTCCTTCACTTGGGTTTCTCATTGAGAAACCTAGATCTAAAAAATAAATTGTGTTTACCCAAAGAATCCCATTTAAAAATCATTTGATTATTTAATAACACTGGTCAACAGGATGGAAAAAATTGTTTGTTTCCAGTGATATTTTTTAACGCGTATTTTTTAAATACGGCAGAAAATTTTCCCTAACAGCTTTTGTTTTTAAATTATTATACTACCCTCTAGTAAATGTTTACTTACATTTTCGTTTTTTATTGAACTCATAAATATATTTTGCTGTTGTTTTTGACATGGCTTCGTCAAGAAAATGTTATAAGTTTAATACAGATTGTTTTTGTTACATTTGTGGTGAATATATATTTGAAAAATATTGAAAATATGAAAACTGGGTATCATCAATAATTTTAAATAAAATTGTATAATCAGGACAAACCATGGGTTCCTCATATTGTATGTGAGAAATGTATAGCATGTCTACGGTTATGGTCCAGTGGAAAAAGAGATGCAGTAATGTTCGTACCACCCATCGAAACCATCAGGACGAGTGCTACTTCTGCCTTGTGCAAATAAACGGAATTAAACCTGGAAATCGAATTAAATGGTCATATCCTAATTAATCTTCTGCTCAATGACCTCAATTAAAATGAGGAGATGTACAACTCATCGCATTTAAATCCAAACTTCTGTGAACCCGAACGAAATACATCAACTGAAGACTCTGATCCAATCTACAAATTTAAGCTTTCGGAACCTCAACGATTTCAGCAGAAAGAACTGAGTGACTTAGTAAGAGATCTGAATTTACCGAAAGAAGCTTCTGAAATTTTTTGCTTACTCCGGAAACCAACATCACAATTGCTGTATTTTTCTCAAAAGAAGGATTTAGTTTTTTGTAGCGATGTTGCTGGTATTTTGCAAAAGATGGGTTTAAAAAAGTACCAACGTAGTGATTGGCGTCTTTTCATAGACAGCACCAAAAGAAGTTTAAAGTGTGTTTTGTTTCATAACGGTAGCAAGTACGGATCCAAATATTTGCAAAGTTTTAGGGAAAAATTAAGTATCAAGACCACAATTGGGTCATTTGTGTTGATCTGAAAATAGTTAACATTCTTTTAGGTCAACAAGGGGGGTGGGTACACAAAGTTCCCTTGTTTCATATGTCTCTGGGACAGTCTTGACAAACAACACCATTGGTCACAAACAGTTTTTTTTTAAGAGAAGTAACACTCAGGCAATTAGTATGCCTACCAACCAGGGATAGTGAGAGAGGACAGATGGTGAAAGAGAGAAAGCTTAATTTTTACAACTCTGATATTGCGCGCTGTGTTAGTTTTTAGATCAGTGTTGCAGCGCCTCTGATGTAAAGTAGGCGCATTAAATGTGTTTTAAGCTGTTGTAGCCATTTTATTAATTATTTTACTTCGCCGGCGATTTTGCTACAATACCGACGAAGGAGGGCGCTGTGATGTCCACTAGCACCACTGTTCAGTGACCAGAGCTATGCCTCCATCACTTAAACATTCCGACAACAACAAATACAATGGCATACTAATGCACAGTTTGGCCAGTGCGGGAAGAGCTAAAAGTACAAAAAAATTTTATAATCGTGTCTTTAGCTAGCCGAGGCCGCATCATACTCCACCTCTTCATATTAATCTCGGCATAATGAAACAGTTTGTGGAGGCGCTTAACAAAAGTAGCAAATGTTTCAATTTTCTTTCACGCAAGTTTCCTGGATTAAGTACAGAAAAATTAAATTAAATTAGACAACTCGGAGAAAGATCCTAATTTTGTCAAATCAATGACTGAAGTCAAATCCAAGGCTTGGAATTCATTGGTTTTGGTTATGAGTAATTTCCTTGGTACAAAAAACCGGCGACCATGTCGAGCTTATTCAGTACATACAATCGATCTTGCAAGAGCTAGCGTGCAACATGAGTATAAAAGTCCACTTCCTGCAATCACATTTACACAGATTTTCACAAAATCTGGGTGATTTTAGTGAGGAGCGCAGGGTGAAAGATGTCAGCAGGATCTTCGGACAATGAAAGAGCTTTATAAGAGAAGGTCGGACTTACATATTACGAGACCTGCCTACAGTCGTTCATTCTAGGAAATCCTGTAAAAGATTATTTAATAGTGTTCAGTAGAAATTTTGTTAATATAAGTATGTATTAATTTTTTTTTGTCATGATAATAATTTGTAAAAGTAAAGCTGTTGCCGATCTCCCAGTATTTTTTTTTTGACCAAAAGAAACAAAAATAATATTGATCAGTGTAATCTATACATATAATAAAACTGTAGCATGACCATGCCTGCACCAAAGAAGCAAGTTAGCTGCGCCGCCGACAATTTTGTATAAGCCAACGCCTTAAGCCAAGGCGAATTAATAACAGGTGGTCTTGTCAGCTCAGCTGATTATTATATTCTCCTTCCATTTTGTTTTGCTTGTCATAATTTTTTTATGTTTGATTTATATATAGTGTTTGACGTTGATTTTGGAAAAGAAAGCAGGTATTTTTCAAAGCGAATTAAGGCGAGTCTACCTGTTATGAATTTGCCTTGGCCTTGAACAGTTTATTTTGATATCAAAGAATGATATTTCCCAAGGCGAACTCTATTGGCTTTGCTTCTCACCAGTTTTGACGAATTAAAATAATTATGATGTTTCAAAAATTTTTAGTGAAAAATGTTGTACACAAATTGAACAGCCCTTGTCACTTGCCACGTACGTTGGCCAACCACTATAAATCGTACTTTTAATAATAAAGAAAATGTAACAATACAAAAAAATATGTATTTATATATTTTGTATAAAAAGTTGAATAAACTTTTTATTTTGACATTTTCTCACGTTTGTTTTTGCCACGAAAATAATTTGTATATTTATTTATTATTATAATGTTTTTTTTTTTTTTTATTTTACAAATTTATTCAGTTTAGTCATCCCACTGACGACACAAAACATAATAAACTGACAAGTGTCTGGGTGAAGAAGTTACTGACCATTAAAAAGAAGACAAACGATTTTAATATTTTCTGCATAAATTAATACAAAAGAAATACATTAAAAAAAGCAATGATAATTATTAAAAAATGGAAAAGAAAACAACCAGCAGCGCACACATACATATAAAAATTTTCTTAAATATTAAATTATTTGACACGCACACACCACAAACAGAATTAATTAACATAATTTTGACAAGAAACTTGAGGCAACTTCAAAACTCACACAAAAACCAGACACACAAAAGAAACTTTCATTTATTAGATAAAGAAATTAAATAAAATTCAAATTAAAAATATATAACAAAAACCAAGAAATGGCCCTGATAACAAGTGTATTTAAATATTAACAGCCGCATTCGTAAAAAATATATATAATTAAAAAAATACGTTTCAAATGCAAATTATTTTTTATGAATACGGGACTAATTATTTTCCCTTATTTGATGGCTTCCAGATTCAAAATATTTAAATGATCTTCAAATACTCGTACGTGGGAGCTAAAGCTCTAATTATGTTTAATATGTTGCTTTTGTAAGAAACTTGGTTTCGCCAGGGATGGACAATCTTTATTACAATCAATTTTTACTTTATTATTTTTAAAAATGTGAAACTTTAACGTCAACTTCATTTAGTAACAAACAAAAAAAGAATGATACCTACAAAGTCTTGAATTATTAGAAAACTAGAAAGTAGTTTGAGCAACAGAGCACTTAATTTGAAAATATGTTTGCAGTATATGCCAAAACTGTACAAGCGTAAATGTTTAAGATAGAAAAAATCTATAAATGTTCAAATAAGATATGATTTCAAAAAAAGCTACCCTGTATTTCCACCACCCGTTATTTATATCAGTTCACCCCGTTGCAAAACACATTAATCTTGAATACCATTTTACCGACAGCTATTGTTAAAATTTTCTTGAAATTTTAACACAAGTTTTTCTGGCTGTGGATTTTCTACTTCTTCGCTAAATTGTTAAAATACTTTTTGAAAAAAAAAACTCATATAGTTTTTTCTTAGAGTATTTATACTTTCGAACTGTCATAGATTTCACGTTAATTGTTGTTAGAAAACTTAATGTGCAAAGAAACTAAACGAAGAATATGCTTACTCCAAAGAAAGAACCGAAAAACGTTTGCGTATTAACTATAAATCAAGCGTGAAATTTAAACACTCGTAACGCAACATACACTTTCTAAAAACCCTTTGAAAAGATGTTTTGGTGTTGAAAAAAATTGTCTTTAACTACTTTTTAATGTTTCCACGCCAAAACCATAGAGTTTGGACAATATAATTATGGGTTTTAATTGCTTTTGTTACAAAAACAAAATAAATATAAAAAAACTAACACAGTTTCTATATATTTTCTAACAAAAATGTTGAAACGAATAAAAGCAGTAAAAAAATTATTATACGACGAGTCTTTACAGCAGTTTTGGTAGTTAAAATCTTACATTTGTAGAATTATAATAAAATCGCTGACAAGAGAGAAATAAGTTAAATGCTGTTGTTAAATTTAATATGATGGCACGTTTTCAAATTCACTTGAAAAAAAATGTCAAATTAAAATCAAGCACCAAAAAATAAAAAATTAAATAAAAAAAACTACACGAAAATGTAACATATAACACACCTTGACAATAATTATAATGTTTCTAGTTTAGTTTGGTTTTGTAAGAAGTAAAAAAATAACAAAATGTGTAGATTTTAACGTTTTATTGCTTTCGTTTTAATTTGTAAGGCAACGTTTTTATAATAAAATGTTACTTCAAATTGTGCGAGTAGAAGTCAATAAATCTTTGCGAACAAGAAGAATGATTGGTTTCTCTTAGCAATGACTCTTTTAGCTCCCCTGCGGGAAAGTTTCTGACATTTTGCCAAACCCACTCGAACAAGTTTGCCAGGACTGAATCAGAGAACTTTCTCATAGTGATAATGTCAAGTGACTCCCTTAAATGATAATGCCATGTTAAACTGATAATAGTCCTGATGGAGCTTAACACTCAGGAACAAATACCATAGACTTTTATACGTAAATTAATAAATAAATAAATAAATATTCAAATTTTAATTCTATTTTAACTGGTATGGATATCATGCAAACATGAGAACCCCTGTGGCCGAATTGTTACTGTGCTAGTCTGTTATGCAGTAGATAGCCGGTTCGATTCTCACAAAGGATTGTGCCTAAAAATTGCGCAGAATGAGCATAAAGAGTTACTGTATTAGACTTTGTTGATCTATCTAAAGCGTTCGATCAAATTGATCTTTTATTATCTTCTATATTAATAATAGGCAAACATGTTTTTTAGATCCATTTTAGTAATACTGAACCGATTTCGGAAAGATTTATATATTTTTAAACTGGTTTTTACATAGATGTACACAATCTTAATTTTATTTAAATCAGTTTGATATTTTGGGAGCTATAAGCGTTTATAAAGTTGCTACTAACACATGAAGACTTACTACACACATGCATGTATCAGCTTCAGCTTCAAAAATAAACAAAGTGTGTAGGTGTGTTTGTACAATTCGCTTTTGCGTAGAAATGAGACAGAGTTTTTTCTACATATATGTTCTTTGTATTAAGAGAGAGTTTTAAGTTTAATCCAAAAGCAATAGCTTTAGTGTTATCAGGATTGGCCTTAACTTGAATAATTCATGATTAATGGTGGCTTGCTAAGCATCAGAAATTTGAAATTCTTCTGACCTGAATTCTTTCGTGTGAAAGCCATATCATTTTGAATATCTATAAGCAGAGACAAATTACTTCGTGTATTTAATTTTTAAATTTTTATAAAGTAAATAAACAGTGTTGAGCAGAAAAGAGGAGAAAAACCTTTTTGTGTTTTTATTTTATTTTTGACAAATTAAAAGAACCTTGTCAAGCAAACGTTTACGTAATAATATTGTTCAATAACAAAGACCTCTGCATCTTGTGCAGATGGTATATTCTATTAGATCAGAAATCTTCAAATAATTATGTCTCGTATGTATAATATATCATTTTAAAGTCATTTCTGAAACTGCTTGCAAACAAATTTTTGTTCTTTCGCTACGTTTCTGGGAATCTTTCAATGACTTTTTCAATTTGATTTATATTTAGTCCCTGATTGTTTGGGTTGTAAATGACACTTTTTATAAAGTATTTCTTTTGGAATTGTTAGTATGTTTTAGAAAAATTTTTTATATCGAATTTTGCATGTGTTGCTATTAAAACAGCTATAATATTATTTATTTGTACATACATGTGCACATATATACACACAGAAAAAAAATCATTATAAAATCAACTAAAACAAAGTTGATTCAACTAGTTTCGTTAACAAATTTGCTTCATAAGCGTTTCATGTTAATTTAACATGACATTAAAGTAAATTAAAAGTTATAGCTATTCACTTTAAAACAACTAGAAATCATGTTGAATTGAAATTGCACGCCAATTGAATCAAAGAGATTGTCATGTCAAAATAACGTAAAGATTAAAACAATATTAAGAAAATTTATAACATGAATTTCATGTTGAATCAAAAATAATTTAATGTGAATTCAACTATTAAGCCATTAATTAATTTTACAAACAACATGAAAAGATTTTAAAATTACAGGAAACTCCATGTTAATTTAACACGGTTCCTATATTGAAATAACATTTACGCAATGTTGTTTAACAATAGGACAGGCAGTTATTAAATAGCAGTTAATTAACTTGTTTTATCTTTATTCATCTATAAACAAATGCCTAACATATATATAGCAGATACATTTAGCTTCAAAAATATTTGTTTCTTAAATATATTTTACGAATATTAATTGAAAAAACATGTAAAGGTGGGTTTAGGAACCTTATGTCGTATTTTGAACAACTGGGTTGTTTACTACATATAATATTTCATCACTAACAAGATTAATATATTCTCCTCCGGTTGATAAATTTTCCACAAACCTTATTAAGGTCATATTATCATTGTTAGCTGCAGACATAATAAAGAATTTAATTCACTTAAAATTTATAACATTGCACTTCTGATACTGTTTTACTGCTGCGATAGATTGATAGATTGAATTTTTGCTCTTTTATCATAAACTAATTTTTCAACATGTTTCACGTTTTTTCAAGATTTTTTAAAATGTTGATTGACAAAAGTTTTTTCAAAGTATTCCAATTTCATTTTTAATGTTTATAACAATGTTGATTTGTTAATCTTGTTTCAACTACATATATGCAAAGCAAAATTTACACGAAAAACTGTAATTATTACTTCATAAACGAAATTTACAAAATTAAACATTTATTGCTGCTATTTTAACGCTGTAAAAGGTAAAATTTAAAATGTACAATGTTATTTCAATGTGATTTATTTTAAATCAACATATTTTAATACTAAATTAACAATTTTATTAACAATTGATTTAACTTAAAGCAATAGTAAAAGTAAATTCAATTGATTTTTTCAACATATTAACAATGACTGATATCAACATTCCTTCATGTTGATTTTACATTGGATTTTTTTCCTGTGTGTATTATTGATGGAATATATATGTTAATAATCATATAAAAAAAATTTTAAATGGATTTCTGCTGCAGAAACTCGAATCTTTTTCCACCAAGCAAATTTTAAAACAACAAAACTGCAGCGTAAAGTGGATGCCGCATCGTTTCGAGCATCAAGACGTATACTTTCTAAACTGCAACCGAGCATTAGCTGGATGGAAGATCACTTTTTTCACTAAATGGGAGCATTTATTTATCAAAAACAAAAATGTAGACGTTCCATTACCGCTGCAGTGTGAATTATTTTCAATGGCTTTGCGGATAAAATATCGTCTTCAGTATCACAACAACATCCACATTTACGCTTTCTGTGATGTAAACAGGCGACCATTGTTTACGTTTGTCACCTTTCCCTTTATTTTATATATTTTCTTTATTTTTTACAATGTGAATTTACTCTCTCATTAAAACAAAATTACTTAACAAACATTTAATACACTGAATCATTTCTTAAAGTCATTGTCCAATTGAAAATTTATCTTTAATTAGTTTTATTTTTTATTCATTAATTAATTTATTTAAGTTAATCAGATTAATTGCTCTGAGACCAGTTTTAACACGATAAACAAAATAATGACGAAATATTTAATTTTGTTATTGCGACACTTGTTTCAATCAAATTACCGCATTGAGACCAGCAAGAAGTCCGTCTTAACGAATGATCAAATTTGTTTGTGTGGGGAAAAACAAGCAAAACAATAAAAATGTTTAAATCAAATTCTCCCACTTAACCAAAAACACACTTTTAGTTCACTGACCAAAAAAGAATCCCCAACAACTGAACAGCCAACCGCCAACAGACAACAACCAAAAACAATAGCGAGCCAACCACCAACTAGTGCACCTTCCATCTTTCCCAATTAGCATTTTACTCTAAACAACAGTTCAATCAAGCATTCGTTTTCCTCTGCAGGTCAGACAAAAAAAAAAGGAAACAAATTAAAGCATTACAAAAGCCCCTTAAGTCATGGTTTGGATTTTGTAACAAAATGCTAATTTTAACATCTCAACAACGTCATCATTTAACACAACAACACCCGCGTTGTTGTATCAGGCCCTCATCTGATACCACAAACGTCACATCAAATACAATTTCCACTACAGACAACGAAGGGAAATTTTGAATTTCCTCTAGTTCTAACTGAATTTTATTTTAGTTTGTTTTTTTTTTGGTTTGTGGGGAAATAGTGTTTAAATAAAGTTCTTAATTTTTTTTATTTTTAATTTAATTTTCCAAAGTTTACACGGCCATTTTTTATAATTTAATATTTAATTTGAATGTCTTGTTTTTTACTAGTTTAATTTTTTTATTTTCTATTCGTTGTTGTTACTTCTACGTCTATTTAGTTGAATTCATCATTGTTGTGCACAAAATTTGTGTTTTTTTTTTTGTTTAATTAATAATAGCAATTTGGCCCGGGGGTCTATTTGAGGTTGAACAAAATTACAAAATTAGTGGGTTATTGTGCCAGAATAGCGAATACAATAAACATGAATTTGTTTATAATTTGAAGGATTTTTTTTTAAGAGATCCACTAAAAATAATAAGTCTTAAGTCGCAAGAGATTTAAAAAAAAAACAAAAGTGGCATTAGAAAAAAGTTTAGTGGCAAATCAAATATTACTGCATTTACGAACGCAACAAAATTTTATGAAAATTAATTTTTTAAGTATGTTCTGCGACTTATTGTAAGAATGGTGGGACTTTTATTATGAGCACAGCACAATCAATATAATATTAATATCTTCTTAAGGGTCGTTCACACTATACTATTTTGTATTAAGACTTGTCAAAAACTGTAATAATACGTGCAAGTGTGATAGTGTGAAAGCAAAATGTTATTAAAATGACAAATAATACGATAATAAATTTGACATAGCATAAGACTTTGCCATTTTTATAAGTTTTTCTAAATGATAAGATTTTTCATTTGATCGGGGTTGAATTTTCATTAAAGGATTGTTTCGCCGCCGATAGCGTGCCGTCTCTGATGGGGTATTTTTTTGTCATACAAAGGCTCAACATTTGGAATGTGTATCACACCATGTCTCAAAATTAATGAAATTTTGTGTTATTTAATGTTGTAGTTTGATATGTAGTATATACTACACCTACTAAATATTTTAAAAGGGCGGCACGTTCGCCGACTACATGAAACTGCTCAGCCGTCGCTTATTTTCTACTCATATTTTTCATTTTACTAGAGATCTGATAGTGTGAAAACAGTCGCAATAAATTTCGTTAGATTTCTTTCACACAAAATCCAAATGAAAATCTTAAGACTTGTATGATGTTGTGAAAGGCCCTTTAACAAACATGGTTTAATATTGTAGCATACATAAAATTGGTAAACGGGTGGAAAATGTATTCGCTTGATATCAGTTTTAAGGCATGTGCCTGTACCTTACCCTCTCGTGGTCCCACAAGGCTTTCCCCGCAAGCACAATTCATTTTGTTGAGGTGGACACCTTGGTGTTGTGCTTTCGGGGTAAAAGGTACAGTGTATTTTGCTGGTCTAGATCTTTTATTTTATATCCTGGTATATAAAAAAGCGAGTCTGCGAAGAGGTATGTGATCTTTGCTGACATTAAGTTTGATTACATACCCAGGGGCATACGGATTATTACCCTAACTTCTGAATTTCAGAACAACAGGCAATCTCATCAGGATTCCCAGTTTTATTTTATACCTTATCCCCAATTTGCAGTTTTTCATTCCCCAAATTCCCCGAAATAGCTAATTTCTTATCCCTAAAATCCCCACAGATCTGTAATACGAATTATCAGGCTTAGAAATTGACAAATAACAGAAAGCTTTGTCAAATTCCATATTTTTCAGTCCCAACAGATGATTCTTCTGGAATGTTTAACATTTATTTGTAAAAATTCTTTAAACAATACAAAACTTTTTTTTTAAACAAAATTTGCAAAATATTGAATATAATCAAGCTTTATGTTATTTATTAATTTATAAATTGAAACTTAATTAAAAGGTCGAAATAATTATAATAATATCATCCCACATATCACTAGAAATGAAATAATATTATGTCAAAGGAAATACATGTATAATTTGGAATGAATTTCCGAAATTAATTCCAAATTGCATCAAACCCCGTCGGAAGAAAAACACAACACTTAATACATGTATACATTTATATACTTAATTAAATTCATTTGTGTAATATTATTTACTTTCAGCTCTAAATATTTACATTGAAATGTAAATAACAAATATGTATCAATGTTTATCATTTCATAAATTTCAGAATCAAAATCTTCTGATTCATCAGCCAATGCAATTGTGTTGTACATAATGCTTGTATTAAAAAGTTTTAGCATTTGAAAAGATGAAATAAATTCGGCACATAAAACTGAAATATTTTTAAAGTGTATATTTATTCCAAGAAGAGCTTCAAATAAGTCGTACTGCATTTATTGAATGTTCAATGAATTTGAATACAAAAAAGAAAAACTAAATAATAAGGTTTATAATAAGATATTATGCCCGAAAATCCCCAACGAAAAAAGAACTTTTTTCATCAAAAAAAAATTTTGCCGAAATTTTTAACCCCAATCACAAAAAAAATTTTATTTGGGGACAAATCCCCAAAACTGAGAACGCTTAATCTCATAGCTGTCCCCTAAGAATAGATAGATTTCGGTCTATGTTAGCCAGGGTACAAATTTAGCAGCATCGGGAACATCAATTTAGCCGACATCAAATTTATGCCAAAAATCATCGAACAATCGCGTTATCAGCCATCTTGGCGAGGTCAGTTGGCCGGGTCGGTGTTGCGATTTCACTCCATTATACTATTTCTTGTTAAAGTCCGGTCCTACGCGAATAATTCAGAAACGATTTATACGTTTAAGGCGGATATCTTCCGAGGCATTCGTCCAAGACAACAACGTCTTTTTTGATTTTTCAAAATATACTTCTATTTGAAACACCTGGTACGGTATATGTCCTATTGAAAATGTAAAACATAAACATTATTCAGTCACAGCAGCATGAAGCTTATTCGTTATATAAATGGAATTGAATGGTGGTGCGAAATACATTCGTACACTGCAGCTCAGTTGAATAGGTTCACATTTCTTTATCATTAAAATTGAATTTTTTTGCTAAATAATAAACTTATTGATTATTTTAGATATTTTAATTGTAAAATTTGGGATTGTACATGATTAAAAAGAAAAAATTGCATCAATAATCAGTAACTGTTTAGTGTTTTTTAAAATATACTTTTAAACATCGTATTTTTGGCTCACTTGAATATGTTCTACGTCATAATTGACCGCTGTGTGTGTATTCGTCGCTTTCTCATCGACGACTAAATGAAGAGCATAAGAATCTGTGTGAAGAATGCGTGCGACGTAATTTCCACAATTGTGGTATGGGCTGCGCATCAATGATTTAAAATAAAACTGCAATAATATATGAACCTAATTAAATGAGCAGCAGTGTATAAATATATATTTTTTTATAATTTCCCTTTTGCAAAGAGCTTGTTAGTTAAAATCGTTACATTTTTCATTTACATAACTGTCATTTAAGGTACGAACTATCGCCTCTTTCTTTGAGTATCAAAATGACGATGGAAAAAAATAAATCTTCATGCTAAATTAAAAAAAAATCGTTAATAAACGAACAAACTTTGAAAATATGAATTTTTATTAAATGTCTGCCATTAACACCCACATGAGCAGTACAAACGTACTATATAAACGTAACAAATCATTCCATAGAGATTTACATAAAATTCAAATAAATCATAATTTTAGTTAAGCATTTTAAACCATGAACATCCACAATAAAGCGCATGCGTAGACGATATGAAAAAAGGCAACGCTACAAATACACAATACGAGTGACTTAAAAAGACAGAAGAACATATTCTGCATTTATGGAAAACAATTTATATTTACAAGGCAAAGTAGAGTACTATCTATACATGAGTGTATGTATGTAGGTACGCAAGCATATGTATGATGCGTTAATATATAACAAAAAAATTTTACAATTTACCAGTGTTGCCACCTTAAGTGTAATTACACATATCACGTGTAATTTTTATTTTCATGTGTAGCCCATGTGCAATTGACTGCATGTGTAACTCATGTGTAATTTGAAATTTTATCGTTTTTTTTTATTGTGATGGCGACTTTGATGACGAGAAATAAGAATTGGCTGTGAACCTGTTTTGCATTTTTTTTTAATTTATTAAGTTTTTGTTAGTGATTGTCCTTTTTACACAAAACAAAACTTTGATATTTTTAAAGAGAATGATGTAGAATTGGTTTAAAGAAGATTATATATCTAGAAAAATAAAAAAGTCCCAGATGAAGTTGGAAAATACCAACCAAATGTCAGGATAATATGTAAAAAATAACCTCTTATTAAATGACCTTGAAAGCGCAAACAATGAAAATATATTCATCATCAAAAAAATTTTGGAATTACACCAAAAAGGTCAAATATTTCATCTAAACCAAGATATATTAAACACAGGTAGTCTTAAGTGATCTGGTGATTATATTTGTTTATCTCCCAGAGCTGTCAAAATTTGTTTGCTTTTAATGCAAAATTGTTAAAATAATTTTCGTTTTGTGTTTACTTAAGTGAATTGTATTTCCTGGCTTTGACATCCTTAGACGGTAATGTTGTTGTTGTTGTTGTGCTATCAAGAATACCTGCTTTTAATATATCTTCATCTAAACAAATCAAAGCACATTATTTGCCAAAAAAATAGAGCATGTGTAATTCCTAATTTAATGTGTAGTTTTGGCATGATGCATGTGTAATTTAATATTTCGTTGGTGGCAACACTGCAATTTACCAAGCCCATATGACATACATACATATCTACATACATACAGACATAATAATTTCTGAAACACAATAAGCCGTGAATTTATAAACAAATGTAAATATGGAATGTTTTAAATAATAACTATACGTCATTATTGACAACAGCTGTTTTAAATTCAAGTGCCTTGAATTCAAGGAAACTCTTCCTAAAACTAAAAACAAAACAACCAACAACAGCCCGAAATCAAACATCCTTATTGGACCGAAGCACGCACGTGTCATGTGTTAAAACTAAAAATACATGCAAGGAATATTTATTGTGGGTACGGCCGCTCCTCGAAAATTAAAATCTACTTCAGAGCTCAACCTATAATTATTTGAGTTTGCTTTTCTCATACGCTTGGTACGCTTTTGTTTGCCTTTAGATAAAATTGAAAATGTCAACAGCATAACACACACGTTTGTATAATTTCTATCTTTTAAAGGGCAATTATTCATGTAAAAGTGAAAAAAAAGACAGACAAACAAACAAACGAAAATAACACAAAACACTTAAAACTAATTCATATTTTAAATGTAACGACACACACAAAACCCCTGCTACAGATATGAAATACTTTTTTAAGTAGTGAGAAAAACTAGCATTTCCGATCACTTTTGGGTTTTTGTTAACAATTTTTTATGATAAAAATGAATGAAATACACCTGAAGAAAAGATATTTAGGTTAGTGATAGAAATCGATCGGTTTAAAATGGTTTGACGAATATCGAACGAATTGATCACTAAACTCACACTTGCAAAAAATCTCTTTATTGCAAATTTTTAATAAAAATGGCAAAAAATGTTGCACTTTCATTAAATAAAACTTTATTCAAACCAAACCAGATCGATATACAGCAAAAAAGTTCAGAACAAACTTTTGTTTGAAATTCATTTTGAATTATTAGTTAAGGAATTAATTGGTAGGATTGCCAAAAGACGGTGTTTGTCTTTGTCTTTGCCTGTTAGTACGTTTCATTTATATTTTTAAAAATTTCCTTCCCTACTTCTCCTACTAATTTTGGTTTTTTTATTTACTTCCAATACGGTTTAGTAACGGAGTAATAACCTTTTTTTTTGTCTCCTGAAAAGTACAAAAAAACATGTTAAGAGTTGTCAACCTGTGACTGACGATATCTACATATGTTATTAATAGGCAAACACGTTCTTTTTTAGATCTCTTTTACAGTCGTATTACTAAACCGATTTTGGATATATTTATATGTTTTTAAACGGGGTTTTCCATAGATATGCACAATCATAATTTTATTTAAATCAGTTCGAATTTAGGGAGCTGTAAGCATTTAAAGTTGCTACTAACACATACACACTTTTTGCACTTGCATGTATTAGCTTCAACTTTAAAAATAAACAAAGTGTGCATGTGGCATTCGATATCGAGCAAAATTTCCATACAAATTCAAAATATTTTGTATGGAATTTTACTCGATATCGAATACCGTGATTTGCCCCCAGAGTTTTAAGTTGTTTATTTAGAATGTTTTTTTTTGTTTTTGTATTTTATCGTATGTAAATGTTTAATATTAATTTCTAGAATGCGGTCGATTGAGTCGACCGCTGGATACACTAGTTTAATATGCGGTAGTGTAATCAGTGTTTCATACGTGTACACTTTGTTATTTTAAATTTCAGTAAGCGCTTCAGTTTATACGAGAGATCATCGTGATTAGTTTTTTGTTTCGATGACCTAAGGGTTCATGCACGTTAATATAAAAAAATTGAGCGTGAATCAGCGTGCATGCGTAGATTTTCGGGGTTACTGTTTATTGTATTTTTTATATAATTATGTGCTGTTCATAGAATCCAAGCAATCGACTTGAGTGAACAATTTGTATGAAAACCACTCAGTTATTCGAGTGGTTTCTATACATATTAACTACTCAAGTCGATTGCTTGGATTCTATGAACACCACATAATAATTTTTTATTTTATAGTTTTATTTTTCGTAGGAATTTCGTGAGTGTAAGTTTTCGTGATTGTGACTAAATTGTTTTTCCACTAAAGTGAGCATGAAAATATAAAGTCGTACAGGAGCGTGCATGAGCAAAATTGTTTTATCGTGAGCGTGCATGAGTGTGAGTAAAGTCAGTCACGATCATATCTTTAGTTTGAACTACACTAAAGACTTATTTTTTAAGTTAAATTGGTTTTACGAAATTCTTTCACACGTCCGCATTCAGTAAAATTATTTAAATTTATGAATTGTTTTACTGATTTGATTAATAAATTAAATTCATTTTAAGATTCAGTTCCTATACGTTTCAGCTTAAACAAAAACAACAGACAACCCCATTTTTGTAGTAAAATTAGTTGTTTGGTTTTACAAAATTCTTACTTACATCCAAATTTATTTGAATTTATGAATAGTTTTAGTGAGTTTGAAAAACAAATTTCAAAAAATTATTTTATTTTATTCAGTGTAAATGTTTGTGTGTGATATCTCCTCCTTTATTGCAACATAGCCATATCTCAAAAACGTAATTTTTGAGTTAAGAAAGCAGAAATATTCGTCGTATCGCTCTTCATTTTGTATAAAAGATGTTTAAAAATATCTTGTTTATTCAATTCCTGAGGCAAGGATACTTTTTTTATTTTTCCATTGACGTTTTTGAGATATGACTACGTTGCAATAAATTTTTCAGTACGAAAAACAATAACAAATTCAAATTTTTTTTTCAGCAAACATAATTTGCAAATCAAGAAAAAATTGTTTCTCAATTTACAGACCCGCGCATTCAGTCAAATGTATTGTAAAATGTCTGGCAGAAATGACGGCCATAAAATGCCTATTCCAGATCCAACGAAACTTTATCTGTTTTTTTATTATTTCATTGGTAAAAAAAGTTTGAAATTGTCAAAATCTAAAATCTCTTAATCACATTAAAAGTTGCAGTAAAAGTTAATACTTCAAATTTTTCATCACATATTCGAGAGCTTTTCTAATTTCCATAACTTATATTTTCAGTGTATTTAGCACTTATTTACATCAATTTCGAGGTCAATTTTCTATATATTTTTTATACAAATTGCCAGCTTTAATGTAAAAATAATTCGAGAATATATTATCCACCAAACATATCATTGTTTGCTACTTTTCATATCAAATGCACTCATGTAGAAAGTTTTAATGCCTTTTATTTTTCAGTTAAAGTTCTTTTTTACAAACAAAAAAAAAACTAAAACAATTGAAGTTCATTATTTTTCAATTGCATTGCAAATGATTTGCCAAAATGTTTTGCGTTTAGTTTTTTTTGTAGGAAATAATATAGACTCTTATTATTGGCTCAGGTGGGTTATTTTGTTTCAACTTTTAGTTTTTGTTTTTTTTTTTAATAAAATAAATATATAAAAACTTCACTTCAGTGAATGTTTCAGTTTATTGAGTGGAAATGAATTTAGCTCAGCTGCAGCAGCAGTAATTTTAATGCGCTAAAATCAGCAGGTGTGCCTTTTTATAATCAAATTTTAATTTAACTTTTCTATTTTTTTTTTTGCTTTGTATCCGTTTGATGCAATAATAAATAAAAACTGTTGAGAATAATTTGAACAAAATTATAAAAAACCAAAATGTGATGAAAGTATGAAAAATTTATTAAAAAGCGAAAGACAAAATGTTTTTTCTTTCAGTAAGTTGATTTATCCGGAGATTGTCGATTACTAAAATTTATTATTTTATATAATTTTCGTAATTTAAAAAATAATAAAATTTATACAAATAAATAAATATTAGACATAAAATAGCACAGTTAAGGGAAAACCTTTCGCAATACATAAACAAATGTATTTACTACATATTTAAGTAAATAATGTGAAAGTTTTGTTATAACCGATCACATGTAGAGACCTCTTACTTTGATCTAGTAATATGTTTGCACACTACGAAAGTATTCAATTAAATTATTCAATCGAATGATTACAAAATATGCCTCCATCTGAACACAGTTATAATGAATTATCCTTAATATGCAATTTCTAATATGGCTGACTAGTGCAAAGGATTTAAGCTCCAAATATAAAGATTATTTACTTTAGTGCAAAAGCAGAAGCATGTGAAGACCGCATATGGCATCTGGCAGAGTTTTATAAAAATCACTAAATTTATTTATAATTGATTGTTGATTAAGACAACTTTTTAAAATTTTGTAAAACGTGAGAAAATTCATTTTGTACTGTAATCAAACACTTCTTCTTGAAAGGTGTAACTTCGAAGAAAATTAAAAATATTTTAGAGAAAGAACATTGCGTGCATAATTAGACAAATTAATTAAAAACATATGATGAACGTCTTTCAGCACGTCTAGCTGCAACAGTTACTTTTGAAATTATCGACAAATTTCAACAGCCACATTATGTTTGTCGAAGTTGAATTTTAAGTTTTTAATTTTTGATAAACACACATGTCAATATTTATATCAACAATTATGGTGTCTTTTTGCTGACACTGTCAACAATTTGTTTTTTTTTTTTTTTTGATAGGTAGAAAAAATGTTTGACGGTTAAAAACAAATCATTAATTTAAAATGAAACAAAATTCCTTTTATGTTATTTAACAATAAGAAAAGTATACCGCAAAGAAGACTATAATACATGTTATACCTTATTTAACTTTTAAATATTATTTTAAATACTAGTACCTGTTTCAACTAAATTAAAATAAAATTATATTGGTGACATCGTCAGTATAATTTTAATATTGACATTTCCTGCAGGTGTTGACAGTGTTTATATTGAATCAGTACAGTTTTACTACGGACATTTCCCACAGTGCAGTGATATCGTTAATAGTAAGTCAGTACAATATTTTTATTGACATTTTCTGCATATGTCCCCACAAGAACTATCTAGTCAGTATTGACGTAGTCTACTGGTAGATTTCGTAGGACAATCCTCTGTTAAATGTCAATAGCAGATAGCATTAATTGTGGTACAATTAGTCAGTAGTAGTGGTGACATCGGCAATAGATAATCAGTATAATTTCACTATTGATATTTCCTGCAGGTTATTTACTCATTCTCATACTCAAGAACTCTCTGACTTGTTTTATTATATTTTTATTTTACATTTTCTATTTTTGCTCATTTTGAGGCCTTTGAATTTATCTGCATATTTTTACAATGTTGATGAATATAGTGGTTTCTGAACAGGTGCTGGCGTTAGAGAAGGTTTATATGTATGTATGTGTGTAAGTATGCATGTATGTATGTATATAAGGGCAATATACATATATGTACATACATAAATCTACCATGCATGTCATATTTCTTAAAAGCAGCCACCAAAGCGGAAGTGTCAGGATGCCATTAAAAACCAAAACCTTAGAAACTATTCGTACATTTGAAATCAAGCTTAAGAACATATTGCATATTCGTAATGAATACCAGCTGAGGTGCATACATACATATATTTTTTTATTTTATGTTTTAGAAAATAGAAAAGCAAAAAACAACAATTATATTTGCACATTTCACTGCACTTGAGAGCTTTTCTTGTTTTTCTGCATATTGTGGAGAAAAAAAAATAGCAAAAGAAGAAGTTAAATAAAATATGTATGTAATCAAAACTATTCATACGTATTTTAGAATATATTTCAAAAGCATGCGATTAATTTAGAGATTCGTATTTCAAAGTCTTCCAGAGGTTTTGTTAAATTGAACAGAAAAAAACGTCACTGGTTACTTTTTAGTTTAAAAGAAAACTAATACTTTTATAAATTCCAATTAAACCCACTGCATCATGATACTCGTATTAACGTACGTATTATATCTTATGCATGAAAAATAATTAAAATGTAGTGTTATATATATTATTGTATCAAAGAATCACTCTTACAAATGGATTGACACAAACTCATTCATTCCACTGTCATCTCTATTAAAAGCTTTTTACACATACGAGTAATTTAAATTCATGTGCTTTACAAATGCGTGTGTTAGTTTTATGGAAGTGGAAAAGACCCGGCATTTATGCAGCGTTAGAAGCTGAGTATGAGTTTATTGTTTATTATAATTTTCTGATGCATCAAATTGCATGGCTTGATATGGACGATGGATGGTACTCGTATTCTAATAAAATACTCACTATACTGGAAGATAAAAGGAATATAATCTAGAAAATTGCATTGTTTTAAAGTAAAAAAAAAAGAAAACAATTATACACATAAATGCCAAAACCAACAACCAGACAATTCAAACCCGACATAAAAAACAGCAACGATATTCTAAGGTGCTCATGTGTACTGAATGGATATGAAGGGAGAAAAAAGTAGCATAAATGTAAAATAGAGTAAAAAAGATGGATGGTAGAATTTAAAAAAAAATATAATCAATATTCCTACAATTCTGAAGAAAGTTGTTGCAGAACTGGGTATCAAGGGTTATCTTTAAAACTACCCAGCGGATAGGCAACTCAGTGGCACCTTCTTAAACCACAGAAGCCTAGATAACGTACATAACATCAATTTCTGTTTGTTGATCTTCACTTTATTTTATTTTTCGCAAATATCTCTGCAGTAACATTGACAGAATTCTTCAAAGGAATGTTTTCTAATTTGCAATAAACTCCCTCCAATATTATCAAAACTTTTATTTTATTTATCACAGTCAAGGCAAATGCATACAGAAAGTCGCAAAAGAATTCGCCTTGGCAAACATCAGTCGTGGTTGTCAAAATAAACTGTTCAATACGAATTTAAAATCAGAAAAATTGACCAAAAAGCACATTTTGAATTACAAATGCTTTCTTTGTTGTTTTTTTTTTTGCAAAATAACGTACTTTGATTTGTTTACATCAAATATTTTAACTTTTTGGTGTAATTCCAAAATTGGGCTTTCAAGATGATTTAATAAAAGATTATTTTTTATTTCATATTATTCCGACGTTTGGTTGGTATTTTGAAATTTTTTATTTTTGTAAATATATAATCTTCTTAAGACCAATTCCACATCATTCTCCTTAAAAATGTCATAGTTTGCTTTTGTGTAAAAACGACAATCAGAAACTAAAACTTAATAAATTTAAAGCAACAAAATGCACAAGAGGTTCATAAAAAAAATTAAAATATCACAGCCAAAACGATCAAAAACGATAACATTTTAAATTACACATGAGTTACAAATGGGCTACACATGAAAAAAAATTTTCACATGATATGTGTAATTACACATAAGGTGACAACACTGAAAAAAAAACACAATGAGTCAGCTGCGCTTTCGAGTTCAACTGGTACGAAGTCGCCTTGATCAAAGTCAACACTTTGAAATGAGTTTCAAAAACGCATTTTATTTTTCAAACAGATCTTCTTATTTGTTGAATTATTTTCGAAAGACCTTTTCAAAAAATAAATATTTATTATAGATATTTTAAAAGAAAAAGCTTGGAAAATTATTGCTAATAAAGTTTTATATTATACGCTGCATTGCATTGCTTGCATATAATAAATTTCAGATCGAAATCACAGAGTTATCTGTTACAATCAGAATTATAAAAATCTTTCGTCACAAGTTAGAAGAACTAGTATTTCCTATGAACGACGCAATCGACCATATTCTGGCAATAATTAATTAAATATTAAACATGTCCATGAACAAATTTCTTTTCGAACAAAAAAAACTTGGGGCCTGATCTTCGCTTTCGATATCGAGCTGATGCGATCGAATTTTCTTAGTTTTGAGATTATAGCATTCGCTATCGAACAATATAAACACATTATTCGATATCGAATGTCATAATCTCAAACTACGAAAACTCTATCGAATCAGCTCAATATCGAAAGCGACGATTAGACCCCCGTAATGAACATGTACATACATCCATATTTAATTCTCATCTCTTTCAATTCTGATCTCTTTTTCTTTTTCAACTTCATTCATTTGGAGAGAAAAAATCTTATAACTCATATACATATCGTTACCTTAATATTTTGTTTTCCCTAACTATTTTTTTCAAAATTGAGTTTTTCGCATATTTCAATAAATTCAGGGATCTCTTATCGAAAGAGGTAAAACAGTCGGTTTTGAGAGAGAAAAATACTTAGGGCCTTTCTATACTAAGGTAGCAATGTGTAGGTACTCTTAAACACTCTCATTTCTTTGCTTGTGTTTTTCTTGCACCAATTCTTATATAAGTGAATGTACGTGTGTATTTTTAGCATTTATAGTGGTGTCAACTTTAGGAGCCTTTTATTCCTTTCATACTGAACCGATTTAAATAATACTAGTCTGGTCACAAAAGCTCCTTAATGTCTATGATTTGGTAAAAGAATGAAGAAAATCGGCTGGTAAACAAAAAGAAAAAAAGGGATCCCAAAATTTGTCATTGCGTATTTGTATAATAGATTGACGAACCACGAAGCAGCATATTTTCTGATTTCAGTATATTTTTCAGATACAAGTTATTCAGACAAACATTTAGTTTTTTTTTGTGAATGAAGTTGTAGTGAATTTATAAATTCCTCTGTGTGTGCGTATCTATCAAAAATATTTACTAATTCATTGAATTTCTGTACTGAAAATTAAATTAGAATTTTCTTTGCGGTCAATAGAACACTTGACACCAAAAGCAACAATTCTATCAAAATCTCAACTTCAATAGCGACAACCGACATTTAATTTTTGTTGCGTTTTGTGTATTCAATGACTTCTCTCAAAGTATCAAAATTTGTAAGAAACTCATTACTTTGCCATCAAAGTATTTTGCTATTAATGTTCAAAATGCGTAGATCATCATCAGAACTGTTGGGAAGATATTGAAATGTGTATACAGTTGCGTATGTTTGTAATATTTAAAACTAAAGCAGAAACAAATTGTTCGTGTTGCACGCTCTTATTTATGATTCTAAAACAGAAAACAATGTAAAAGGAAGGTTTTATATTTCCAGAAATCTGATATCGAGTCTAAATGCAGCCCTAAATTAACAGAGCAGTGCAACAAATAAGCAATAACTTGAATAGGAAAACTTATCATTTGTTTGTATTTAAATTGGATTTAAGACAATAGGCACGATGAAAAGCTTTTCAAATTATGTTAAGATATTGCAATGATGCTGAAAAAAAAAAAACAAAAATAAAACGGGAAATGATAAATAAACTCAGTGCTTATTTATACAAACAAATAAGCTGATGAAAAATGTTTGACCTTAGGTAGTGTGAATCAAGCGTGATTAAGAGCAAAAGAAGTTCATGGTGAAGGAGCGTGCTTTGGTGTTTTACGAGGGGAATTATTTATATTTTGGGAACTGGCAACACTAATATCAATAGTTAAAATCTGACAACAACATAATAAAGTTTGAAATTTTTTTAGAATAAACGCACTCACAACGTTGTTTACAGTGAGTTCAGAAAAAAATGGAAATTTCAAGAGAAAGTTTTCGTTGGATTATTTTTCACAACTTCCGACATCGATTATCTCAACATGAATGTGTCGATGAACTCAGTTCTTTGTATGGCGATAAAATATCATCAAAAAGCACAGTAATATCGCTGGTGTAGTAAATTCAATCGTGGTCGTAGTTCAGTCGCCAATGAATTCCCTGAAGGTCGTCCAAAGTTGGTTCTTGTGCCATACGACATCGATGCAGTGTATGAACTGATAATGCAAGATCATCTTGTGATATATTGTGAAATAGAGGCGCCCTTGCACATCAGTTCCACTTCAATACATTTGATATTGCATGAAAAAATTTTTCTCATTGGAAGTCCACAATTAATCAAACGTCAAAAAAGGGGTCGCGTCAAGTGATGTAAGGAAATTATTAAGAAGTTCAAGTGTGGTTCTTCAAAAGACGTGTATAAAATCGTGACAGGTGTCGAATCATATGTGCTTATGAGCCGGAAACAAAACAGCAATTGACAGTGTGGGCATTCCACGACGAGATAAATCCCACAAAAGTTGTTCGTAGCAGACGCACAGCGAAGCAAATGGTCGCCTGTTTCTTCGGCCGAATGGGTCATGTGGGAGAGCTGTAAATGGATCGTTCATTTTTTAATTCATTCGCGAATCATTCATGCACTGAATTAGCAAATTTTGAATTAATTCTTTTCACGCGAAAAAATTAATTGAATGAAATTTGAATCAATTCAAAGGAATTAGACAGAAATTAATTGCAATTCATTTCCAATTCAAATGAGTTTGTCAGAGAGAATTGCAATTCATTTATAATTCAAGTGAATTTGTGAAAGTGAATTGCAATTCTTTTCCAATTCAAATGAATTTGTCAAAGAGAATTGCAATTCGTTTCATTTGAATTGTCATGTGGCCACTGTTAGTTCCGCTTGAGCAACGTAGAACTGTCAATTCTGAGTGGTACACGACCATTTGCTTGCCGGAAGTCTTCGGAGAAATACGTAAAACTTACCCCTGAAGACGAATCATTCTTCATCATGAGAATGCGAGCCCTCACACATCTGGTCAAACAAGTGAATTTTTGAGCAGTCAAAACATCGAATTGATGACTCATCCTCCGTACACCCAATGACTTCTTCGTGTTCCCGGATCGCAAATGCAAACAGCGTAGTCAACGATTTACGAGCACCGAAGAAGCAGTTGAAGTGTTCAAAAACCATGTTTTGGAGGTGTCTCAACGGGAATGGAAAAACTGCCATGACAAATGGTCTGAACGAATGCAAAAGTGCATTGATCATCAAGGGGAATATTTCGAAAAACAATAAAGCTATTTTCATTTAAAAATGTTTGTTATTATTTGCTATTCCCTAAATATAAAGAGTAGTCCTCGTAAAAAAAATCTTTATGCTTCTTTAGTACATTCCAATAATGCGATTTTTTATTTGTTCACTGGTGCCTTGGGCCGTTCAACGTCCAGTGCGCTTCGAAGAACCATAAACAAGTTGTAATCAATATTTGACATCGTTGTTTTTGTTTGTATCTACTCAAGCCAACTATGATTATGTTGGAAAATGTACTTTCTCCTCCATTACACATTTCGTCAGCCTTCGTGGCCTCTTTTCTATCGGGTTTCGCTAAACTACCCTTGGAAGGATGAAATACTTTTTAATTTACCTGCCCAGTTCTACAGGCGTTTTAGAGTAAGAAATATTTTAAACGAATTTTATTTTATTGACGAATTTTTATTTTCAGCATTTCGTTAAGTTAACATTGAATGAGTGATTTTGAGAAAACTTTTATTTTAAGTCGGTTGGTGCTCGACTTGCAGAATTGGTCCGTGCATTTGCAATTTTAATTGTTTTTAGTTTTAAGCATTTCAACGTAGGCTGCTTAGTTGGGTTGATTTCTCTAAAATTTGTCTGGATCAATTCAAGATTTTTGTTTCATTTCAAAATCTTTAATTATACCAACTCGTTAAATAATTAGGTTACTATTCTCTTTTATTCATATACAAAAACGTATGTTAATTGATGATCTTTAATAGTCTTTTTCAAATGCTTCTTTTTTTTTGAAATGCTAAATTTTTAATAAAAAAAAAATATTTTTGTCTGTGATGGCAAAAAAATATCATTTCCCACGTGATTATTTATTTTTTTCTTGACTATTGTTCTTTTAAAATTTTTTATAAGTTTTTTACTAAGTCGACTATAAATTGTGTTCATTTTCTGCCCTTCATTATGATTTCCATATTGTTATTGTTGTTTTACAGTATTTGTAATATTATTTTTGTTAAAAGCCGAATTTAAGAAAAAAAATATGCAAATTTTGTGACTATCAGAGATGGATACCAGAGTGGGTCGCTGCCCATACGAATGTATGATGTAGTTTGTGGTGGCACAGAAAATACAGTTTATGCTGCTAGTTTATAATTATAGGTCACAATCTCTGCTGCTATTGTACCAAGCAACGAATAAGTACAGTTGGCCATCGCAAGAAAGAGTATAACATTTGATTATGTTTAATTTAAATTGAAATCTTAATGACTACAAAAATCATATAATGGCTAAAAATGTGGGTTCGAGCCCAGCTTTTTTCATGTACATTAGTACGCCATTGTATTTGTTGTATTTGGACTTTTTAAGTGACGAAGGCATATTGCACAGTACCGGCAGCAATTGGTACTCTTGTAAGCTAGAGTAGGTCATAGCGCCCTCCTTCGTCGGTAATGTTGCAAAATCGCCGGCAAAGTAAAATAATTTATAAAAAATGCCCAGAAAGTTGAAACGAATTTAATGCGCCTACTTGAAGCAGAGGCGCTACAACAATAACCAAAAACTAACATAACGCCCAATATCAGAGTTTTAAAACAATTAAGCTCTCTCACTTTCACCACCTGCCATCTTTCACTATCCCTTTCCCAATGAAGGTAACACACCTATTGGTTGGCAGTCACACTAATTGCCAGATTGTCGCTCCTCTTTAAAAAAAGGAATTAAAAAAGATATATAAAAAAATTATGACACAGAACTGCAGCTGAACGCCGTTTTCCATACAGTTTCACATAAAACTTGTTTTTCTTAATGATTAAACAGAACAAACTGCAACTTCAGGCTGAACAATATTTTCCATACAGTTTGACATAAAATTCTGCCAGAGAATGTGGTCATGAAATAGAATCTATTTTTTCTATTGAGTTTTCTCAATTTTAAATTGAAATTTTCAATTTCATTTGGAATTTTCTCAATTTCAAATCGAAATTTTCAATTTTATTTGGAATTTTCTAAATTTCAATGAAAAATGGTGTAGTGATTGTTTTTTTTCCTTTGAAAGTCAAAAATAATTATTATTTTAAACTGTGCTCTTATGGAAAAAAATTTTTAAGTTCCTAAAACGATCGTATTGTTACAATTAAAATTGTTATTTTATAAATAATACTGTAAAAGTTACTATAACGTAAAGTAAATTTTGTATGGTTACCACTACAAATAGGTAATTTCAACAGTGTTTTACGACTAGTGCACTTCTAACCGATAAAATTGCTTAGATTTGCCTGTAATTTATTCTAAGAATAAACACAAACCGCGAAGCCATTTTGGTATGTCTGGGCGGGAATCCAACCTGCAACTCCTCGACTAATAGTATAGAACGCTATATACTAGTCTACGGGAATCCCACCCGTAGGTTGAAGAGTGACGTTTGTGGCATCAATTTTGGAAGTACAGTGCTAGCTCGCTAAGCCGAAGGTGTGCAATCCGAATTATCCAGTAACACGAATTGAATTTATGACTCATTACATACTCTATAGTCCGGATTGGTTGACAGCTCGCTAAACCGAATTTTTATTTTTTATATTTTTTTTCCTTTTTATACAAAAATGGCAAAACAAATTATATATTCACATTTGTGTTTGCTTGCATTTTCTGCTCTATAAAGAATTTTCTTTCATTATCCTTTTCTTATTTGCATTTGTAAACAAATGTTGGTAAAACATAATTAAATTTTGACAGATGTGAACAAAAAAAAAAGATCGTTATTCTACCAATATTCTGTCTCAGAGGTGGAAGAATTTCGCACAATATCCAACTTATTTCACCGCAATAATGACTTGCGAATTTTTTTAAGATGAAATTCTTAGCTGGATTATTAACTCTGACAATACTTCGTGTAGTAGTTCAGAGGCAGACACAGAAAATGTGGAATCTGAGCATATGATTATGAAACACGTTAAAAATTGCGAAGCTGTGCAGACCTTAAATACTTCAATGATTGGGCAAAGGAACGAGGTATGAAAACAGATAACATATTGATGCTAAAAGAAATGCGGAACAAGGCTTTGGAAGCATGTGCAAAGAAAGAGAAGAAAACCTACATCACAAATTATAGTAAAGAAAACATGTTATTTAAGAAAACGCTTTAATTTTTCTTTCTTTATTAATAAAAATAAAATAAATTAGTTTTGAAATCCTTGCTTATGTTTTATATTCGAATATAGTGAATTATAATACATAATAAAAGTACATCCAGTAATCCGAATATCTCGTTAATCCGAATCAGTGTCTGCAATCATTCATTCGGCTTAGCGAGCTGGCACTGGACATACTTATAATTCCATCCCTGGTTTATAAATATGAGTGTTTGTGTAAAAGTTTTTGGAATTGTTTTTTTGCTTTTGGTGCGGTTTTTTATTTTTTTCAGAATCAACGTATTTTTTTGTTTTATTGTCATAACTGAGTGTAGGTGTGTAAAACGAATTGATTATTATATTTATTTGTTACACATTCCATAAAAGGTGTTAATTTAAATGGTTTTAAAAATATTTAATTTTATAATACGTGCTGCTGTTTATTTATAATTTATGCTTCTGCATCTTTGTTGAAAAATGTTTGTGGCAAAAATGTTCTATTAAAAGTGTAATGGTGGGTGTTGAAATGTATTTATTTATATTCATGTCAAATGAATTAAACAATTATTACGATTTAAATGACATAAATGATCAAATAAATCATTTTAATAAAGACATCAAGATCAATTCGTAGTTAGTTGTCCATTATACTGACGACAGTATCGTGAAAGCATGATTATTCGAATAGATTAGATTCGATTAAAGTACTTTTTTCTTTATTATTTCTTTTTTATGTATTTGTGTGGTCACAACTCACAACCGCTCAATTGTGTGTTCCAGGTTGTTCAAGAAAGCAGTTTTAAATTTCATATCCTCACTATTTTCATTATCCTCCGGAATAACGACTTAAGTTAATTTATGCAATAATGAAAAATTAACGTTTCTAATTGTTGTTAAGGCGTTTATTCCAATCTAGGTTTGATTAGATTCCATTGGCAGCCGTAATGAAGCACAGCCTCACGTCCGTCCATTTAATTAGTTCCCGTTGCGTCATGCATGTTGCACCGTCTCTCTGGGGTCGTATGTTATCTGGCTGCTAATATTCTCACTCAGCCACCCGGTTGTTTCAATAAAGAGAGTGTGGATCCGGTTTAAATCAATATCTGAGACACAAGTTTTGTCCCCAAGGGTTCTTTGATCAAACAGTTCAAGTCTTAGACTCCCATATGCCGGACAATGATAGATAAGATGTTCCGTTGATTTGTCCTCCTCCTCGTTGCCACATCATCTACATAGATTATTGTAAGTGATCTCTAGACTTCGAGCGTGCCTCCCAATAGGCCAGTGGCATGTTATAATCGCAATTAGATTCCTAAGAAGTATGGACAGTTGCAATGCCCGCCGTGTCCTTTTTTCATCTATGATGGGCCAGATTTTCCTGCTCTCCGTACAGATAGTTTCATCAAACCATTTCTGACTGGCGCAATAAGATAAAACTTGTGTGCAATTAGTGGTTTACTCATTGGGAGTGAAATACCTATATTACGAGAATATGTGGAATCGTTTCGATTTAAGGTGTTGCCTGCATGCGCCAACGAGTCCGCTATACTATTTTCATGCATGTTCCTGTGTTCGGGGAATCACTTAAGGGTCACCGCTGTCTCCTCTAGAGACATCCGACATTCTTGGACAATTCTTGATGTGATGAACACATTCTCCAGGGATCTTTTGATCGTCTTACTATCGGCAATAATGTGAATATTCCTGCCAGATATTTCATTATCCATTATCCGTATCCATTATCTCTGTCTGAATGACACTGCAGTGGCCCGGCAGCTCCAGTTTATCTGATTGGAGTATATGCCAGAACCGACAGCGTACAGTGTTTTAGACCCGTCCGTCAGTGAATATCTGAATAGCATTCGCGGGCATTTGTAGGTCATCGTAGTGTACTACGTCATCCAAAATGCTGCGGCCAGGAGCAAAGATGGGCTCAGGTGTGACATAGTCAACGTCCATGTGCCAATTTATTGCATACATGATTCTAGCATGTCCAATATTTTAATCCCTTCATGCTCTAGTGGCCCTTAGTTTTACCGCCGTGTTCGTAGCCAACCTTTATGCAAAAATGTCTAGTGATAACCAGTTCAAGATCGTAAACAATGCCTTAGAGACATTTTTGCGAATTATAAAACACTTAACTTTAAATAGGCTGTTATTGCAAAATATTTCTTGTAAAAAAATGTACCTTAAGCTACTCGTATTAGTTTTTTTTTAATGGATAATTTCTGACCTGCAAAAATACAAACATAAAAAGTTTATAGTAAGTAGATTTAGGTACGTTGCATACAGCGGCACTAAATTAAATTCTCGAGTTAACACGTTATGGTTTATGAACACAGATTTGTTACATCCTTTGAATAGATTTGCTTAAGAGCTATTATTTAAAGAAATATTAGTCGAATATCAAAAAATTATTAAATCGTCTTATTATTGATTATTCCAATATTATTGAATTTGCTTGAAAATATATAATTAATTTCCTTAAAAAAAAGTATGTAGTTGATGTAATGATGCAAATATTTTTCAGACACTTTTGCAACGCTGCAAGTTGAACTGACCTGAACGTATTTTCAAAACCTTTACAAAAAAAATATTGTAAACTTCATGAGTATTCGCTGGTAAACGAAGTTTTTTCCCAACAACCCAACTAAAGTGATTTTTATTTTTGGAATGTTGTGTGTTGATATTTTTTAAGATTAATTTTTTATTTACAATTAAAGGGTTTTCTAGTTGCGACCAGTTAATGTTGACAACCAATAGTGTATGAAGAACATGCAATTCTTGCAAGTTTGAAATTACTCATGATTTGGCATAGGCGAAAATTAAATGCATGTCTGTAAGTAGACTATCTCAACCCACAACATATAAGTTTTTGAAATGAAATCAGGACAAAATCTCGAATGCTGTCTGTCTGTTGTTTTGCAGGCATATTTCAAATCTATTGTAGATTAATCAGCTACAATCAAAATTACCATGGCGAGCTACATGGTTAACATGCTGTCAGCGAGCGATGATCTAAGAGTCAACATAAAGAAAATTGTACATCTCGCATCCCACCCTGCGTGGCCGTGACAAACATTTTAACAACAACATACGTATTCCAAAACAAACGAATACATGAGCATTTCATATAAAACCAAGAGTATCTCTCACAAACAGAGTGTTTTAATTCACTTCCTACACCGACCTACCCGTATTGGAAAACGCTTTATTTCTGTTTAATATTTGTTTGTAATCCATCTAAGATAATAAAGAAAATATTTGTGAGCTTAAACACAAACAGGTTTTTTTTTGTATTAAGCAAAATTATTGTATCTTATTAAAGTCATAAGGGAAATAACACTGAGAGAAAAAGTAGTTACATATAAATTCGGAAAACCAAATTCAAAAGCCCGACTTAAGCTTATCATTGCACCATCTCCAATTTAATTTTCAATTGCAACTAATGCAATAATTAATGTAGCAAATAATTTTCTTTCCGTGTATTGCAAATTTGTATTAAAAAAAAACATTTATTATATTCAACACCAATCACTTCTATGATCGTTTATAAATAATGTGCTTTTTCTGTTTGAAATTTTATTACTTAAGGAAGGAGATACAAGTTGGATAAGACCAAAAAACAAAATTTAAAAAATAAACAAATGCATGTGAAAATAACAGCAACATTAAATAAACTTCAGGAATGTGTTCGTTGTTCAACGAACAAGTGTGTCTTTTGAATACAATTTATTTTAAGTCAATTTTTTTATATTTTTTTTTTGCCAACAAACAAACAAGTTGTGCCAATAACTGAAGTCGTATACGAGTACAACAATTTAGCACGTTACGAAATTTAAAACCGATTTAAACACACCAAAAAAAAGACTTGTTGGTCACAGCAATTGAAATTTTGTTTAAAAAAATTGTTGTCCATTCAAGTTGTTGCAGCAACGGAAAAATTAACTAACAAACAACATTTGTATTCGTATGTCTAATAAATATTTATTTTTATATTTGTAGCCTAGAATTTTGAGGGTTTAATTTAAAGTTGTACTAATCAAGATTTACTTTTTCCTTAACGAGAATCGAAATATGTTTTTGAGCAGGGGCCGTAACTGTTGCGACGTTTTCCTAAAAATTCAATAAATAATTCTTTTTATAGATATTCTGTTTGATTAAAAATAAGAGTTAAAAGTTTTAGGCGGTTTCCCTCGTAGATTTAGGAGTTTTGTTTCATTTAGGAGCAAATTTAGGGAAATTTTTAGTGGATCTCATAATTTTTTTAGTCTGTACAATAACTAAATATTATCATATTTTATAATTGATACCACATGTTTTTGAAACTTTTTACTGGATTTTAACGGATTGTGTTCATTTGCTAAAAATCTAATAAATACGAACACAAATTGAGGGGAATTTTATAATAAAAGGATTTTTATTGTACGTAGTTTTTGCTTTATTCAGGTTATAGTAGGCCTTCTTACTGCTGTCGAATGAATATTAGCCTTCAACTTTGACCAGTTGCCAAAGTCGTCAAAAAATCGTCACTCAAAAATGTGCTGTTTTATACAACAATCTTTCATATAAAAATTAACAATTCAACAGATTTCTTAAAAACAATAAAAACTTTAAACATTTTATTCAATTCAAAGCAAGATTTGAAGCGATTTGGTGTCGAAACAGTTTATATACTTTCGAAAATAAATGTTTATTTTTTATATGATTTGTTTTATATTTTAATTTAAATAAAAATTCATAGAATATACTATTATACAGTTTTTCATAAACTTGTGCATACTTTTGGGTTAAAGTATGTAGAATTCTCCCTTTTATATTCTGGATTTTGGTAGCTAGCAGAGGGGTTTATTAGAAAATCTATGAAGGGTGGATCTAGCAAAAAAAGGGGAATTAATTATGATTGCTCGCAATTGTGTAATTATAATTAGGATATTGGGTAAAAGAGAATAAAGTTAGTTTCTTTAGGCGTTGGTAGTCAAAAGGGTATTCTCACCTTTTCCCTTTGTTTCCTTGGAGAAAGAATGCACTGATCTATTTAGTATTTCACTCAACAAAAACTCCAGTTTTATTCTTAGGGTTAACTTAGATTTAGGTGTAGAGGTAAGTATGTAGACGATAATTCAATGTATGTGTAAGTATGCAATAAATCCAATACAATTTAGATAAGTATAAACAAGTTGTACGTAAGTAGATCACTTCAGGTTAAGGTTACGAATTTAGGTAAATATATAAGTTGTCGAAAATATATAATTTTAAGCAAAGTATATGATTTTAAGTTGCTTGTATAATTATACGTTAAATTTCAAATGCAAGTATAAATTTTAAGTTAATGATTTTAAATTTAATTAAAGTTAATGGTTTGAACGATAAATTGTAAGTGACTTTAGAAATTTTACTTAAATCGTACGAAAGCTAAAATTAAGTTTTTATGTTTATAAATGCCTTTCGTTTACGGTTCGGTTTTGGAAAAGTAACGTTTTACAAAGGGATATTTTTTTAATGTAGCGAGAGCTAAATGATTAATGTTGCCATAGGTTGTTTTAATGTTGCGTTTCTAACTTATATTAATTATACGATTATTAATATAAATTTATGATTTAATTTTTATATAAAAAGTGATACAAATCAATTTAAATATGGTGTCCAAACCTAATTTGGACAACTTGCAATTCATGTGTATAGTCGAATTGATTTTTTTTACTATCATTCGATTTTATACGCGTACAAACATACATATTTACATATAAAGTACGAAAGAAGGACCTACTCGTTTGATATTGATTTAAATTGGGTAATTGCAAAATAAAAATACTGTACATAGTTATGTTTTTTTATATTTTTTGTAATGCTAACATTGTAACATTCAGAGGAATTTTTTTTTTAAATAATCTTTTGAAAAAATAATTCCCTCAAGGGTTCCTGTTGCCAATGAATTTCTTATCTTGGTTTTATTTAAGATTAATTTTGCTAAATATTCTTTTAACATTAGCTGAAGAAGAGTTTGGCAAAGTCATTAAGTTGTTTACAAATTGACATAAATTTTGGAAAAACAGCTTTATTGATTGGTAGATTAATTGACTTTCCCCTTTTTGATACAATGTTTTAACGAATAAAACACGTTGGTTTATCGAATATTTTTTCATCATAAATTTGCCACGTGTCTACTTTACGACTGCCAAACATGAACTGTCAAGACTAATGTTAACCAAAACACCGGCAAAACAAAGTAGTACACCTTCCCGGCGGACACCCGCAAACAAAAGTAAAGCTCGTTAATGTCATTCAAATTCTTAAATATTTCTTTAGCAGTATCAATATCATGGATATTGGCCGCCAAATAAAAATATATTTTTGAAGCTTGACATTTTGCCATATGTAAAGATTATGTTGAGCAAAAAGTAGCGACGTCAAAAAATCCTCAAAGTATAAGGGAGGATACTATGAAAAATCGTCAAACGTCATTTTGTGAAATATGCTATAAAAAATCGTCAAGATGACGTAAAATCGTCATATTTGGCAGCGCTGCCGCCACAGCTGATAGAATTGAATTTATTATTGTTAACTACACGCCTTTTGCTATTTATGCAAATGTCAAACTTCGCATACATACCTATACATACATATTTTTTAGTGAATTTTTTACGATTAGTGTTGTAATTGTAAAAATATTATCTCGCGGCTTATAAAGTTAAAACGCCATATTTTTATTTCTTGGTGATTGCAGGAAGAAAATGCAGCTCTTGGTAGATAGACAAAAGTGCTCTTTCTGGAAGACAACGCAACGGTTCACACAGCATTAGATACGATGCTAAAATTACGTGAAATACACTTCGAATTGGTTGATCAATGACTTTATAGTCCAGATTAACTCCTAGTGACTTTTTCCTGTTTCCAAACTTGAAAAAAATGGTTCGCAGGAAAAAGATTCATCTCAAACGAAGAAGTGATTACCGAAACTAACGCGCATTTTGAGGCGTTCCCAAAATCGTATTATTCAGATGATATAAAAAAGTTGGAATATCGTCTTACTAAGTGTATTGAGCTTAAAGGAGACTATGTTGAGAAATAAATGGTTTTTGAAAAAAAATGTTTTTTTTCCTACTTAGGTAGCTTCAATATCAATCCGCCCTCGTATTGCGTTTGAAATTTCATTTTAATTGTAGTCCGGACGATCCACTAATCCGGACGGTAGCTGAAACTATATCTGTCCGGATTATAGAGGTTGTACTGTATCAAGAATCGCAAGTTAAGCTTTTTTATTAACGCAATTTTCTCTTAATTTCAGCAAAAAAGAACAATTCAGCATTTCTACTTGCAATTCTTTCTTATTCTACATATTTTATTTAACTCTTTTTATTTTATAAACCTCCTTTGAAAATCTTAATAAATAATTAAGGCCAAAACATGCACATTTCTAAACAATTATTCAGCAAAATGCTGCAGAAATAGAAAAATATAAAAGTCATGAATAAATAAAGTCATTGTCATTTTGCTAAACAAATTTATAAAACAAAAATTTAGGGCTTGGCAAGTATAAAAAGATCAGATTTATAAATGTTTTTTTTTTTCTCTTTTGCTTTTTTGCTTTTTTTTGCAATTAAAAACATAATAGAAAAATATGAAACATAATTGGGAATAAGGTCAGTTAAATCATAAATTATTACAAACAATTCATTTAGTTATTTTTTCTTCTTCCAACAAAAAAAAAAGGAAATACTCTTTTACATTTAAATTGCTGCTGGTCACAATGAAAATGGACTAAGACGATTCTAGTTTCTGTGTTGTTTATTGTGTTTCTATTTCAAAGCCTTTTTTAAGTTAAAATCTCAGAATTTTAAGTAGTCCATATAGACGTGGTAAGACCAACATTTTGTTTATTAAAAAACATTTATATGTAATAAAATTTAGTGCTAGTAATTTTGAGACAGCCTTCGTACTTAACGAACAGTATTATATTAATGCTGATATAACAAAATATCGGTATTATCGGTTTAATTGGTCAAGTTTAAAGCTGAAAATGCAATTGCGGCCGTCAAAAAATTGTTTATTTTAATCCATTAACATTTTTATTAATTACATTTATTGAGAAAGAAAAAAATGCAAATACTATTATTAATCATACACGAAAACTTTAATTGCAAAAACATATGTATATATTAACGTTAAGGCACGACTTAAAAGTTAAGTTAACAGAAACGTAATTATCTTTTGTATGTAATGTAAAAAATACGGGAAATATTTAAAAATAATATTGTAAAAATTTACGATAAAATTGTAAAAACCACAAAAAAAATGTGTTAAAATGTGATTAAGAACACTTTTCTTATTTGTTGAGAAAATAGCAGCAAAACTGAATAGAAAGAAGTAATCAGAGAGAAAAAAACAAACTTTAAAAACTAAAATCATTCAATAGAAAGTTGTTAAATCTTTTGTGGAAAAAAAAACAACGAAGAAAATTGAGAAATTATGTTAATGTGCCAGCAAAACACATGATAACCACGCCGCACTGTGGCTGAAAATCGTTTTTCATTGGCCAAAAGTCAAATTTTTTTTTGTCACCGATTTTTAAAATTTTTACGCCCTTTTGCAGCTAATATATCCAGATTAAGGTAGCCAAAAAATTAGGTTAAACTATTGATAATTGTGAGCGTGGCATGCTGTCAAACTCAACGGTTTTTTGTAATTTCAGAAAAAGGTGTTTTTCTGTTGTTTTTTATCAAAAATAAATGATTACTACTCGCAAGCTATCATCGATAATGGCCTGCGGTCTTTTTTATAATGTTGGTAGGATTATAGTCTTTAGTTTTTGTAAGTGGTCAGAGCTCTAGCGTTTAATATTAAGGGCGTTACGGAATATTTATGAAACTACTATATTTTTCTCAAATTTAAACTTTAGTAGAATAGAACTTCTAGGGAACAAAAGGGAACAAGAAATGTATACCACCCGGAGAAAGGTGAAAGTGTCCTCTTTACCGCTATATATACTTTTGCACCCGTGACGAGCCGTGTGTAGAACACTTTTTTCATTTTAATGAAATTACTCCAAAGTACTCGTATACAATGGTGTATATAATTTTCACTTTTTTGCCTAAAAGTTTATGTTTTTACTTTAGACTACGTAAAACTAAAAAAATTAAATATAATACCTGCGAAAGGGTTTAATGGCTTTGTTTTGATCAGCAAAAAATAAGTCATAAAATTATCACAAATTATCACAAAATTCTACAGTAAACATATGATCTGTTTCTAAATTTACCTGTTATCAAATGTTAGGGTCAACCAAAGTCATAAGCAATTTTATAACAATAATCGGGACATTAAACCACAACCCAACAACAACAACAAATATTGGCGAGATACTAATCAGTTTTACCTGATATTAAGGTCTGGAGAACATGTGCAGTTTTGTGCAATTTAAGCACTACCTGCTATTAAAGATCTATGTGTGAATAACATGTATCTAAAAATGTATAAAACTACGGATTCGATAAGGGATTACTCAGTAATAAGTTAATCCTCTAGGTGTACGGTTAAAACATAACAGACGCAAATAAAAATATTCAGAAAAATATGGAGAGAACTGGCGGAAGAGTATTTTAGAAACAAAAACCAGGAAGATGTTCTTAGTTACGTTAAACTTAAATTCGTGTAGCACCGAAATGCAAGAGCAATTATCTAATTTCGTCAAAGCACTAAAAAAACGCTACAAACTTTTATATAAAAAGTGCAAACTGCTTAGAAGGCCAACTTACTGTCGCTGCAGAAACAGCAAAGCAAGATAAGGCTGGAAGACCACACAAATCATTGGACAACTGCAGCGATAAATCTAAGAGGCGGAAACTTAAAGATATTAACGATGCAATTGGTTGTACAAATATAAAAGAATCTTTCCTACATCAATTACGATCACAGAACCAATTAACAAAAGTGGATATCATTGAAAAAGTTGTTAAAGCTAGTCCAGTGAGAACAAAACGGATTCTTAACAGTATACCAACTCCGAGTGATGCAATACAGTACACAAATGAGGAGGCATTAGCATTATTTCTGGATTTGAAATTAACAAAACAAAAAACAGCTCAGACTGCGTGCGATTGAAAAAGGCTCAAATATGTATCCAGCATATCATCACATAACCGCTGCTAAAATGGACTGTTTGCCATCAAAGGACACTATTACAATCACACCAATTTCGGCAGAGGTACAACTACAATCTCTACTTGATCACACAGCAGAACGCTTGCTACAATCAATAACAGGAAATGAGTTAAAGAAATGTGGAAACACAAAGTTAATTCTTTTTTGTAAATGGGGATGTGATGGTTCTTCGGGACAAAAGCAATACAAACAAGCTGTATGTGAAAATATATCGGACTCAGATATGTTCATGGTATCATTTGTACCATTGCGATTGAAAAAGATTTTGGAAGATTCAGAGCCTTCGACTAGTACAACGCAAACAATGAATATTTGGAAAAATGAGACACCATCTTCTACGAAATACTGCAGGCCAATCAAATTTGAATTCAAAAAAGAAACTCATGATGCCATTAACAAAGAAGTTAGTGATATCAAGACCCAAATTGCAACACTACAGCCATTACAATTACAGTTGGATGGGCAGCAAATTGAAGTAAGCTACCAATTAGTGCTGACAATGATAGATGGAAAAGTAGGTCAGGCTTTGACTAGCACGAAGGCTGCATCCAGCTGCATTATATGCCAAGCAACATCAACCCAATTAAACCAAGTCCCGACAAAATCATTAGATAATACCGATGCATATGAATTTGGATTATCACCACTACATGCAAGAATACGACTTATGGAACACATACTAAAAATCAGTTATGATTTGGATTTCGGGTCTTCAGGATCAATAAGAAACAACGAAACCAACAAAGAGTTAAGAAGTTCAAAAAAGAAACATGTTCAAGATGAATATCGCAAATTAGGATTGATTATAGATCAGCCAAAACAAGGGTCAGGCAATACAAATGATGGCAATACCGCAAGAAGATTCTTTTCAGATCCAGAAACAGCATCTGAAATAACAGGAGTGGATTTTAACCTTATTTTCAGATTTAAAATAATCCTAGAAGTACTTGCGTGCAATGAAGAAATTGACTCTAGAAAATTTGAAGATTACGCTAAGGAAACTGCAAAAATATATACAACCAACTACTCATGGAGAAATATGTCTGCAACAGTTCACAAAATCCTTTATCATGGAGAAGATGTCATTAAATATCATTTGGTGCCACTTGGAGATCTATCAGAGGAGCCTCAGGAAAAAAGGAACAAGGATTACAGATTTTATAGAGAGCACAATACTAGAAAAATTTCAAGAAATTCAACAAATGAAGATCTATTTAATATATTATTGGCAACGTCAGATCCGTTCATCTCCAGTATTCGAAATCAATGGAAAGTGGAACATCGGGATTTAGATGAAGAAGCCAAAAAACTACTAAAGAACAGAAATAGCACAGAACAAAATATGGAATATTTGCAATCAATATTTGAGTCAAATGAATAATAATTATAATTGCCTTTCATTGTTATTTAAGTACGAAAAACATAATATTAGTAAAAAATAATAATAAACAGAACCTACCATTGTTGCAAATGCTATTAAAATTTATTGCAGTTTTTATTTTTAAAATGTTTTTAAAATTATCAAATTTGACAGCAAAAAAAAAAAAATATTTCTGTAGTAATAGTAATATTTTTAGATAATATTATTAACGTTTTTTTTAAGTGTAACTATTCTTTGAGTGTAAACAAATTTGCAAATTTGTCAGCAAAAAATTTTCAATTTTTCTGTAATAGCAAAATCTCCAGTTGATTTTACTATTTTTTTCAGTGTAAAATTTTTTTTAAGTGTAACATTAAAAAAATTCCATTATTAAAAAAAATATTTATAATTATTATTAATTTCCAAATATTCAATTTTTTAATAAATAAAAAAATAATAAACCCATATTTCACTCTAAAAGTAAAAAAAAATCAAAAGTTCAACTTTGACCTAGAATTCCTTAAAAAGTCCTCAATCAATTTTAATGTAATTTAAACTGAGTCAAGCTGAACTAAATATCTATCCAATAAAATAAACATTACTTCAATATTTTAATCGGTTCAAAAGTTACAGAATTTTGGCCAATGAAAAACGATTTTCAGCCACTGTGCGCCGGGCCACTTTAATTTTCTACACATTTTCTTACATGTTTTTTCATTCTCTTGGTTACTTGTTTTTCTTCCTTTTTATTATTTATTTTCTTCAGCTACAACATTATAATGTTAAGCCTCTTATTTGTTTGGAAAAATTATCAGTGTAAAATTTTCTAATTAACACTACCAAATAAGTATTTAAAATGCTGCTCATATTTATGAGAATATACGCCTTACACGCCAGTGCGACTAAATGATGTAAGTGATATACAATTTAGGCAGGCCTTTAAAAGAATGAAATTATCAAAAGAACCCACTTGTCAGACTATTTTTATAGTTTTTTTTAAGTTCACATCCAAATCAATCATTCAAGTAATATATAATATGTATATTCCTTTCACTCCTCGAGGAAGCTTAGGACCATCATAACAAGGTGTTTCAAATAATCTCGATCTTCGGCTCGATGTTTGACTTGGTTCCACTTCATACGCAAACTCGAAGGATCTGTTTTCAGTTGCTGCTTCCAGTTATGAGCTGGTCACCCGACTCGTCTACTTCCCTGCGGAAAGTGTGACCTATGCAACTTCATCCCATTAATAGTGGCATTAACAATTTGACGCGCATTACAAAATTTATAATTTCGATTAAATGATTATTTTACATTCCCAGAACGTTAGAATGCAAAACTGCCACAAAAGTTGATATTCGTTTAAATTAAAAATACCAGACAACCAGACAAATTTTGCTCATTTAATCTCAACGCACATTTTGTAAACAAATTCATCCTGATCGAGAATAAAAGTTCACGTGATATGTATTCACTTTCCCCAAAATTTTGATCGCCAGTTCTATAATGTTGTTTGTTTTGCTTATGGCAAATATTTCACGTGAACAACATGTTCGCCTCTTATTCTGGGTTCGAATCATCATATCCGTGAATGTAAAACTCGTCAAGTAAAAGTACACTTTTCGGATTATGACATACATGAACGTACTGCATTTAAAAAAAACGATATTACAACATCCGTGATCGTATGAACGATCGTAAGAGTTTTACAAACTAACATCTGTTAGCAAAAATGCGTTCTAGCGAAAATAAAAGCTTTTTAAATTGTATACAAAATATAAAGTGATTGAAAATATTGCGATTAAATTAAATTTTCTTAATATTATTATGATCCAAGAACTAATTATTAAAAATACAAATCGAAGCAGTGTTTACTGTAAAAACAACTAATAATACAAATAACTCTCGTATGCTTTTTCTAGACATTATTTGTATAAATACAAATTTGAAATCACATTCAACCGAGCCACCTAAACAGTGGCGGATACATGGAAACATACATGAAAACTAATGATGGGAGTGTAGCGGCTCCCGAAAAACAACGTTGTTTCTGTTCTGCCGTGTAAGTTGAAATTAATTAGTGTTAAAATTTTGCTTTGTTCCTTTGGAATATTGTCTCATGTCCAATTCTTTCACTCTAAAAATGTTACGCACATTAACCAAAAAATAATAACCACTTTGGATTAAAAACTACTAACAACCAATTTGTTCGAACAATAATCACTTTAAATAAAAATCGAAATTGCTCGCGAGGAAAAGATACTCTCAACGCAATAGAATCAATTCCTTTTTACACTCATACGACTCATTTGCCTCACATTATATTTTACAAAGTGTACTCAGAACTAGTGAAACTATTGTTGCATTTGATAGTCTTTGGTCAAACGTAATCGTTTTTACAAATCTCTAAGGAATATTTATGAACAAATCTTACTCGCTATCCCTTGAAGTTAAAAAAAGGAGTAGTCTCTGTAGGACACCCGGTTAGAACTATCTTCCTGAACTGTATGCATTAATAATATTGTATGTACGAAATAAGAATGCAATTTAATTCACGAATTGGCTTTTCTCCAGTGGATCATTTTACCATAATATTTTCTGTCATCACTGATAACGAACATATAAAACAAACACCTCTAAAGCATGCTTTAAAAATTTGCACAAAAAAGTTACGATCTGCTTGCAAACGTAAGCCATCACGTCATTCAGTTCATAAGTTTGACGTATCACGTAATATTCCTTCGTACGATTGCCGATACGAACACGGATTTGACTATTCGAGTCCTGATTATGTTTTACAAATAACTTTTGAAAAGTTTCTTTGAAAAAGTATACAATTAGCCAATTCACAAAGTCTTCTAAAGTGATAATTAATAAAGTTATATTAATGGCCAAATAGTACTATTGTGAACGGCCTGCTGTAGTGTCATATAAAAAATTGTCATAAACATTTAACTCAAATGACAGAAAAAATATAGAAATTATTATCAAAGAAAAACAATGTCCTGCAAAGCAGACAAAAACTTATTTCACAAATTAAATACATATGTACATATTTTTAACAAAATTTTATATCCAGTGCAAGGCAAATGCATACAGGTAGTCGCAAAAGAATTTGCCTTGGCAATCTTGGATATCAAAATATACTGTTCCATGCGAATTAAAAAAAAAATTGTACCAAAACGCACATTATGACAATGAAAAATTATAAAACACAATGAGCTTTCGAGTTCACCTGGTCTGAATTCGACTTGATCCACTGTTTGACCACATTATTTTCTTCTGTTTCCATTTTATTTATTGCTTTTTATATTTTGATATTTTTCCTAAGTACTTTTTTCATCAGAATTATTTTCATTTTTGGAAGTAAAATTAAATTTTGCTTCGAATTTGTAAACAAAAAACAGCTGACAATATAGTATTGTCATATAATATTTTTATATGAAAAATATCAATAACGTTTTCAGGAAAGTCATAAAATTTTACGCAATTGTACAAATAGAACGCAATAAAACACTTTGAGAACTTGGTAAATATTTGAATCTACATACCTGCTAGAAATTCGCCATTATCGCCAATACTACGCGAGCATTATACGCAACCGAAATTTTACTTTTTCTTTTTAACAAAAAAACTATAATTCCGAAATAATACTGTGTTCGCCTTTTAATCGCAATAAATGAGATTAATCAATGTTAATGAATAGATCAATCAGGAAATTATTATCAGCTTACCTTGCATGTATTCTGTAAAAAAAAGAAGAAAGAAATAATCAGTTTGTATATTTAAGCCAAAAAGTTTATTTTAATAATAAATTAAAATTTTCTTAAATATCCTGAATTAAAATAATGTTTTTAGTTCGATTACGCTTTTTTAAAAATGAAAGAAAATGATTATTTTAAGCCAGGTGCAGATCCAGCTTAGGCGTTTGGAATGGAAAATTTTAAATGAAAATTAAATTTAATATTTATGAGTGATTGGTTGAACTGTTTATATTGAAATGATTTGTTTGGCTTGAGTTTAAATCTGAGTTTACCCATTTCTTCTTAATTTTTAAGAATTTTTTTTTGATAAATTCGTTACTTTATTAAGAGAGTACTATTTTGGAATAATTTATTATTCATCAGAATAGGAGATGTGACCAAGTGTGACCGCACTTTAATCAAATAATTGATCAAACAACAGTTCTCATTAATCGAAGTGCTGATTAATCAAATACATGCAAATTAGGAACGCGCGATTAATCGATGATTAACCATATAATTGATCAAAAAACGGTTCTGATTAAACGAAATGCTGATCAATCAAATATATTCAAATCAAATTTATTAAACAACAGTTCTGATTAATCAAATACAGTGTGTCCACCGGGAAGGTACACTACTTTCTTTTGCCGCCATTTTGGTAAACATTAGTCTTAACAGTTCATATTTGACAGTCGTGAAGTAGACACGTGGCAAATTCATTATGAAAAAATATTCGATAAACCAACGTGTTTTAATCGTAAAAACATTTTATCAAAATCAATCATCGATTACTGTGACGATGAGAAAGTTACGTAAAATGGAATCCATTAAAAGTGACAGTCTGGTGTGCAATTTGGTCAGGAGGAATCATTGTACCTTACTTCTTTGAACTGTGAATGGGGAGCGATATCGTGATATGATTGAAAACTTTTTAATGCCACAACTGCATGCTTTGGGCTTGATTAACATGTGGTATCAACAAGACGGTGCCACATCTCATACAGCCAGGATTACAATGGAATTACTGCGAGACCTCTTTCCACAACAAGTTATTTCAAGAAGTGGTGATGTTGATTGGCCTCTACGGTCGCCTGATTTGACCGCTCCGGACTTCTTTTTGCGGGGATATCTGAATAGCAAGGCTTATGCATACAAATCAGAAACGCTTGAGCAACTCAAACAAAATATTCGTGATGAAATTAATGAAACATCGCGTAAAATGTGTGAAATTGTAATGAAAAATGTGCTCAAAAGGGCTCGCATTTGTGAGGCTAACAGAGGCGGACATTTATCTGATATTGTATTCCATACATAATTGCCGACATTAAATAAAACATTTATCAATATAAGATCTATTCTCTTAGATTTAATCAAAAATTATAAACAAACAAAGTAGTATACCTTCCCGGCGGACACCCTGTATATTCGAGTTTGAAAAAATTTATTTAAATATAGAAAACGAAAATATTTCAAAGGACACTAAATTTATAGTACATAAGTACATACAAACACACATGATTGAAAGGAACAATTGAAAAATCAAAAATAAATATGTAAAAATCGATCATGAAAAAATACCTAAAAAATAAGGTTTGCGCATAAGCGTGTACAAGTACAAGCTTGTTTGCTCGTGAGCATGCATGATAGTGAGTGAAAAGTCAATCACTATTCCGTTCCATCATCCATAAAAAAAAGATCGCCAATACAACACATTTTCTCCTTTCAATCCAACTCAAGCATTTCATCATCCACACTTTCATTTGCATGTCAGTGCATTTTGTGCAAACAAAAAAACAAAATGCTTCCTCCTAAAATCATAATTATTCGTACTCATACTACTTACTGCCACCAGCAGCTGCATGCAACCGAAATAGCAAACAATGATAATGCTTGGTGTAATTAGAGATGCTGCCGGTGCTTCTGCTGGTGCTGCTGTTGCTACAACTACACATATTTATCTGCTGGTTGGTTGCAGCAAACCTGCTAGTCATTCCAACAAGCTGGCTGACATCCAGCAGGTTGTCAAATGAACAATTGCAAATTAGTGAGCGTGTGTCTGTGTGTTTGTGCGTGTGTGTGTGTGTGTGTGTGCGTGACGTTGTGTTGGTATATTAATATGTAAAATCCATAGAAAATTCTATTAAAAATAATTTTAGATGCCATCATTTACTGAACAAAAAATAAACTCATGCACTTAAACATTTACTTAAATTGTGTTGACATTGTCTGCTAAATAATAAAAAAAATACACAAATTCCTCAGCATCATCGTTCTATGATTTAAAAAAGCTTTATATAATTTAACTTTTTTTAAATGAAGTTGTTCGTCGGACTTTTTTCTCCCTTTTTTATAATTTTGGTTTTTGTCATCACAAAAATTATGCTGGCATCACCGGTATAATTGTTACAAAAGAATTGAAAAATTAAAAAAAAACTCGCTAAAACTTTTGCTTTGCAACTTCATTAAAAACTGTTTGTACAATTTTTTTAGGAACTTTTGTTTGCTATCTAAAGATTTATTAATAAATGAAACCTAAATACAAAAAGCTGTAGAAAAAAGCCAAACTAATATTCAAAGGCGGATTGAAAGAAAAACAAATTGCACCTGCCTGCACCTGGCAAACGCATTTTTTTAAGTTATAAAGTACATAAAAGACGAGAAAACCTGAGCTTGAACTGGTTCGAAATTGAAACACTCTTCATGAACACAATTTGTGATATAAATTTAGGAAACCTGGTACAGCTTTCTTATTTAGGGATGATGAATAGAGTTAAAATTAGAACTTGAATTTAAAATTTATTATGGGAGTTCGTATAAAATGATTCAATGCAATTTGAAGGAATTGAAAAATTAAAAATCAGATTTTTGTTTGAGGCGGAGAACTTGAAATTGGCAACATTGGTTTCTTTGACAGCCAATTTGACATTCTTATTACAGGTGTATCAGAGGAACTAAATGAAACACGAAGACGTATATTTACCCAGTACAAAACAAGGACTTACGTCCTTCGCAAGGGAGAGAAGCGATACAAAAATTCTTGCGAGAGGTTTTAATATTCTTTATATGAAGAATTCCCACTAGAAGGTAGACATGGGCACCTCCCATCTGATTAGCGTCAATCATACTTGATCGCGCACGATCGTGTTTAGTTTTTGTTTCAATCACGTGAGAGAGTAATTTGAACGTGAGTAAACGTGCATGAGTAGATTTTTAGCGTGATTGTCTCATGATTTTTTTACTTTTATTGTAATTTTTTTCATTTAAATTTTTAATTATTTTATAATTCTTTTTCGTAATTATATCGTGAGCTAATGTTTTCATTATTGCCACTAACTTTTTTGCACTCACGTGAGCGTGCATGGACGTGAGTCAAGAACAAAAGGTGGAGCATGAGCGTGCATGAGTAAAATTTGTTTATCGTGAGCGTGCATTATGTTCATTACAGTAGTTTCGTTTTATTCGGAAAGAACTTTGTTTTAGTAAAAGCTTAAGATTTAATTAATTAAAGCCGAAATATGGTCGATTGCGTCGGCTATAGGAAATACTATTAAATATAAATAAGCCTGAAAAACGCTTGAAAAAATCTTACTTCAGGAAATGCAGGATTGGTTGGAGGCTTAAATGGATGAGGAATGGCAATTTAGTCTAGCCCTCCATCATGCATCCAATCCAAAGCCGACTAATTTGTGTCTTGAATCAAGTCTGCTTTAAGATTTCGTTTCTGAATAAAGTGAATGTATTTGTATAACATCGGTTTAGACTGACTCAATCGACCGCATTCTAGAAATTAATATTTAAACATTTACTTAAATACGTACGATACAAATACAAAAACATAAAAACAGTCTAAATAAACAACTTAAAACTCTCCCTTATTTGAAGCTGAAACGTCCCACCAAACAAAAGGTTTCGATGTTTTCTGAAGTCAGACTAGTCGTAACGAATTCGTTAAGACATTTCGTAAGTTTATCTGAACTCAGACTTGCCGTCTTAAATTCGTTAACACATTTCGGTAGTTTGTCTGAACAAATGATTTATGTAAGTAAATTAAAAAAAATAATCTTCAAAAATGTATTGTAAATACTTGCATTTTTATTTCGAATCTGTTTCCAAACACACATTTATACCATTGCTACAAGCTGGACAATTTAAACCGAACTGATTACGGTAAAGTATTGGCTTGAATACCAAGTATAATATTAACTAATCCTTATATTCTCTTAACTTTCAGAAAACGAAGTTTTACGCAGAGGTACCCACAGAAAGCACATCTACTCAATCTATTCACAGGAACCAGGTATATTTTAACTTTTAATTTATGGTAAAAATTGTGTTAACTTGTAACTCTCAACTTAATAGGTATACAAGATTTGTTAGAAAAAGTGATTGCCCAAAACAAAATATTAATAGATCAGAAGAAGCAAAACAACAATTAAACGAAAATATTAATACAAGGGAACAAACTACAAGCTCAAAATATATCAAAAATATGAAATAATTCAATACCGCAAAGGACCGACAGCAAAAGTCATTAAAAAGAAAAACCACTGACGATTCTATTCTGTCAAACAAATTATATTATTCGATATGAAACTATTTTATTATCTTTACAATCTTTATACAATTAGACACCCTTTGGGTGACAATAATAGCATTTAAAAGGCAAAACGGAAAATAAAATCTTGATTAAGTATTTTTTTTAAATTTATAAATTGAGATTGCCTCGATATCTTCTTTCAGAGATTTTCAAAAACTTTTGTTTGTTGAGGGTTTTTTTAGCTAGTGTACATGCATTTCATTGGTGCTAATGCCAAATCATCAGTAGACCTTAAACCATATTAGAGGTTTGAAACATTTCAAAAATATGGTTTAAGGTTTTTTTTTAATAATGAAATCGTACCTACATATCGATGCCATTTCGTACCTACTTTTCGTTGAGATTTCATACCTACTTATCGTTGCGAAGTCATGTCAACCCTTTCATATAAAAATCGTTATGATGTCGGTAATATTTCGGTTCCGAAATCGGAAGACTTTGTCGACCAGTCGTTATGAATTCTGTACGAAATCGTAACATTTAGTTTGGTGGGATGCATGTGCAATAAGTATGCATGTGTTAGCAGCAACTTTAAACGCTTATAGCTCCCTAAATATCGAACCGATTTAAATAAAATTAAGAATGTGCACGGCTATGTAAAAAAACCCGTTTAAAGACAAATAAATCTTTCCAAAATCAGTTCAATATTATGGCTTTAAAGGGATCTAAAAACGTGTTTGCCTTTTAATAATGTAAGTAGATTTGTTAAAATTTGCTTAAATACTATAAAGAAAATGTTCCTTAAAATATTTTTTTTTGTTTGAGATATGTATGACTATGTTGCATTAAAGGGACGTTATATGTATGAATGTTAATTAGAGGTTTCGTTAAGAAATTACTCTGAATTTATTATATTTAGCATTCGTATGTGTTAAGGAATTTTCAAATTTGTTATTAATTTTCACTCATTTGTATTTTTTCTTTAAATAGAAAATATTCTTAACCTTAAAATTTTAGGCTTCTATTTCTATAACACGGTTTTCACTGAAAACCACATCCCCATAGTTTCTTTGAAAATGTCATGATTTAAAAAAAACGTATTCTTTCAAAGTTTTATTTGTGGCTAATTTTTAAATTGTGGTTTATAATTTAAAGTTTCTAAAAAAATATAACAAAATACAGTAGTTTTCCGATTTAACGAACCTTCGATTTAATGAACATCGCATTTAAGGAACAGTCAAATTTTTATTTCTACTCAGTAAGTACCTTATATTAGGAATAAAAATTTAATTTTGTACTCGGTTTAACGAGGAAATGTAAAACAAAACGACGAACAAAACCAAAATGAGGAAGAGACCAAAATAAAACACGAAGATGTCATTCAGTATTTCGAAATTTGTATTAAATGGATTCAGCAAAACAATATTAGCAACACAAATTTAATGTTTTTGGGAGAGCTTCATTAAATATGCCATTAAAAATGTATCCATTCCAATAAGCAGACTGAATTTATCCAATTTTTTTAAAAAAAATTTTTTTGTATTACGGTGTTTTTATGAATTTTTCATTTCCTTGTACATATTTTTAATGAAATATTTATTGTAAATTACTATTATTTTAATAAAATATAAAAAACACTATACATATGTATACTTATATTGTTATGAATAAAATAGGCGACGCTATCATTTTTTTATTTAGTACTGGATGTAACGAACAATTCGGTTTAACGAACAGGCCTGACAATTATTAGGTTCGTTAAATCGGGAAACTACTGTATTGCGTTTGCTGTCATTTAGGCCACTTTTCTATCTATTAACGTGAGCGAGCACTTACTTTATGTGTGTTATTTTGTAGTTGTTGTTCGGAACGTTATGTTTTTAAAATCGTTTGTTAAATTTTGAAATTTTTATATTCTTACTAATATCAACCGCAAAAAAAACACAGATATTTTTTTAAGGCTGAATTTGTTGTGACTCAAACATTTTAAATGTTTGGTACGTCTGAAAAGATTGTACTCGTTTGTCGGTCGATCCGTTGTTAAGTGTATGAATGTGAGAATATTTTGTGAATTTATTTATTTTTTCTTAAAAAACTCGTTTTCAATAGAATTTACTACGTTAAGCTGAGTTTTTTTTATCTATTTTCTTGGTAGTTGTCGGTTGAGCTTTATTGCCGTTTTCATTTACATACATTTTCATACACTACGATTCATTTATTTATTAATTTTTTTGCCCTCTTTTTTTTGGGTGCGGAGAATTTTTCGTGCTGTTGCTGGCTGCTAACAACAAAAGCAAATAAAATACCACGAATTCTTCAAGATCCAAAGTGAGTTGTTTAAGGATTTGAAAGGTAAATGATGTATAAATAAATACTGATGACTGAGTAAGAAATTTAAATAACAAAATTAAAAGTTTTTATGTCAAAAAGTTGTGATCAATTTAAGATATTTATTTGATCCAAGGCTATATTTCTCAAAGTAAATGTAGATATGATGTTAATTTTCCTGATAATTAGCATACAGCACAAAGCGCTTTTGAAAAACACACTTTTAGAGCCACTTTCTGACTTTGAGATTAACCCAAATTTTATTCTCTAATTTCTCTAATCTGGCAATTAAATTAATCTAGTATCAAATGAATACAATGTTTTTGGATGGTGGTTTAAACCCAGTCGCATTATCATATTGAATAACAAAAAATTGCAGCCTTTTTTTTTGCAAATGCCAAATTTGTTATCAAAGCAACATTGTTTATTTAGAGAAGCAGAAGAAAATTAGCAAATTTGATCCAATTTACAAGCGAGAAAATTTTAGAGTGTTAAACGAATTAATTATTTTTACAAGTGATGCGAGGGCGGATTAATATTGAAGCTACCTAAGTAGGAAAAACACATTTTTTTTTAAAAACTATTTATCTCAACACAGTTTCCTTTAAGTTCAATACACTTAGTAAGACGATATTCCAACTTTTTTATACCATCTGAATAATACGATTTTGGGAACCCCTCAAAATGCGCGTTACTTTCGGTAATCACTTCTTCGTTTGAGATGAATCTTTTTCCTGCGAGCCATTTTTTCAAGGTTTTAAACAGGAAAAAGTCACTAGGAGCTAAATCTGGACTATAAGATGGATGATCAACCAATTCGAATTGTATTTCACGTAATTTTAGCATCGTATCTAATGCTGTGTGAACCGGTGGGTTGTCTTGAAGAAAGAACACTTTTTTCTTCTTTAAATGTTGTCGTGTTTTCTTGATTGTGGATCCTTTTGCAAGATAATTGATGAGCAATATTCCGTGTGCATCCCAAAATACGTGGCCATAACCTTGCCAGCCGATTTCACTGTCTTCGCCTTCTTCGGAGCACTTCCACCAGCTTCCACCCATTGTTTCGATTGATTTTTGGTTTCAGGAGTGTAGTGGTGGACCCACGTTTCATCAACAGTTATTAATCGAAGCCAATAATCAATAGGATTACGCTTTATCATGTCCAAACACCGCTGTGAAGTGGTCTGTCGAACTCGTTTTCGTTCGACACTGATCAAACGTGGAACCCATCTTGCCGATAACTTCATGCAAAATGTTGAACACACGTTCATATAATATGTTTACCATTTCAAAAATCTCACGTAACTTGACTTGGCGATCATTCATAACCATATCGAGGATTTTCTTGATATTTTCTTCAGTAATCACCTCTTTTGGCCTTCCTGTTGATGGTATTGTTGCAGTGATTGTTCGGCCGCGTTTGAATTCAGCAATCCAATATTTTACTATGTAATCTGACGGAGCAGACTCACTGTAATGTTAATCGAGCTTTTCTTTTGTCTCTTTCGCAGTTTTCCCTTTCAAAAAATAGTGTTTAATCGCTGCACGAAATTAACTTTTTTCCATTTTTCAAGAAACACAAAAGTTGCTTACTTCAAACGACTACAACAAATAAACTAATCGATGAATTTGGGTGAAATTTTAACAGCTGACGTTTGACAGATCGTAATTTAAAAAAAGTTTTTGTGTTTGTGCTGCCATCTAGCGCTAGGTAGCTTCAATATCAATCCGCCCTCGTGTGAATGTGGATGCAAGAAGATCGGCGAATTTCACAACTAGTGAGCTGGAATAAGGTTTTTATATATTTCGGAATCACTAAAATATTCCTCTCCATTAGAATAATCAATTTTTATTTGGTTTTCTTAAAATTCCGTCTTTTTTTGTTCTATTTTTATTGGTCCAACAGCTGTTTATGTTGAGCATATGTATGTACATATGTTGACAGTTCTAGTTGAAGCTTAAACGACCACGATTGGCCGCTTAAACTAGCAAGCAAAACCATATAATAGAGTACCCAAAAACCACAAATAGAAGATTAAGGTTAATTTGATCTCTAATATTAAAGTAAAAAAGTAGCCCTTCGTGGTTAATGGCATGTGAAAACCGAAGTTAAGGGGTTTATTTATTTATTGTTAAAAAAAGTGTTTAACTTATAAATCATATATGAGTTTTTTGCAGCTTTTTTAAAAAAAAACTCATAAAGACTTCAATTAGTGTTGCTCAAGTTGTTTACTTTATTTCAAACATCTTGAGGAGTTTTGCTTAAAAGTGCATGCTTTTATAGCTTAGCATCTTTAAGATTTTTGAAGCTTAAAGCTTAAGCCAACTTGACACCAATCCAATTGAGAATTTAATGAGATAATTTTTCGAACCAATTTGGTTGTTGGTGGTTGGTTGTACTCCAATATGATAAAAATTTGGCTAAAATTATATCATCTTTAACGACCAGAGTGATGGCTTTCGTGTATTATTTTGTTAACAAAGTTATTTTTTTTTAAATCCGCTCCAAGAAAATAAATTTTACATTTACTAGTATAATTATTCTATTGAGAAAATCGAGGAAGAGTTAAGTTTTCCGACAATAAAGCAAAACGCTTGCATCGTGCTGTTTTCGGAGGCCATTGCACTACCTCATCAACGTTCATGTGTATTATTCTACTACCAATATAACTATTTTTCATCAAAATATATTTCATAAGATATCTGTAGCACTACTGTCTTAAGTAAAAAATGTGTAAGGATATCTCTCAAAAAACCGAGTGCTTATCATACAAATTTCATGCTCAAAGCGACCGTCGATTGTGGATTGTGGAAACCGCACATGAGATATCTGTGACACTTTATTCAATTCAGTTGAAATAACTTAATTTAATTGAATATTTATGGCTTTCTAAACTAATTTAAGCAGCCACTTTTGTATTGCAAAACTTATTGCCTACTTAAGGGTTTATAAAATGTTTCGATAATTTGTTGAAATTAAAACAGAAATACCAAGTTTATTAGGACTCACCTTGTTAAGGAGTTCTGCGGCATATTGCGTTTATTGGATAAAATACAAGAAAACATAAATATTGTTAAAAATAGCTTAATACCATAACAACAGCCGACAGACCAACCAGTCATTATGACAAAGAAAAGGAGGGAAAAATCTATACAAAGGTAACCGTAACCGGATTTCTCATATGGACTTTGCAACAGATCACAAAACAAAAAGTGCCAGCTGCATTTTTCTTGCCCAGATAAAAGTAAACCCTCTTGAAGATGCTGCCGCTGCTGACATCAAGCCGAGTTGTAGTAGGAGATTCTAGTTCGAAAAAAATGAACTTTTAACGCTTGTAAAGCAGCAACACCAACCAACAACTAACTACTTTATTTTAGACGAGTTTAAACCATTTATTGTATTGACTTGTTCAAAACTAAATGCCATAAAAAACCTTTTCTAAAAAAAAACGAAAAACAAAAAATGGAAAGAAACCTCAATCGCACTCTGCCACACAGCACGTATCTCATCAATGGTTTGTGTGTGACTTGTTTTCTTCTCTATGGCAAATAACTTCTTCCAGGTTGCCAAGTTTTCTTCCTTTATTTTCTCCAATTTTTTTTTCATTGCACATTGTAAAGCAACTTCAAGCTGAAGTGGGAAGTTGCAGAGTAACAAGCAGCAGCAATGAGAATGCATTAAACTTCAATAAAACCAAAAGTAAAATTTGTTTACACATAAAATGGAAAATAAATAAAATAGAAAACAAACCAGTTGGTTAAAGTATTTGAAAATTCTGATGAAAAGAATACAGTGAGAGAAAAATTTTAGCCAGAGCAATCAGATATGTAAAATTTATGGAAATATTCAGATTGCAAGACTAAAAGAAATAGCTGGAGAGGAGACATGTATGTGCTTTTGTAGCATTTGATTTTTATGCTATTTTTTCTGAAAATTTTAAGAAATATTGATGTGTGTGTAAATTAAATACTTTGAACCCGTATTTTCTGACGAACGAGATATGACTACATTGCAATAAAGGAGCAATATGTTTACGAAACAGTTGATTTTGAGAAATAAAAATGTCGTTGTTTTTAAAGGTCACATAATCAAACCCTTATTCCAGTTGGCGAGATCGACGTCACGCTAATACAATGCCAAAAAATTCTAGCTTGTCTACCCGTTTTCGAAAACAACTGATTACTATTGACAGGCTCATGTTATTTTCTGGACCTTAGAGAACAGAAAAAGACTGTTTTCCAGAGCGAGTAGACAATCTCCAATTTACTGATATTGTGTTAACGTGACGTCGATATCGCCAACTGGAATAAGGGTGAATGTTAATGTTAATACCATCACTTTGAAAATAACTTCTTAGTAATCGAATACGAAGCGAAGTCTATAAGATTATATAAGCAAAAAAACTTATCGAAAACATACTTTTAAACTCAAACTATACATAACGTCAGCACTACTTTACAGTAGTTATATAATTACTTACTAGTAAATAAACAAGTAAATTATTCTCTGAAATGTTTAAGTCGTTTTTTGTAAACGTAACACCTTGTACATTCCTTAAATGACATCGCCATGTCAGACTGATGAGTTAACATATCAAAGTATAAGGAGAGAAAAGTATGTACTTTATGCGTTTGTTAGCATTTTAACTCATTAGTTTTGTCATTAAACTTTTTGCTGGGAAGCAGGTTTCTCAATAATGTCAACTCGCAAAAGATGGCTGACAATTTGTTTAACCCTGCTGCTAGATTAGGCCCATTTGGTCCAAATTTTTATTTGTTCTTTGTAATCTCAATAACTTTTGAAATATATTATTGAAATATATTATATTTGGGGTATTCACACGGTGTCCTATCATGTCATATTGTCATAATGTCTTATTATTTTATGACGTCTTAAAAAATTTGTTGTTGTGCTTCAAACAAAAAAGTCCTAAACTAATAAGACTATTTATGTGTTTTTGTTTTGTCATAACTAAACAGTAGTGTAGTTTTTGCACAAACTAGCTATTATTTTCGTTTTTTCACTTGTTTTCGGCATTCTAATATAAAATTTTTACGATTTTTTATCAGCTGACTCAAATTTAAAATAGCACACTAAATTATGGGGGGTTGTTCACAGCAGTCATATTTTTTCGTGTTATTATTTTAATACATATGACTTTATGACGACCGTGTGAATACCCCAATTGTTTTGAGGTTTCGGCTCACGAGTTTTATTTTTGTAAAAATACTATTTTTATAATATTAGGTATCTAATTTAAAGCTGTACGGAAAAAGAGCTACTAATCTTGTCTAGTGAATATTTCAATTTAATGGAATACAAAAATATGAAGCTTTTGTTGTGTTTATTTACAAGAAAAATATTATTTTATTGAAAGTGTTTTTCATTACATGATATACAAAATATTTTCCGGTTTGTTTTGCAAATAAAACTTTCATATAGATATTCTTTGCCGATATATATGACTGAAATTAAGCAAGAGTCCAAGCAGTAGATTGTACTAGATTAGACCGCACTGAAGAAGATAAGAAACATAATGGATTTTTTTGTACGTGCAGAGCATTAAGCGGCTATTAGACGATCATACTTGGTATGTGAGAGTGGTATGCCATCATCCCATCACCTGTTACAGTGAAAAATTCATGTGTGTCAGTTTCGTATGTTGGAAATCAAACATTTTTTATTTTTGTGTATGTCATCATAGCATCGCACTCGTGTAATAGCTATTCTGACAAACACATTGAAAATTTCCTTGGCTTGATAAGGGCGCGCATTCTTAAAAAGGTTTATTGAATTGTTTGAAAGTCCGAGTTTAGACAGGCGAACATTTGGAACAAAAATATCTGAAATTCGCTTTTGTTGTTTCTTTCGCATTCACACAGTCGAACATGTTTTCGGCAACATTCCATTATTATTTGCTTATTATTTGCAAAATGCAAAGTAAATGTCATATAAGAAAATGTGAACAAAGCGTGTCGCCGAGTACCGAACACAAAATTGATGCTCTTTTCGCCACCCGTAATATGCTATCAAACTAAATGTTTCCCATGCAAATGTTTCCCTGCCTTAGAGCAGTGTGTGTAATAGCAAAATGATCTCTCTCATCATACCATGCTGCATGCAGTTGCGCAGGGATTTAGTCCTTGCGGCTTATGGGGTTATACCGCCCATTGTCGGTTGTGTTATTGGTTTTTTGGTTGGCGCCAATTGGGCGCCACGACAATACAAAGATCACCGGCATATTCGGGATTTAGAGGGAGCTCGAAAGAGCCCCAGAGACTCTCCCCTTGTAGTCCGCGACTGCCAAAGGCAGCTACTCCGCATATCTACGGAACGTACCACTATCCGCATCCTGTTGTGCATTCGCTAGCACTCAGCTGTGCTCCTGATAAGCAGGCAATCATACATCGTCATAAAAATGTCAATATATAATATATGTATTATTCTCGAGGGATTTTAAGGAGAAAATATTTAAACAGAAAAGGTCGTATTTAGCAAATTACGTTACGATGGAAAAAATACACGAACTAAGTTTAATATTGTTCCCGTCCCACGCCAGGAAGGGGAAAAAGAATATTCACCCTCCGCCTCAAAACAAATACAAAATTTCTAATTTTTCATTGGCGTCGTTTTTCATGAAGCCATGAGTTGATACCTTCCCATGTATACATGTAAATATGTAGAGGGTGGTTCAAATGCAAGTATATTTTTTTTTACAAATTAAATCAACTTTATTTAATTTCTTCTGGTATATTATTGCTTTTATTCGATATAGCATATATTCCAATTATTTATGAAACACGATTTCATTCATGTTACTGCCACGACTGGCTTTGCAGTACCTTATCCTACCAGTCCAGTTTTCAAGACTTTGCTGACAGAGTGAGGTTCTATCTTACGAATGGCTCGAGCGATATAAGCCTTTGCGAGTTATTTGAATAGCATCGGACCCAGCCCACAATCCTCTCAACAAAGAAAAAGTATAAACGAATCAACCAGGGCGACCATTTTCATCGCCAACATGGATGACAACACTATCTTCCGATGACTAAAGCGTAGAGCGACTCATCTGCATACTTTATTGTTCAAGTTTGGATCATATGAACTTTTTTTGGTTTTCCCAATTTAAAGAAACAGCCCAGCGAAACAATATTCGAGTCGAATGAGGATGTCAACTCTGCAACAAAAAACTATTTGGAGGACATTGCGAAATCTTAGTATGTGGAGGGTTAAACGGATAATTCAATAGAAAAATATCCCAAAAAAGAAATATCTAAGCTTTTGCAAAAACTTATTGACTTCCCCTCGTATCACTTATGGCATCACATTTTCTTCTGTGAAATTATATAGAACGAGTTTTTTAAATTTATTTGCATTACGATAAAATGTATTTCATAAGCAAAGTTATTTTTCTGAAATGCTGGCTGGCTGCATGTATAAAAATGGGAATAATATAATATGCCTGAAATAATTCTTGAATTCAAGTTGAAATTTAATATACTACAAAAGTTAAATTTGTGTTTTAATAATGTTTTTAAAACACTTTTTGTGAGAAAAAAATTTTTTGGTGGAGGAATGAATTTCAGATTTGCTGAATTGCAAATTTTAACATTTGAAAATAAGCGGAACAGCAAAAATAAAACAAATTCAAATATTCGATTAATAATCGAATTTCGCATCAAAATAACATGTTGTCACCAAATTGTTTGCTTTTCAATACTTTTGTTTTTTGACATACTTACTGTAAAATTATATAGATATATTTGAAAGCATTAAGTGAAATTAATATTGAAATAAAGAAATTTTGCGATGATCGCTGACCGACCGTATTTACTGATATTTGTTAAAAATAAAACCACAAATTTTTTATTTAAATGTTAAAACATAACGAGTGTTTACTATTCAGCACAATTCTTTAATCGTTATTAGTTTAGGAAAAAAATACTTCCACAAAAATATTTACAAAACAAAATCTTTAAACAAAAAAAAAGATTTTAAAATGCCAATAAAAAAACAAATCTGGGTAAATAAGGCCATACACCTCAAATAAAAGAAATACATATGAGTAAAAGAAAAAAATAAATTCAAAAAATCTTCACAACTACTTCATTCAAAAAACATGATTATTTGTTTGTTTGCTTTTATTAGCCAGGCTATAAAAGAACAACTTCTTAATAAAAAGCTGCGACTACTGCAAAAACCAGAACATGATTTTATGTTTAATAATGTTCAATTCGTAAAAATACTGGTACTACTTCGATGGATGTCGCACAAAAAAAACGTCTTGTTTGTATCGTAAAGAACTCACACTGCCTCCAATAGAGTATCCCATCAAATAAAGTTAACTCGATTAATTAACAAATTAATTGTATTTAAGATTTCGAGTAAATATTTATTTGATTAAGCGATATTATATATTTCACAAAACAACTGTTTGGCGAAGATGAGAATATAATGGGGCCTGTTATGATTCACACCTCAACTAAATTAAAATCTCAATGTTACAACTCAACTCAACATTTTTTTTGTATTATGATTCACAACGAATTTTAACGAATACCGCTAAGTGAACAGCTGATTGAAATTTGAGTTACGTTGTAATCCATAAGAATTAGATAACTACCACTCAACTACAAATTTAGTTATTAATCATAAGAGGACCATAAATGTCAAAGCGGTTTTCGAATTATTAGAAAAACGGATTTTTTTCTTTAATTTTACGGCTTTTTAAACCGGTTTTCGAAATATTCGACAAGCCGGTTTTTTCGCCTCGAAGTATTGCATAAAAACAAACATTTTTGTTTTTATTTATTAATCTTTTACTTATTTATAGATTTTAAGCGAGTATTCAATTTATTCAGGTAATAAGCAACACTGTGTGTTATCATTATCATTTCAATATAATTTAGTGTCTCATTGATTATCAAACAGCATACATAAAAAAAATTTTGTATTTTTTTGGTATTTGATCTTCGACGATCAGAGAACACGTCGAATTTAATCAGCTGAGATCCTGCATATCCTGTACCCATGTTCTATAACTACCGCGTCGATAAACTTATCGATTGAAATGTGTGAAATGAAACAAAAATGCCATAGAATGATACAAACAGCTGTTTAGTAATAAAATGTGTCTAGAATTTTTTTTTGGCGAGTAATAGCTGTCACGTAAGAAAATTACTCGCCAATTTACAAAAAAATAAAGTGTGTCTGTAAAATTTTTCGAGAAAAACTGCCGCTTTCAACTGTCAAATATACTCGCAAACAAAAAAGCGGTGAGATAAATTTTCAAAAATACAAAACAAATTCAAAATGCAAAATGTTAAGAATAATAATACGGAATAGTATCTTAAATTATTTATTCATTGTTAAATTATTTTATATTTTAGACAAATATGCGAATTTCGAAGCATATTTTGTAAACAACAAACATTAAAGTGGCACCATACATTATTTTGTACAGCCGACGGTAGTACTTTCGCCGCCGTCGTTGACATTTTGTTAACGTTAGTAGATTTTGGTCGCCGTCAAATATGTTTCTGACTAGCGTTTTCAACGTATAAAATTTCCCTTCAGCTTGGAGTTGTATATAATGACATTTCTAACGTAACAACGTAAGCTCTTTTGATAGTTTTCGACATGAGTTACAGACACACTTTTTTGTTTCACTTCTTTTCGACGCGAGCAATTTTGCCAAAGTTACAGAACATGGATACTGGATAGTTGATATAAATAAAATATATGTAATTCCCTTTGATTTGAAATTCTGTATAACTAATTAATAAAAAAAATTATTTAAAATTACGTTATACTTCAATTTTTTAATTGCAATAAAAGACTAGAACCCGGTTATACGAACCGGTTTTTAAATAAAAAAACCCGAAACCCAATTTTAAAGTAATTCATAATTAGGTTACATTTCAATTTTTGAATAGCAATAAAAGACTAGAACCCGGTTATGCAAACCGGTTTTTAAATAAAAAAAACCTGAAAACCGATTTTGTTTAATTATACGAAAAACGATTTATTGAATATGTCGAATAATTAAAAAAAAATAATTTAAAATTACGTTATACTTAAATTTTTAAATTACAATAAAAGACTAGAAGCCGGTTATACGAACCGGGTTTTAATTTAAAAAAACCGAAACCCGATTTTTTAAACCGATTTATTGAATATGTCGAATATTTGAACTCTATATGGAAAGCATTTTTCAAGAATTTAATTTGTTGCTTGAAGTATTTATTTTATATTGAACATGAAGTTTTTTTATTATATGACATAAAAAATCTTATTTAACTAGAAATAAAGTGTCAAATCTATAGCAGAAAATTCCGACATCAAAAAAAGGAATATTCCATCTAATCGTATGCATTTTTATTTAGTATTTGTTGGTTTAGAAGTCCGCTGATAAATCGATATGTAATTTTTCTCTTTTATTTGCGAAGTTATAATTCAAGATTGATTCCATTTGTTGTTCGATTGCTTCAAATATAAGCATACGAGGTTCATTTATCCGGCTCTCTGTTTTTTTATTTTTTTAAATCTCGGTTATTATTTTGTGAGAAATAGTTTGTTGTACTTTTTGTAGCTAAAAAAAACGTCAAATACTAAAATTTAAGCAAAATTTTTTTTTTGAAAATTGGAGAAAATTATACCAAATAGTTTTAAAGCATTTTCAAGCATCTTTCTTTATGCTTCACATAAAACTCATTGAATTTTGTTAATTATATTTAATAGTCGTATATATCAAAAGTGGCAACTTGCAGCCAGAACTTTACTTTGACTTTAGTCCTTCGCACGAATGCGAATTAGTACTTCTTTCTGCTAGTTTTATTTTTTTTTAGCACAATCAAGATAATCGAACGATTCAAAAGTCGATTGAATTGAATACCCTTGCAACCATCCAACATATAAAACATGGTAGAAATCTTAAGTATAAATAATAAAGTAAAACACTTTAACATAAAAACCATAAGTGTGTGCGTTTGTATGATTGAAACTGAAAGAAACCTTAAGAAACCACTTTTAAATAAAATATTAAAAAAAAAATAAAAATAAACATCAAAAAATTTCTACAAACAGCAAGCAAGCACATCACATTCTGCCAGCTTCTTTGGAAGAAAATAAAACTAAAATGATGAAGAATAGAATCCGGTTTTAAAACCGCAAACAAATTAAGTTTCTTTTAGAAAACTTTACTGAACTCAACTTTTTTGTTTACCTCAATATTCAGTATTAACGGAATATTATAATACACATTTAAAAATAAACAAAAAGAAATAAAAATATTTTTATAGATGCATTTATTGCAATTTTATTTAAAGAAAGAAATATTTGCCTACATTTCTTTAAAGGGACATTTACATTTGGTCGCGACATCAGAATGCACGCTACAAAGCCAAGCGATAATAAATATCTGTAAGCCGCTGCAAAGCACTGCTTTTGTTTTTTTAAATGTTATGAAAATATTTAAAATTATTGGAATGTTTTCCAGTAAATAGCGGATAGTTGGCGTTGTAGTACACATTATGCGGAAGGAAAAGCTAATCTTAAAATACTTTACGTTGTGCATTATACGGATTATATTAAAATCTTATAATCAAATTATTACATATCGTTAGCTTCAAAGAAAGAAAAAGAAAAACAGTGAGTAAAACGATTTTTTTTTTCGAAAGTCAAACCAGTAACATTTTATTCAAAATTAAATTCTTATCGATTTGAAATAATTTCCATACGAGTCAAAATCAATTTCGCTGCTCACCTACATTATTAAGAGTACCAAAAATAAAAACCGAATAATATTTTAAAAACAAAAATAAGTTTATTCAAAATTCAGGTACAACAAATTTTATTTTTTATACTAACTAAAAATTCATTTATTAAAAGAGATACTTATTTAATAAATTTTATTCAGTTCACTAATTTTATTTGTCTCTTTTTAGCTAAAAAAATCATTACGTATAAATTTATTTTCCTATGTGCTTTTATTTTGCCACATATATTTGTTATTTTTTTAAACGGTTTTTGCCAATGCGAAACCTTCACCTTCCTCAGTTATCAAAAACTTTGAAAGTTTTTACAATTTTCACTAAATTAATGTTTATAAGTAATTAGTCGAACTTTTATTAATATTTTTATATATTGAAACGATTAATTTTGGCTCAAGTTCAAACCCGAATTTACCCATTTATTTATTCTAATTTTTTTATTTTTTAATTTTTATTAGAAAATTTTTTGGATAAATTCATTATTATTTTTTATTAAGAGAGTACTATATATAGAACAATTTTTATTATTCATCATACTAGCAGAACGGATCAGTACTGATTTTGAGGTCGCTACACCATCTCATCAGCGTTCTTTGTTCAATTTTACCACTTTTGACGGTGGATACTAGTGATCAGGAATATCAACTATTTAACCGTATTATTTAACAAATTAGGATACGAAAAGTACAAACTTATTCATTTTCACATGTCAAATCAAATTCGGTTAGTACGAAATCCCATCTATGATGAATAACTACTCTATATATTTCAGTCTCTCTTGCTTATTCTGCGCCATTGGCTGCAGAGAAATAAGCGGTACTTAATCATGTTGTTAGGTTTCTGTCATTTGTAGTTGAATTTCTTTTTTAGTATTCAACCAACTATGACAAAGTAAACATGTAGATTTTGACGCGTGCCATCGTTATTTATAATTAATGTTTATAAGTAATTAGTCGAACTTTTATTAATATTTTTATATATTGAAACGATTAATTTTGGCTCAAGTTCAAACCCGAATTTACCCATTTATTTATTCTAATTTTTTTATTTTTTAATTTTTATTAGAAAATTTTTTGGATAAATTCATTATTATTTTTTATTAAGAGAGTACTATATATAGAACAATTTTTATTATTCATCATACTAGCAGAACGGATCAGTACTGATTTCGAGGTCGCTACACCATCTCATCAGCGTTCTTTGTTCAATTTTACCACTTTTGACGGTGGATACTAGTGATCAGGAATATCAACTATTTAACCGTATTATTTAACAAATTAGGATACGAAAAGTACAAACTTATTCATTTTCACATGTCAAATCAAATTCGGTTAGTACGAAATCCCATCTATGATGAATAACTACTCTATATATTTCAGTCTCTCTTGCTTATTCAGCGCCATTGGCTGCCGAGAAATAAGCGGTACTTAATCATGTTGTTAGGTTTCTGTCATTTGTAGTTGAATTTCTTTTTTAGTATTCAACCAACTATGACCAAGTAAACATGTAGATTTTGACGCGTGCCATCGTTATTTATAATTATTGTTTATAAGTAATTAGTCGAACTTTTATTAATATTTTTATATATTGAAACGATTAATTTTGGCTCAAGTTCAAACCCGAATTTACCCATTTATTTATTCTAATTTTTTTATTTTTTAATTTTTATTAGAAAATTTTTTGGATAAATTCATTATTATTTTTTATTAAGAGAGTACTATATATAGAACAATTTTTATTATTCATCATACTAGCAGAACGGATCAGTACTGATTTCGAGGTCGCTACACCATCTCATCAGCGTTCTTTGTTCAATTTTACCACTTTTGACGGTGGATACTAGTGATCAGGAATATCAACTATTTAACCGTATTATTTAACAAATTAGGATACGAAAAGTACAAACTTATTCATTTTCACATGTCAAATCAAATTCGGTTAGTACGAAATCCCATCTATGATGAATAACTACTCTATATATTTCAGTCTCTCTTGCTTATTCTGCGCCATTGGCTGCAGAGAAATAAGCGGTACTTAATCATGTTGTTAGGTTTCTGTCATTTGTAGTTGAATTTCTTTTTTAGTATTCAACCAACTATGACCAAGTAAACATGTAGATTTTGACGCGTGCCATCGTTATTTATAATTAATGTTTATAAGTAATTAGTCGAACTTTTATTAATATTTTTATATATTGAAACGATTAATTTTGGCTCAAGTTCAAACCCGAATTTACCCATTTATTTATTCTAATTTTTTTATTTTTTAATTTTTATTAGAAAATTTTTTGGATAAATTCATTATTATTTTTTATTAAGAGAGTACTATATATAGAACAATTTTTATTATTCATCATACTAGCAGAACGGATCAGTACTGATTTCGAGGTCGCTACACCATCTCATCAGCGTTCTTTGTTCAATTTTACCACTTTTGACGGTGGATACTAGTGATCAGGAATATCAACTATTTAACCGTATTATTTAACAAATTAGGATACGAAAAGTACAAACTTATTCATTTTCACATGTCAAATCAAATTCGGTTAGTACGAAATCCCATCTATGATGAATAACTACTCTATATATTTCAGTCTCTCTTGCTTATTCTGCGCCATTGGCTGCAGAGAAATAAGCGGTACTTAATCATGTTGTTAGGTTTCTGTCATTTGTAGTTGAATTTCTTTTTTAGTATTCAACCAACTATGACCAAGTAAACATGTAGATTTTGACGCGTGCCATCGTTATTTATAATTAATGTTTATAAGTAATTAGTCGAACTTTTATTAATATTTTTATATATTGAAACGATTAATTTTGGCTCAAGTTCAAACCCGAATTTACCCATTTATTTATTCTAATTTTTTTATTTTTTAATTTTTATTAGAAAATTTTTTGGATAAATTCATTATTATTTTTTATTAAGAGAGTACTATATATAGAACAATTTTTATTATTCATCATACTAGCAGAACGGATCAGTACTGATTTCGAGGTCGCTACACCATCTCATCAGCGTTCTTTGTTCAATTTTACCACTTTTGACGGTGGATACTAGTGATCAGGAATATCAACTATTTAACCGTATTATTTAACAAATTAGGATACGAAAAGTACAAACTTATTCATTTTCACATGTCAAATCAAATTCGGTTAGTACGAAATCCCATCTATGATGAATAACTACTCTATATATTTCAGTCTCTCTTGCTTATTCTGCGCCATTGGCTGCAGAGAAATAAGCGGTACTTAATCATGTTGTTAGGTTTCTGTCATTTGTAGTTGAATTTCTTTTTTAGTATTCAACCAACTATGACCAAGTAAACATGTAGATTTTGACGCGTGCCATCGTTATTTATAATTAATGTTTATAAGTAATTAGTCGAACTTTTATTAATATTTTTATATATTGAAACGATTAATTTTGGCTCAAGTTCAAACCCGAATTTACCCATTTATTTATTCTAATTTTTTTATTTTTTAATTTTTATTAGAAAATTTTTTGGATAAATTCATTATTATTTTTTATTAAGAGAGTACTATATATAGAACAATTTTTATTATTCATCATACTAGCAGAACGGATCAGTACTGATTTCGAGGTCGCTACACCATCTCATCAGCGTTCTTTGTTCAATTTTACCACTTTTGACGGTGGATACTAGTGATCAGGAATATCAACTATTTAACCGTATTATTTAACAAATTAGGATACGAAAAGTACAAACTTATTCATTTTCACATGTCAAATCAAATTCGGTTAGTACGAAATCCCATCTATGATGAATAACTACTCTATATATTTCAGTCTCTCTTGCTTATTCAGCGCCATTGGCTGCCGAGAAATAAGCGGTACTTAATCATGTTGTTAGGTTTCTGTCATTTGTAGTTGAATTTCTTTTTTAGTATTCAACCAACTATGACCAAGTAAACATGTAGATTTTGACGCGTGCCATCGTTATTTATAATTATTGTTTATAAGTAATTAGTCGAACTTTTATTAATATTTTTATATATTGAAACGATTAATTTTGGCTCAAGTTCAAACCCGAATTTACCCATTTATTTATTCTAATTTTTTTATTTTTTAATTTTTATTAGAAAATTTTTTGGATAAATTCATTATTATTTTTTATTAAGAGAGTACTATATATAGAACAATTTTTATTATTCATCATACTAGCAGAACGGATCAGTACTGATTTCGAGGTCGCTACACCATCTCATCAGCGTTCTTTGTTCAATTTTACCACTTTTGACGGTGGATACTAGTGATCAGGAATATCAACTATTTAACCGTATTATTTAACAAATTAGGATACGAAAAGTACAAACTTATTCATTTTCACATGTCAAATCAAATTCGGTTAGTACGAAATCCCATCTATGATGAATAACTACTCTATATATTTCAGTCTCTCTTGCTTATTCTGCGCCATTGGCTGCAGAGAAATAAGCGGTACTTAATCATGTTGTTAGGTTTCTGTCATTTGTAGTTGAATTTCTTTTTTAGTATTCAACCAACTATGACCAAGTAAACATGTAGATTTTGACGCGTGCCATCGTTATTTATAATTAATGTTTATAAGTAATTAGTCGAACTTTTATTAATATTTTTATATATTGAAACGATTAATTTTGGCTCAAGTTCAAACCCGAATTTACCCATTTATTTATTCTAATTTTTTTATTTTTTAATTTTTATTAGAAAATTTTTTGGATAAATTCATTATTATTTTTTATTAAGAGAGTACTATATATAGAACAATTTTTATTATTCATCATACTAGCAGAACGGATCAGTACTGATTTCGAGGTCGCTACACCATCTCATCAGCGTTCTTTGTTCAATTTTACCACTTTTGACGGTGGATACTAGTGATCAGGAATATCAACTATTTAACCGTATTATTTAACAAATTAGGATACGAAAAGTACAAACTTATTCATTTTCACATGTCAAATCAAATTCGGTTAGTACGAAATCCCATCTATGATGAATAACTACTCTATATATTTCAGTCTCTCTTGCTTATTCTGCGCCATTGGCTGCAGAGAAATAAGCGGTACTTAATCATGTTGTTAGGTTTCTGTCATTTGTAGTTGAATTTCTTTTTTAGTATTCAACCAACTATGACCAAGTAAACATGTAGATTTTGACGCGTGCCATCGTTATTTATAATTAATGTTTATAAGTAATTAGTCGAACTTTTATTAATATTTTTATATATTGAAACGATTAATTTTGGCTCAAGTTCAAACCCGAATTTACCCATTTATTTATTCTAATTTTTTTATTTTTTAATTTTTATTAGAAAATTTTTTGGATAAATTCATTATTATTTTTTATTAAGAGAGTACTATATATAGAACAATTTTTATTATTCATCATACTAGCAGAACGGATCAGTACTGATTTCGAGGTCGCTACACCATCTCATCAGCGTTCTTTGTTCAATTTTACCACTTTTGACGGTGGATACTAGTGATCAGGAATATCAACTATTTAACCGTATTATTTAACAAATTAGGATACGAAAAGTACAAACTTATTCATTTTCACATGTCAAATCAAATTCGGTTAGTACGAAATCCCATCTATGATGAATAACTACTCTATATATTTCAGTCTCTCTTGCTTATTCAGCGCCATTGGCTGCCGAGAAATAAGCGGTACTTAATCATGTTGTTAGGTTTCTGTCATTTGTAGTTGAATTTCTTTTTTAGTATTCAACCAACTATGACCAAGTAAACATGTAGATTTTGACGCGTGCCATCGTTATTTATAATTATTGTTTATAAGTAATTAGTCGAACTTTTATTAATATTTTTATATATTGAAACGATTAATTTTGGCTCAAGTTCAAACCCGAATTTACCCATTTATTTATTCTAATTTTTTTATTTTTTAATTTTTATTAGAAAATTTTTTGGATAAATTCATTATTATTTTTTATTAAGAGAGTACTATATATAGAACAATTTTTATTATTCATCATACTAGCAGAACGGATCAGTACTGATTTCGAGGTCGCTACACCATCTCATCAGCGTTCTTTGTTCAATTTTACCACTTTTGACGGTGGATACTAGTGATCAGGAATATCAACTATTTAACCGTATTATTTAACAAATTAGGATACGAAAAGTACAAACTTATTCATTTTCACATGTCAAATCAAATTCGGTTAGTACGAAATCCCATCTATGATGAATAACTACTCTATATATTTCAGTCTCTCTTGCTTATTCTGCGCCATTGGCTGCAGAGAAATAAGCGGTACTTAATCATGTTGTTAGGTTTCTGTCATTTGTAGTTGAATTTCTTTTTTAGTATTCAACCAACTATGACCAAGTAAACATGTAGATTTTGACGCGTGCCATCGTTATTTATAATTAATGTTTATAAGTAATTAGTCGAACTTTTATTAATATTTTTATATATTGAAACGATTAATTTTGGCTCAAGTTCAAACCCGAATTTACCCATTTATTTATTCTAATTTTTTTATTTTTTAATTTTTATTAGAAAATTTTTTGGATAAATTCATTATTATTTTTTATTAAGAGAGTACTATATATAGAACAATTTTTATTATTCATCATACTAGCAGAACGGATCAGTACTGATTTCGAGGTCGCTACACCATCTCATCAGCGTTCTTTGTTCAATTTTACCACTTTTGACGGTGATCACTAGTATCCACCGTCAAAAGTGGTAAAATTGAACAAAGAACGCTGATGAGATGGTGTAGCGACCTCGAAATCAGTACTGATCCGTTCTGCTAGTATGATGAATAATAAAAATTGTTCTATATATAGTACTCTCTTAATAAAAAATAATAATGAATTTATCCAAAAAATTTTCTAATAAAAATTAAAAAATAAAAAAATTAGAATAAATAAATGGGTAAATTCGGGTTTGAACTTGAGCCAAAATTAATCGTTTCAATATATAAAAATATTAATAAAAGTTCGACTAATTACTTATAAACAATAATTATAAATAACGATGGCACGCGTCAAAATCTACATGTTTACTTGGTCATAGTTGGTTGAATACTAAAAAAGAAATTCAACTACAAATGACAGAAACCTAACAACATGATTAAGTACCGCTTATTTCTCGGCAGCCAATGGCGCTGAATAAGCAAGAGAGACTGAAATATATAGAGTAGTTATTCATCATAGATGGGATTTCGTACTAACCGAATTTGATTTGACATGTGAAAATGAATAAGTTTGTACTTTTCGTATCCTAATTTGTTAAATAATACGGTTAAATAGTTGATATTCCTGATCACTAGTATCCACCGTCAAAAGTGGTAAAATTGAACAAAGAACGCTGATGAGATGGTGTAGCGACCTCGAAATCAGTACTGATCCGTTCTGCTAGTATGATGAATAATAAAAATTGTTCTATATATAGTACTCTCTTAATAAAAAATAATAATGAATTTATCCAAAAAATTTTCTAATAAAAATTAAAAAATAAAAAAATTAGAATAAATAAATGGGTAAATTCGGGTTTGAACTTGAGCCAAAATTAATCGTTTCAATATATAAAAATATTAATAAAAGTTCGACTAATTACTTATAAACATTAATTATAAATAACGATGGCACGCGTCAAAATCTACATGTTTACTTGGTCATAGTTGGTTGAATACTAAAAAAGAAATTCAACTACAAATGACAGAAACCTAACAACATGATTAAGTACCGCTTATTTCTCTGCAGCCAATGGCGCAGAATAAGCAAGAGAGACTGAAATATATAGAGTAGTTATTCATCATAGATGGGATTTCGTACTAACCGAATTTGATTTGACATGTGAAAATGAATAAGTTTGTACTTTTCGTATCCTAATTTGTTAAATAATACGGTTAAATAGTTGATATTCCTGATCACTAGTATCCACCGTCAAAAGTGGTAAAATTGAACAAAGAACGCTGATGAGATGGTGTAGCGACCTCGAAATCAGTACTGATCCGTTCTGCTAGTATGATGAATAATAAAAATTGTTCTATATATAGTACTCTCTTAATAAAAAATAATAATGAATTTATCCAAAAAATTTTCTAATAAAAATTAAAAAATAAAAAAATTAGAATAAATAAATGGGTAAATTCGGGTTTGAACTTGAGCCAAAATTAATCGTTTCAATATATAAAAATATTAATAAAAGTTCGACTAATTACTTATAAACATTAATTATAAATAACGATGGCACGCGTCAAAATCTACATGTTTACTTGGTCATAGTTGGTTGAATACTAAAAAAGAAATTCAACTACAAATGACAGAAACCTAACAACATGATTAAGTACCGCTTATTTCTCTGCAGCCAATGGCGCAGAATAAGCAAGAGAGACTGAAATATATAGAGTAGTTATTCATCATAGATGGGATTTCGTACTAACCGAATTTGATTTGACATGTGAAAATGAATAAGTTTGTACTTTTCGTATCCTAATTTGTTAAATAATACGGTTAAATAGTTGATATTCCTGATCACTAGTATCCACCGTCAAAAGTGGTAAAATTGAACAAAGAACGCTGATGAGATGGTGTAGCGACCTCGAAATCAGTACTGATCCGTTCTGCTAGTATGATGAATAATAAAAATTGTTCTATATATAGTACTCTCTTAATAAAAAATAATAATGAATTTATCCAAAAAATTTTCTAATAAAAATTAAAAAATAAAAAAATTAGAATAAATAAATGGGTAAATTCGGGTTTGAACTTGAGCCAAAATTAATCGTTTCAATATATAAAAATATTAATAAAAGTTCGACTAATTACTTATAAACATTAATTATAAATAACGATGGCACGCGTCAAAATCTACATGTTTACTTGGTCATAGTTGGTTGAATACTAAAAAAGAAATTCAACTACAAATGACAGAAACCTAACAACATGATTAAGTACCGCTTATTTCTCTGCAGCCAATGGCGCAGAATAAGCAAGAGAGACTGAAATATATAGAGTAGTTATTCATCATAGATGGGATTTCGTACTAACCGAATTTGATTTGACATGTGAAAATGAATAAGTTTGTACTTTTCGTATCCTAATTTGTTAAATAATACGGTTAAATAGTTGATATTCCTGATCACTAGTATCCACCGTCAAAAGTGGTAAAATTGAACAAAGAACGCTGATGAGATGGTGTAGCGACCTCGAAATCAGTACTGATCCGTTCTGCTAGTATGATGAATAATAAAAATTGTTCTATATATAGTACTCTCTTAATAAAAAATAATAATGAATTTATCCAAAAAATTTTCTAATAAAAATTAAAAAATAAAAAAATTAGAATAAATAAATGGGTAAATTCGGGTTTGAACTTGAGCCAAAATTAATCGTTTCAATATATAAAAATTTTCACTAAAATTTTTTCTTATCATTAACTCTGCTTTCATGAGATCAAAAGACATCACATATTTCTTTCTCTTGAATACAAATGATTCAAAACACTAAGGTTTTTTCACAAAACGCATTACTAACAGGGATCGAAAATACAAAAGAAATTAGTTTCCTGAGGTTTTTCTCATCACTTTCATCTTGTTTTACAAAAAATGTACGCCATATTTGGTCATTGGAAATATCTTTTGGGAGATATTTATAAGAACATTTTTGAAAATTTCTTTTAGCTTGAGAAATAAAATTTTATCTTGATTCTTGAGAAGCCCTAAAAAATCTTCCCTCAAATTCAACGATTAGTTTATTTGTTGTATTCGTTTGAAGAAAGCAACTTTTGTGTTTCTTGAAAAATGGAAAAAAGTGAATTTCGTGCAGTGATTAAACACTATTATTTGAAAGGGAAAACGGCGAAAGAGACAAAAGAAAAGCTCGATTAACATTACGGTGAGTCTGCTCCGTCAGATTACATGGTCAAATATTGGATTGCTGAATTCAAACGCGGCCGAACAATCACTGCAACAATACCATCAACAGGAAGGCCAAAAGAGGTGATTACTGGAGAAAATATCAAGAAAATCCTCGATATGGTTATGAATGATCGCTGAGTCAAGTTACGTGAGATTGTTGAAATGGTAAACATAATATATGAACGTTTGTTCAACATTTTGCATGAACATTTGCATATGAAAAAACTATCGGCTAGATGGGTGCCGCGTTTGCTCTCAATAAGCGTAAACGTGTGACGTGTGCAGTCTCAATGGCAAAGTTCTATGAATTGGGCTACGAATTGGTACCTCAGCCGCCATATTCTCCGGATTAAGCCCCTAGTGACTACTTCCTATTTAAAAACCTAAAGAAAGAAATGGCTCGGTGGAAAGAGATTTAGCTCCAACGATGAAATTATTGACCAAACAAATGCCTATTTTAAGGACCTCGAAAAATTTAATTTTTTGGAAGGGATACAAAAACTAGAGAAACGTTGGACTAAGTGTATTGAGCTAAAAAGAGACTATGTTGAGATGGTTTGAAAAAAAAAATTTTTTATCTTACTTAGGTAGCTTCAAAATCAATCCGCCCTCGCAGTTCCCATGAACAAAAAAAACTGGCGAAAAAATAACAAAATATTATAAAAATACAACAACAATACAAAATTGACGATCGCAATTTTGGAGAAAGGAAACACATTTCGTGTGATCTTTTGTTCCCGATTAAAAAATTTGGGATTTCGATTTACAATTTTTTATATTGTCCCATTCACATCGATGAGTTGTAATTTGTATAAATATTGTTGGCAACTCCACCATAAACATGTTTCTGACCAAATGTTTATATAGAAATTACCAGAAACATTAATACAACATACAACTCATGCAATAGGTTGTGAATTGGACATACATACATAACTATCTAATGGCGTTTTCTATTCTAAAAAATGTGCAACATTTTCTGTCCTTTTCATTGAAAATTTTTAATATAGTGATTTTTTGAAATAGTGAGTTCATTATAAATTATTGTATTACCACTTACGACTCAAAATTGTTGTCTTAAGAACAACATTACAGTTCCAACTTCGACTGACTGATTTGAAATGCTTATAACTTTTTGATTTTTACAGTTTCTTATTTCATTTTTTCCTGGTAATATGCTATTTAATTTAATTTTATCATTAATTATAATTAATTATAATAAATTAATGTCAGCATACTCAACGCAAGAACGTGTAAAAATTTTTAAATTTGTTTTCTGACGATCAATAGTTCCAGCACAAAGAAAATACCGACAACATTTTAATACCGCAACAGCTCCCACTGTAAACATGAGGAGCAGCTTACAACCTCTCAGATGTACGGTTTGTCGTTGAGTTATGGCTGATAAGAGTTATCGGTCCATATTTGTTAGAAAATAATGAAGGGAAACCAGTAACCATCTCCGTGGCGGTATATCGGATCATGTTGGAAAATTTTTTATTTCCGGTAGTTCTCAATAATCCTTACACATTGCTCCAGCAAGGTGGAGCTACAACTCATACCGCAGGAGACTCAATGGCGATTCTGCGAGAAATCAGTCAGTCGAAGTGGGCCCACCCTGTATTTGTGAAAATTCTTATTCACAATAAATATTTGTGGTTTATAAAACTCTTATAAGAGGATTTTGAATAGAAGTTTGTTTTATAAACTTGCTATAAGCTTGTGATAAATTATTATGAAAATCCAGTTTGAAAATCGTGAACCAGGTTAATCATTTGTACGATGGTGCAGATGTGCCACGAACTTTCTCTAGTGCACATTTCTTAATTGTTTTGCACTTCACGCACAATAACAATACAAATACTGTTTAAGTCTGAAAAAGAAATAGTGGCATTTCCATCTCTGGTTTAGAACAGACGTACTAGACACCTTGAGGGCGCTGGTGTGATGGGATATTTTTTGACAAAGTATTAATTTTTGCCTCCAAAGTTTTGTTGTTGTTAGAGGTCGAATGATGCTACGAGATCGCTAAAAAAACCACGTCTTTGTTGAGTCGAAGGCGCCACGATACAGTTCAAATATTGTATTTGAGAGAAGGCCAAATAAATCGTGTATTTGAAAAGAATAATATAGTTTGGTTTTTGTTCTCATTTGGTACACGTCGAATTATTTGGATATCTAGGGTCCCAGCGATTACATCAGTGTACATCCACTACACAATAAATATTTTGTTGTTGGTAAAAGGAACTCAATTGGAGTTATTCAAATACGTTTTGGAATTGGCGAAAATAGCTATAATGAGTCAATTGTTAAAAAGAACCTGAATGCAAGATTTTTTTTGTGAAACCAACTTTGATTAAAAATTCTTAGTGTTCCTTGTATTATTTCCCAAGGACTTTTTGACTTTCGTTCATACATAATGAAATACATAATTAATAAAATAGTAAATTTTCATGGAAATAAATATTTATTTAGAAGCTTAAAATGCATTTACATTTATAAAATAATATTATTCCTTTTGTTTTCAAAGTCCATTTTCGGCTGCTTTTCTTTTTACTGTCACTATGTATTTACATATGTATCTGTGTCTCATCAACTGTATCTACCTGTTTTAAGTATATTATTCGAGTTTCAAAAACCTAAACAAACTAACTACCTGTTTTAATACGTGTTTCCTACAAAAGATCACTGAGATCACTAAATAAACACCAAAAAAAAAAAAACAAAACAAAACACCCCTGAATTATTGGTTGGTACTTTTAAGAATTTTATCATTCTATTCAATACTAAATGAAAAACAAATTCACATGTTTGACACAAAAACGAAAAAGAAAGACCTTTTGTCAGTTTAATGCCTTGAAAACGATGGGAATTTCAAGGGGAGAAAACAAGTAAAAGGTTATTTCAACTTAATTTTTCCTTAATTAGTTTCAAGGGAAAAAAGAAGGAAAGCAAATATAATCGTTTGAAAAGTGAGTAAAGTGTTTGTGCTTTCAAAGGGATGGCATTAGTTAAATACAGGGTGGCGCAAAACTGATCACCTTATCGGATGATGTTATAGTTTTGGCAAATGGAGTAGTACGTCAATCATATTTGACATTTGTGATCTAGACAGCTGCAGTATACAAAGAGACAAGCAATACAGCGCTATACTCCGCAAAAGAAAGCTTGGGATAATTGGATTGGTGTTTTTCTTTACTAATAATCGGTCGGTTGTGTTAGGGCAACGTGAATTTCAACGTCGATTTCCTAATCTTGTAGCGCCAGCTGGGCAAACATTCCGTCGCACGAACGATCTTGCAGGACCAGAATACTCGCCGATCTGTTGAGAATATCGCGGCAGTGACTCCCGATGTCGCTGCGAACGAAGAAACTTCAATCAGACGCTACAGGGCCATGGTAAGTACGACTACTTACTGCCGAAATTGAACCAGACTGTGCAACCGTCATACACCAGCCGTTTTGCTCTAATCAAACTTCCAACTCCTAAAAGCCGAAGGACTATTTTGAATGTGTCGTTTATATTAAATTTAATTAAGGGTGATATTTGTTCTAATTTCCTGCTCGATAACATTTCGTTTAATGTTCCTCACCGTCCATCTCGACACTTTGAATTGCTAGCAATTAAATTCTTCAGATCAAATTACGCAAATGCTAATCCATTTAGAAGAATGTGCAGTCAATGTAATAAATTTTATAAAATTATAGATTTTTCTTTAAATGTAAATGTTATTAAACTTAAAATTATCGTTCTGTTAAATAATTAATAATAATGTATTTTTATTGGAATTTACTATATTAATTATATTTTTTAACTGTCTGTAAGGATATTATATCTATAGACAAAATAAATAAATAAAAAACCGCACACACAGCAGGAGCTGCAATGGATATTGTGAAGGAAGGCTGCTTAATTTTGCGCCACCCTCTACATATGTAAATATTTGTAGATTATTTATTTCACTCATGCTTGTGTTTTCAAAAACCGTAAAAATACAATAAATTAACTATTCCAAATTTTTGTCTCGTGAATTTAATTATTAATTAGTCTTTCGAAATAAGTAAGTTTTTTAATATTCAACACTCGTTAGTTTCAATTTAAACGCTTTTTCTAATTTGCAATGGGAACTTTTTCAATTTCTTTTATTTTCTTTTTTTAGTAAAATAAAATTTTTCTGTGTTTAACTTCAAGTTAAAGTTATCCTTCTTTAAAAAAAAATATAGACATTTTGTACGACTAATTGCCTAAAATACGTCACGAAAGTGACATGTGGAAACAAAAATGTACAAATTCGAAATAGTGTTAATAGAATCCCTACAATGATGCGGGGCCAAGCAGTGCCTGAATTTCGACGGGCTTTTGCGGCGGAGAATTGGTTTTCCATATAAATATCACTTTTGAGACGTGTTTTCATCAATTATTGGGCCCTGAACAGTTTCTGTTTTTCGAATTTTGTTTATACGGTGTTCAGACATACACCTTTATTGAGATTATCGCAATAAATACCATTATTGAGCTCAATATTCCATACAAAATGAATTTATCCAAAAAAAATTTTCTAATAAAAATTAAATTAAAAATTAGAATAAATAAATGGGTAATCTCGGGTTTGAACTTGAACCAAATTAATCGTTTCAATATATACATATTGTTCATCGAGTTGTCAGATTTGTTTGTTTATGGACTTAGGCTGACGACGCATGTTTCCAACCACTTGAAGAATTTTTTGAATCTTTCGTTTGAGAATTCTCTGCGTAAGACCTTGCGCTCTTTCGATATGTCTCTGCCGATTTTTAAGCGAAACCTTTGCCCATTTCTTAATTTAAATAATATTTAAACAATAATTATTTGAGTTCTTGTTTTTCTTCCGCTTTTATCAAATACGAGTATAATAACTTGTGTTAATGTAGGAGTCTTTTGGATATTATATCGTTTTGAATTTTATTGTTTAACATGAATACTTAAAGCGTATGAGACATATTCATAGTATGTATAAATGCGAAATAATATATATTTTCATTATCCATTAGGCCACATGTATTACTATTGATATAAATAAATGAAAATGAAATATTTTTTTTCTAAATCAAAACATTACAGTCCCTGAAGAAGCGTCAAATTTTAGTTTTTATCTTTAATCGACAAAATAAAGAAACTATTTTAGCTGCTATTTTAGACAGAAAATTAATTTAAACTTTTATTTTTGAACGAAAAAGTCAACTGACAATATCGGACAACTTTTAACTATAATTTTTGGCCCATAATATCGATTGAAAATTAATGGATGTTTTTGTTTTCACTATTATTATTATTTTCGGGACCTGCCTGCTTAGTATGCAAGTTTAATAATTCAAACATTTTTCTATATGAGTCAATGAGATTATTATTTATGTTGACTGTGCTATTTATGATTTAAATTTAAAACTTATAAAGTTTAAATTTTATTTGTTGCGAGATAAGCGAGAAATTGCGGCTGCTAAGAATTGAGGGCAAACTTTTTGACAAGAGTTTGGATTCGGATGTACTCCGTTTGGATCTGACTAATTAGTTTGACACTATGGGCAACTACTAGTGAATTTCCACTATAAAAAAAATATAAACTGAAATAAACTTTCTTACCTCTAAAAAAAAAAAAAAAAAAAAAAACAAAATAAACAAAACTTGTCAACTGTTTAAATGAAGAAAATCCACAACTTACCTCAATGTAAAAAGAAACAAAAATCGATCAGTTTTAAATATACAGTAGAATTCCGATAACTCGTAGTCGCAAGGGACCGACCGTTTATTACGACTTATTGAGATTTTCGAGTTAGTGAGATTTCGACTTATCGGGAGTAAAATTTAAAAAATACGTCTTAGAGGGATTTTTTATTTATTTTTTTTTATTGACGTTTTATGAGAATTTATAAGAAAATAAAGTAATGAAAAGAGTTACAATGTCAATACATATTAATGTAAAAAATCTGTAATTTGTGTTTGATGTGATTTTTGTACACTTAAACGATCAATTATATTGTCCAGTTTAAAAATAACTTCAAAGGATGCATCATCAGTTTCTGTTTGCATAAGAAAATCACGAATTTTTTGAACGCTAGATTTGGCAAATTTTTTTTTTTTTTGTTTTTTTACAATTACGAGTTAGAAGAAGTTTTAGTGAGAAATTACGACTTATAAGACGTTTTGCCAAATTGACTTTGCAAAAAAATTACGACTTATTGAGGGGACCGAAATGCATGTATTTTATACGAGTTACCGCGATTTTTTCAAGGGACCGACGAATTATTACGAGTTAGTGAGATTTACGAGTTATCGGGATTGCGAGTTATCGGGATTCTACTGTATTTGATTAAAAAACCAACATGTGCATTAAACGAAAGAAACTATATCTGACGTTGTTGTGTTTCTGTGTGCTGAGAACGGAGACAGGTTTTTATAGCGTGAAAATATAAAACAATAAGATGCTGGTATCCAAGGGGTATTTTAATATTTAATTTTGTTCTTTTTTTTATTTTTATACAAAACAAACAAGCAAACATCAAAATGAGTAATCCAAATAAATGAGCTGAAGCTTGGTTTTGTTAATAAATTATTCCATAATAATTTTGAGGCATTTAAGTTTTATTTAATTTTTAAAATGGTGGCTAATTTTCCATTTATGTTTTTTTTGTTATTGATGTATAAATTTTTTTTTATATATTCTATTTAGTGAAATTTGAAACTTTTTCATTGCCGCAATGATTTTAATTATAATTTCATGTCATAGTATGTTTACACTAGACATGCTTCATTTTGTATTCAACTTTGAAAAAAAAATATTTATATACATATATAATTTTTTTTATACAGACACATTGATTGGTTTAACAGAACTTGGTTAAAATGCCTCAACAAACTTGTTTAGATACACTAACACTAATGCACTTTTGGGCCACAAAACCAACATGTATACGTAAACGAAAATTTTATTTAGAAACAATTTCAAAGGAAATTTTTTTTTTTAATTTCATACCAAATTTCACGAAATCGAATTACAAGAAGCTCAATTGCAAATTTGTAACGCACTTGAAATTCTCATTCTTATTATTTTTCGAGAATTTATTGCACATTGTTTTAAATGCATATTTCTAATACTTTGTAGCCAATAATTTAAAGAATTTTCATATATTTTGTTTCAAAACCAGTATTGGCGGCTTTATAATTTTTGTTTTTGAATCGAAAAATGTATAAATTTTTTTATTTAAAATTCCATTACTTTGATGTTTATGGTAAATTGTTGTTGTAGATAATGTAATAAACAAACAAAGCCAGAAACTAAGAACTAAAATTAAACCCCGTCCGCTTAAAGTTGTAATTTCGAAAAAACACAACCACTAACAACGACGTCTTGTAGAAAACTACTTTAAAGGAAAAAAAAACTTGTTTGCCAGTCATTCATGTTGCCAATAGAGAGTTAACGACGTTCATGTATACAACAACGTAAACGTTTCTCTCTGTTACGACTAGTTTTTTTTTGTGGAAGTTGGCTGACAACACGTCTGTCCGGTTGGTTGTTTGTTCGGCAGGTCGGTGGTCGGTTGCTTGGCTGGTTTGTTTGTATTTATTTTTAAGTAAACAATTATAAAAACAAAAAAAAGCGCGCTAGAGAAACGATTCGCTCGTGCTCGTATGTTCATTTCTGCTCTTATTATTTTCATTATGGAAACATTTTCGAAAATGCATCAATACACAAAATGTTGTGTAGACAAATCAAAACTAAGTAAATGTTGTTTGATGCAAGCAGAGAATTCAATAAAAACTACTCAGGTTTATAAGCAAATTTCTTGTAAACATTGTTTCTAAACGCGTATATACATATAATTTAGAGCTTTGCACATGATATCTTGTTGACATGCTTAAAGCTGTCCACACACGAGTGATTTGTGCGCGTGATTTGTTCGTGCTCGACATTTTGTTACTTGTTAATGAATGGAGCTGTGCGCCAAGTGATTAAAAATTTTCAATTTCTTGTGATTTGTTCGATGTGTTAGTAGGCTTGTGCGCCAACATTTCACAATTTTTTTTATATTTTAGTGTACAACGAAACGTCAAATTGTATCTATTGCGGAGATGTTTAGCCTACAAAATTTTTTTGTATTCTCCTTAAATTTGAATTTTTGTTTGCAACGAAAAGTCAAAGTATTGTTTGTGGTTAAAGTGAATATGTCACAAAGATGGACAGGACAGCAAACGATTTTTCATTGAATTTCTTGAAATTTTGAAAAAGAAAGCCTTTCGCATGGTGTGATGGCGTCACGAATGTTGGTATCTTTTTTATATTACTGGTGTTACATATTTTAATAGCTCCTCATATGTACTGGCGTCCATTCGCAAAAAACTTTCGGTAGTATTCTGAAGTTGTAATTTCCTTATTTTTAATAAAATTACACGTGAACGCCTATTTCTTCTTAAGAGCCAATTATTCGCTCATTTTTATTATCTAGAGTTGTGTCGTTCCGGAACGACCTAGTTCCATTGAACGATTCCCTAATTGGAACGATGCGGACTAATCCAAACGTTCCTTTTTTTGTCCTTGCTCGTTCCGCAATTGCAAACCGTCATGAGAAATCATTAACATGTTCTGATAAATGTCAAAATCAGTATGAAAAGCAAATCGTTGACTCGTCAAGACTGTTCGTTACAATTATTTCGTTCACATATTCTGTACAATTAGAACTAGGTTGACTTTTTATATAGAGGTCAGTATCGAAGACTTAATGGACAATATTCTATTTACAATTTATTTTATAACAGTTATCATTTTCTTTAAATATTTTACGAAAGCACTTATAGAACTTTTTTAACATAGCCAGAAAATATAAACATCCAATAACAAATGTTTGTTGACGTTTTTAGGAGTGACAGAAAATTTCACTCGTTCCTAACCTGTTCAAAGTCAAAAAAGGAACGATGAACGAAAGGAACGGCCTAGTGCCTTTCATCTTTTGGATCGTTCGGAACGATTCCACAAAAGAAACGACTTTGCCCAACTCTATTATTTTCTTTTTTGTTGTATACACAACTAAATGATCAAAAGTGCAATTGCATCATCCGCTTCACAATTCAAGTTATCTTTTTGACGTTTAAGGTTATTGTGATTCGTTTGTCGATTGTGGAGAAATGATAAGCGAACAAATCACACGCACAAATCATTTGTGTGATTGGCAGCTTAACAGACTTGATTCTAGGCATTCAAACGATTTTCCAAATGTGCTTCTGCCATGTGTTCGTCGCGACATAACTGTTGAGCACACAGTGTTCAGGTGAAGGATTAATCGAAAAATCAAAGTCAAATAATTAATGTTCGATCAAACTAAAAACGCCAAAATTCGAGTAAATATTAATTCGAGTAAATTGCGTGATTAATCAAATAACTCGAGTACATTTTTATTTGTTTGGAAATTCTAGTTTTTCTTAAAGGCAACACAAAAATAAAAGCTGGAAAATGTTCAAATAATACGAAATTACACAGTATGTTCAAAAGTTGAAACATGTAAGCGACTGTTGGATGTTTTTATCATAAAATTAAGTAAATATATACCAAAAATAATATATATGAAAAATTAACGTATAAAAAATATTAACCAATTTCCCTTCATTCTATTTTCCCTGCGTCTGTTATAAGAAGGATATTATTCGTAAGTTCTGGATTCAACAAATTTGCTTAAAAATCACAAGTAAAATCGAAACATTAGTTCAATTTAACAATTTGAGACATTTGAAGTTTTCTCTATGATTTCAATTATGATCATATTTTATTTTTGTTTTGTTTTCATGAATGAAAAATATAAGACTAATAAAAAAAATTACGAAAAAAACCAAGAAGTTTTAAAAAAATTTCGATTAACTCGAGTAATTTTGAACAGCAAAATTACTACGTGTTTTATTAGGTTTCTCAAATTATTTTCGAATAATTCTTATATATGTGACATTCGAGGAGGAAGACTTTTATTTTATTTGTTGAATTCAAAGCCGCCTGTTCGCTGGGAAAGTAAAATGTATACAGACACATTTCTTAGGCAGCAACAACAAAAGCAAAAGAGCAGCCTGCAAAAAATAAATTAAACACAAAGTAAATTTGAAAAAATAATGTTGCTTCGTGTTGCTGCAATTTTGAAGACAACATTTTTGCCGGCTTTATTTATTTTTTTTTATTTATTTTTGACGATGGCAACAACCACTTTGCAGTCATTTTTCGTCGTAAACTTTCAAAATAAAAATCATGTGTATGTATTGTGTAGATTTTTGTTTTTATTCTTGTATTTTTTCCTTTTAGCCGGTACTTGTAAATTTTATCCTTTTACGTGCTGTTGTTTTTTTTTTGTTGTTGTTGTTTTAATAGTAAAGGCCTCCTCTCTCAAAAAAATTGTGTGTGTGTGTGTGTTTGCATGAATTTTGTTTTTATTTTGTTTGGTTTACGTTACGACGATGTTACTTTGAATTTATTGTCTGGTCCAGACATCTCAGACTTATTCACTCATCTTTTGTACAGGGTGGCGCAGAAGAGTTATATGGTTTAAATTATATTTAAGAAAATGTAGTTATTATTTTTTTTCTCAAGCATGGTACTCTGTTCATCATTTCGTACGAACTACTGTCAAAAGTCTATATAAAAAAAATTCATAGAAATGATTGCAAAATAATATGGCCGAAGTTATACTCTGTTTATCTTTTGAAAACATACGAAATGTTTCTGGCAGTATTATTTTTTCAACCACAAAATGTTTCTGACAACATATTTTTCAACTATATACCACTTATTTCGTGCGAAATTGCAAACAACAGCTGATCAGATATTTCTTGGCGTTGTGGTATATAATTGAAATAATGGAAAATAATGTAAATATAATATAAAATGAAGGTGAGTGCTTTTTGCAGAACGTGTGTGTTCAATGAACAGAATACTAGGCTTCACAATCAAACAACGTAACAAAACTATTCCGTGAAAAAGCAGAGGAAGATCCAGTCTTTACTTGATAATGAGCGATGAATAACCGTTCCTATTATTCCTCAACAAGCAAAACTACAGGATTCGGGCTACGGAGAATTCAGGACAATTTCATCAACGACAATTACAACCACTTAAGTGTACTGTGTAACGTATTTTTGTTTATTTTTTGGTTTTAAAATGACATTGGTGTTTCAATCAACAGTGGGTAAATATCGGATGATGTTGGAAAATATGGTTATTCCAGCTGTGGAAAACCATCCAACATTGTGATTTCAACAAGAATGGCTTTGGTACACATGCAATAAGTTTGGCAATTATTGCCGTGGCAACTGTCAAATTCTATTGCCAACAAAAGATATTAAAGGGTGGACCACCGCGTGAATATGTATTCGAGCACATATTCAGCAACATACATATATTATAATACATTGCTCAGCAATAATCGTTGAACACAAGCTGCCAAATTCAAGTGGCATTTGACTTTACATTTAAATTTTGTGCATACAACAGAAAAAAATTATCTACATAGTATATCATTAATAACCAAACAGGTTGTTTTAGATCCATTTTACGGACGTAGTACTGATTAGATTTTGGAAAGATTTACATGTTTTTCATAGACGTGCACAATCTTAATTTTATTTAAATCGGTTTAATATTTAGGGAGCTCTAAGCATTTAAAGTTGGTACTAACAAATGCACACTTATTACATATGCATACAGTTATCAGCTTCAACTTGAAAAATAAGCAAACTGTGCATGTGTGTTTGTGCAATTTGCTTTTGTATAGAAATGAGACAGAGTTTTAAGTTCTTTATTTAGAATAGTTCTTGTTTTTTTTGTATTTTATCGTATGAAATTATGTACATGTTTAATATTAATTTCTAGAATGCGGTCGATTGAGTCGACCGATGGATACACTAGTTAAAATTTTAATTGCAATTATAAATAATAGTGAAAAAATTGTTAAAATTAAACCTTTTAGTATAAAAAATATATTCTTTCGGAAGATTTGTCCTCTTCCACAATATTTACAATATCAATCATTTGCTTCAAGCCAACTAAAAGTGTTAAATTTTTGTCTTTAATACTCAATGTTTTATATAAAATAAAAATAAGGTACCCAAATAAGGCCCAAAATATCCAATTTGTGTTCTAAAATATTTACGTGTTCGCCACCTCGAGATACAAGCAATTTGATACTGTAATTCCGACGGCGTTATTGCTTGTATTATTTAAGATGTACACAATTGCACGTGTGGTCGGTGTATTAGGGACATATTCAGTGAACGCATTATTTTGCGTACAATCGATTTTAATTGGCCTTCACATGCACCGGATTTAGCTCCTGTCAGTTTTCTTTGGGGGGATGTTTAAAAGGAAGATTATATATTAACAAGCTAAAAACCATTCCCTAATCATTATGAAATTATGGTCATTGTAACCGAAAATTCGGCGAAAAGTTATGGAAAATATTTTTAAAAAGAAGCAGATATCGCCGGCTTAACTTGCAAACGATCCATCTCCACTTTTTTTTGGGAATTCAGATTTGAATGCAATTAAGATCAAATCAAGCCATGAAATAATTCTGGGAGGGAAAAGTTAAAATATTTTTTTAATAATGGTCATGGTTTGCAAACCAAGTCGGCTTAAATCGAGTGATTTTTCGAAATAAGTAATGCTCCCATTAAATTTTTTAAGTTTTATATTTTTTTAGGCTCCCAAAAATAGAAAATTAAAAAAAATATATTACAGAATAGACGAATTATTTTTTTATATATATATATATTTTAATTTTCGGAATTCCTTATCCGAGTATTGATTTGCTTGTGTTTATTAGTCGTACAATTTTGATAGCTAAGTGATTTTTTCGAAAATTGCTTCCATTTTAGTTATTTTAGTAACATTGGCGATTTTTATTTATTTATTTATTTAAAATTTCATTAATTTTCTATTTTCACCCCGTATATAATTTTAGCGATTTTAAAGAAATTTTCAGCCATTTTACATGGCAATAAAAAAACTTTGAGATGAAAAAATTAAGAATATAAAAACAGGGATGAAAAATTAATTAAAAATAATTAAAAACTAACGCAAATACGAAAAAAATCCAGTTCTTACGAGATTTCAAGCAAATCTTGCTGATTTTGACTAGATTTTCTACATAAAACAAACTTCGCAAGTAGATTTTGACGAAATCTACCCAAAATCTGGTGGCACTCAGTGATGCACCTGTGTTTTTTGCCAAATTATACTTAAAAATAGCACGCTGTTCAATAATAATTTTTTTAAAGGTGTGCTCGGCAGCTGTTTTGCATTTCATTGATAATTTTTTGTATGGAGTTTGACACTTGAAAAGGAAAATGCTAATCAACTTTCTTTGTTATGGCAACGAAATCTTGAAAAGTAAGCCGATGTAAAGGATATAGATTTTGATAGATTTCAATTAAAATCTACTAAATTTCGTGCTGGTGTAAATGCTCTTTTAAGAATATTCTATGACAAAATGGAATAAGTGCTTAACTCGACATAAGCTAAATTTGAGTTAATAATTGTAATCTTCACATGCAGCAGTGACCCTGGGAAAAGTTTCAATTCTTTAGCACAACATTTTGAATGAATTAATAGTGTAATGCACCGCCTCTTTTTTTCAACTTATTATTTCATATATTTTTTAAAAAGCTTTAATTGTGTGGCAATAAGGAAATCATAGTTTACTTTTTTGTGAAGAGCATTTTTTAACTTTTGAGTGGATTATTAGAAATTTATTCCTATTGTAGTTTAAGATGCCAATTCGTTTTTCATTTCTTCTAATTTAGAAATATGTACATTGTTCTACACTTCATATTTAATATTTTTCAACTTGAAATATACTAAATTATGTACAGTGAGACCTCGATTATTCTTAATGGTCGGGGCAAGAAGTATTCTCTATTTTCCCGGTTAATTGATAACAATTTTGAGTTGTACCTTTAAATGATAATTATTTACAATGTCATTCATTTATTCACAGATTTTATCAAAATGTTTAAAGAAATTTTTGCAAATTTGGCATCCTGCGTTCCGTTCCCCGCATCATTTCGATTTCTTTTTCGATTTTATGTATTCTGCATTACGATCGCAGCTACGTTTTTGCAAGTGGTTTGTTTACTAACGGAAAGTTTTTCGATTTTTGTTTTTACAGATGGAAAAAGTGTATAATTATTTTGTAATAAATTTTTAATTTTTTTTTGTCAAGTTAAAATCTTTACTTAATTTATTGCGTGTCGAAAAACACAACATCTGAGCGATATGAAAAGCTGGCAAATTTAATGGCAACCAAGGATGATATTGCGTGTGGATATCAGAAGCATCCCACGAAAAATGAAAATATCACCTCCGACGTTGCAGGATTCTTCAGACTGAAAGAGTTTGGTCACAAATACCGCTTACTCATATTCTGGGGTTTTCCTTACTTAAGGTCAAATAAGGTTAAATAAGGTCAATGAAATTCATGCATATTGGATCAATATTCTGTGTTTATATTTAAAATCTTAAAAATTCAATGAAAAAAATAAATCATATCGCGATAATCGCGAAAGTTCGCAAAATTTTCAAAAATTTTTAAAAGCCGTAAAATCTTCTAAAACGGGCTACAAATGCAAGGAATGTGAAAAACTCGCAAAAAACTGCAAAAATTACGAAAATTCGCAATAACTTCCAATCACTGGGAAAATTAAAAAGTTGAATATCATTTAAAAGTCGACGAAACATTAAAAAAATATAAAAAGTAACCCACATTGGAAAAAACCCAAAATTCCGCGAAAAGTTGCAAAGTTTTGAAAAAGGCGTAAAATCTTCTAAAAAGACTTAAAAATGTAAGGAATGTGAAAAGTTTGCATATTATGCAATTTTTTGCTTACCTTTTTTCGTTTCCTTCCATTTTGAAGCTTTTCCTATTTTCAAAAATATTTTTAAAAATTTGCTTCAAAGTAAAATTGTATACTTTCCAAGTTAACGCGAATTTTTTAATACCACTTTATCGCATTTTTGTTAGGAAACGAAATCCACAATACAACTACAGACAAAATTTCTGGCAATACTAATAAAACAAAAATTGGAAAATAAATATGCACATAGTCATTGGGGTGCCTATCGATACAAATATGAGCCTGAATACATACAGGTATAAAACAAAATACGCACCGCTACATACAATTATGAAATTGAACAGATATGAAAAATATTTTGTATTGAAAATATTCAATGCTAGAGTACATTATTTATTATTCTATCGTTTGTCGTTCTCTGGTGTTTATTTAATTAAAGTTACCACAATATTTATTTTTTATATATTTATCATTATTATTTTCACTAAATTTAACTTTTTACAATTTCACAATTACAATTTTTACAAAATTGCTTCTGTTTCTATTTCATACGTTTCATAGCAAAGCAGCTGGTTTAAACGTACTCTTTTTCTTTCGATTAAGTTTTTTTTTAATACCATCTTTCGATTCGAACGTAACTGAATGCGGGAACGTAATCGAAACGCAGAGAAGAGGTGGATACAAGAAAAAAAATTACAATTTTGGAAAAAAAAAGATTAAACGATAAATGAAGATTTCATTTTACGTAGTTTCTTAAAAAAAAGTATGTAATTTTGTTTGTTTCTTCTTTTTCAAAACGTCTAATTTCGAGGTAGCCCAAAGGTTTGTTGTCTACAGTCTACAGCATGCTGCAGAGAGTTAACTCTCTGTACTCTGTACCATGCGTGTACTTATGCTTCTGACTCATCTTATTTAAACGAGGGAATTCCCCTTTTTCGGTTGATGTATTTTTATTAAGTTTGATCGTTCAAAAACAATAACAAAATGTTTAGAATATCGGATAATAGAGGTAATCACGGATAATCGATGCAAAAAATTCAATTTATAGAAATTATTACAAAATTTCTTTCCCGGATAATCGACGTTTTCGGTTAATCGAATCACGGATAAACGAGGCCACACTGTATTTCACTTTATTTTTCTTTAATTATAAATAATATTTAAGTTTTAATCTTTTGCCGCTTCTGCTTCAATAAGGAGTGAGATCAAAAAAACAAATATGTACAGAAATTAAAGTAATAAAATGTAAAACTCAACTTTCTTCCCCAGCATTATTGATAACTTCGCAAAATAAATCACTTTTAAATATACATTTTATTTATCGTTTAACAAATTGTGATTACGCTACGATATTGGATTTGAAATATACACAAGAAGTTTTGTCATTAGACAAATTTTCGGTTGGACGTTTAGTGAAAACTAATACAAAATTTGTGCTAATATTTAAAAGTCCTTACTTCTTAGTTTGCATTTCTCTACCGCTTTCCTTAACTTCGCTCAAAGTTTTAATACAATTTTCGTTTTTTGTTCCTTTGTTTCTGGAACATAAAGTACATTCCCTGTTTTTTTTTGGGTCGGTTTCGGAGTTTTCACAAGGATGCAGTTGTCATTTAAAGCTACTGGTAATTTTTATTATAAATTTAGTCTTCTTCTCGAACCGTTGGAATGATTTTTCATTCTGACACAGACTATGAAAGGATAATAAAGATATTTTTTTTGTACAAAAGAATATGTATTTGTTCCTTTTGTTTTTTCCAAAATATACTACACATTACACAGACGGAAGTAATATTTTCAGACATCAAGAGGAGGATGATGTTGGCTACCAGCACACGATAGTTACGTATTTGAATATCCTTTGATTTGTTTTAGTCCTTTCGATGGGCGGACAATTAGAGAAGACTGCTTGCTGGCTATATGGTTGAGAAGGGAAGAGGCGGCAGGCGAGGGAGGAGAGGAATTTAAATATTAAATACGTTAATTGAGTTTTAATGTAAGCCATCAAAATAAAAATATATGTTGGAATTAAATAGAAACAAATTGATTTGTTTTGTCGGTTGGCTGGATACGTTGGATAATGGCATGCTTGCATTAAATGAACACGAACACATTTGCGTATGGGAAAATATTTTTTTTTAGTTTTTGCATCATGTCACATACTTATATAATGAAATTAATAAATATTTTTGTTTCTTTATAAAGCGAGTTAAATTATTCTTAAACACGGTATTATTATGTTGAGGTCTTCCTTTTATGCGGAAAAATGTTTTAGAAAGGCAGAATTTGACTCCTTCTTTTATAAAATCGATTACTGAATGTATTACTTTGTTAAGGATATATAGTCTGATCTAACTCTACGGTTTGGGAGGGGAGAAATTCTTTGCAAAATCATATAAGAAGCACTAAGAATTTGAAAAAGAGAAGATTTTGGTTCATTGCAAGTGAAAATCAACCAACGAAGTGCGGCGCATGATTTTTCATTTTAACAAAAATTAATTAAAAATAACTCTTGAGTTACTATAAATTCTAAACTGCAAACATTTAATTTTTCTATTACATAAATTCCGATTAGGAGACATTCGAAGTCAAAAATTGGATCAGGAATTTGTAAGATATTGTTACGTTTCGACCTTTTCGTAAACGTTTGCTTGACAAGGTTCTTTCAATTTGTCAAAAATAAAATAAAAACACAAAAAGATTTATTCCACAGTGCAACACGAAAAAAACAAAATACGGACACCACTGCGTGATCGCGATTATTGATAGCATCTCAATGTTGAAATAAAGAAAAAACAAATGAAATTAAAAAAATTTTTCACTTTTACGACTACCTGAGCGCTACCTGAACGGTATTAAGAAGCATTCCTAGGAAGTTTATATGTTCTACAAAGTTGTTTACTGAGGTCTTAGGTACATTTTTCTAGTTGATTGTTTTCTTGAGTTTTTAACGGTTTGCTACCTATGGACCTGAACAGTGGAAAAAAGGTTAAAAAATCTATTTTTTAATTTTTTGCGATTTTCATCTTGAAGATAAAGATTTTTTATGTTCACAATTTTTGTTCTATCTACAACTTTGCCTCAGGGAGTAAATCAAAATTCTGAACGATTTGCAAAATATGAGCCTGAGAAAATGATCAGTATTTTGCAAAAATGACACCGAGGCCCCAAATCTTTGGGGGCCCATAAAAAGTGCTTGACTTTGGGCAAAACTGGGAGACACGGGTCTTCTTTTTTTTTGGTCTTCTATCACGTAGTGGTGTCCGTATATGGTTATTTTTGCATGACTTAAAAAATTACACACAGTGTTCTTTTATGCCCAACACTGTTTATTTACTTTATAAGACTTTAAGAATAAAATACAGGATAATAATTTGTCTTTGCTTATAGATATTCACAATGTTATGGCTTTCACACGACTAACTTTAACTGTTATGCAGCAATGGCTTTTTTTTATAGCGGAGCAAGCTTTTTCTAGAGAGCTCAAAAATTAACTGAATAGCTTGTTCGTCATATATGTATGTATTTTATCTAGCGTTGCCATTCAGCATGTTTAAGCATGTAGTATTAACAGTGGAATTTCCTCTGCATAGATTCCTCACTAATGTAGATAATGAATAAATTAAAACAGGATGTTATAATTTTTACTCGCGTTAATCGATGACGTTGAAGCTTACAGTTGCTGTCAGTATTTGTCATACAGATTTCTCGAGCAATCTGCAAATTCTCGTTGCTGTTTATAGAACTTTCGTGGATGTTCCATTTCCGTTATTTTGAATTTTATGTTGTTGTTGTATAAAACAAGATTTAATCAAAAAGCAAGTTAAATTGTTAAATATCAAACGTAATCATCACGAAAGTTTCAGTATTAATATTTAAAAAATCAAAATTTAAATTGTTAACGATTTCATATTTGTATTTGTGAATTTTTTTTACAAAAATTTCATAATCGAATTTAGTGAATTTTTGGGTGATATGTTGGCGGATTTTGGACATTTTTGCGCGCATCCTTCCTTGTAGCGCATAACCAGCATATGTAGTCTTTAGCCAACGGCTCACACTATCGAAATATCTATTTCACATTTCTCAATTGTATTTGTGGTGATATGTGGAAATCCGCCAATGATCACCCAAAAATTCACTACATTCGATTTTGAAATTCTTGTAAAAAAAAAATCACAAATACAAATATGAAATTGTTAATAATTTTTAATTTTGATTTTAAATTGCTGAAAAAAACAATTTTTAAATTCACTTGTAGTTTTAAATTTCCTTAAATATGACAAAATTAAATATGTCTGTTGGTACTTCAAAACATATTTAACTATAAAGTTAAAGTTATATAAAATAATAAATGCACTCAAATCAGTATTCAGTTTACAAATTATTTATGAGAATATTGAAGTTAAAAGGGACACCCTGCTTGTTTATAACATGCGTAACAAATGATATTTGTCGTTAAATGAAAAAAATAAAATAAAAATAAAAAAAATCCTGTCACATCAGGTTGTGCATAAATATTATTTTTAAATATTCTATATGACAATTGTCAGTTATGAATATTTTTGTTTGTTCTTTTCTACGTATTTAAACGCAAATAACAAACAGCAAATGACAAGCAAACAAACAAATGAAAAAAACTCTAGTGACAGACACAACAACTGACGTTTGAAAATAAATATTTATTGCAATAAAAAAGTGCGAATATTATTTTTAGTTTTTCCATGACGCGACAGAATAAATTTCAAATACAATTTATTGTGGTTTTACTAATAAAATCGTGATATTTTTTACACAATAGACATGTGAGCGAAATTTTAAGATTTAATAAAGAAAAGGATAAAAAGGACGGAATATTTTATTTTTTTTTATTTTAGTAGTGCTGTATTTATGAATATGTTAATACGTACATATGTACGTAAATACTTACACTTAATTAGTTGAAATGAGAGATGAATTTGAATTTTGTTTATGCAAACAGAATAAATTTTTGCTAACTACCGCATTATGTCTGTTGATATTTTTGCACTTTTTACCATTTTGTGTTCGGTGTTCACTTTTCTCGTTCAGATAACTTAAGGGTGTTTGTTAATCATCATATTTTTGAAACTGTTTTTTGTTTTCCATATTCAAATCGTTTTTTATATTGACATGCTTACCCAGCTAAAACTGTGATGGCAGAGTAATGAGTTAAAACGCTAACAAACGTAAGAAGTACATACTTTTCACTACTTGGAAATTTAAACATTCACGGCCTTATTCATAAAAATTACTTATTTTATGTTTTAAATTCACTTTAGTTGTTAAAGAGTTTTTGTTTTGTAAATCAATAATAATAAAGAGTATTCATAAATGTGTAATAAGTCTAAATTAACTATTAGACGTTTTTATTAGTTTTATAGTCGCATGTTTGAGGTATACATTTAGGAGCGAAAATATAAATACTTGCTTCGATAGCTTTGGGTGTTAAGAAATCTTAATGTAGTGCCTCCTGAAGGTACTCACAATTATTACAGCCACATAAATTGCCTTTATTTATATAAATTTGTTTGCTTGAACTTGGGGTAACGATTTCTATCGAAAATGAAACAGGACTTAAATCAAACAATAAATTTTTTCTTAAAAATTATTTTTATTAAGTGGAACTTCGCAGAAGTTCCGGTAGATTTTTTTATACCTATTTCTTAACTTTTTTTTATATTTCAAATATACTGCTTTAAGTTGATGGCCCGGAATCACGAATTCTTGCCTCAAAACTTTTGGTATTTTTTGGCATTTATGGAATGTTAACAATGTAAATTTTTAAAACTAACTGATTGATTCCACTAACTCCTGCTATCCAACGCGACGTTTTCCTTTACTTAATCTACAAATATTTAACAGTAAATTGCTCACCAGTGATGGAGAATGGATTTCTACTAGAACACTTTTGGTTTCTGGTAATTTGATATCTGAGCTAAAGTGTTTGTGAATATTTGAATTTGTTAGTCAATTTTCTTTTTTTTTGTATTAATACTACTTTCCTATTACGCGAATTGTATTTATCGAATACATAATATTAATTAAATCACTTTTTCAATAATGTTCCCGAAAATTGTTTTTATAAAATGTAAATATATGTTTTAACAAAATGTTAAAATGGCAAAGTGTCCATTTATTTTTGGTTTAAAGAAGGGTGAAACCAATAATAAAATTTCAGATTTTATAGAAGCTTTATTATTAAACGTTCAAAAGTCTATTAATGATTTATGAATATAACTTTATTGAATTTTGCTTAAAAGCGGTTTATAAACCTACTGTAAGTTTTTATGCATAAGGCTGTTAGAAGTCATTGAATACACACAATGCAATTAATATTACTAGAGTTCACCTAGTGGTCGAAATTCGTATTCCTATTTTATTTAAATTCATTTCAAAAGAAAATTCCCTTCCCCATGAAAAAAACACAATAAATAAAATTAAATTGCATTAAAACAATGGCGCATATTCAGAAATCGTAACCAAAGTCGAATCAAATAAAACAGAAACTAAAAAATAGTTCACAGATAGTTATATATCTTATTCAGAATTCATAAATAGAGCAGCAACTGCTTTCAGCTGATGTAAGAAATGCAAGCCTGCATATTGGCATGTAGACATAATAAAATAGCGATAACATTTTTAACAATATTTACTGTAATTAATTAAAAAGCTTATGAAAGCTATTAAAAAACAATTTTAATTCTTTAAAACATTCATACAAATCCTAAAACAGTAATTTTTTGTTCATAGTTTGCATATAAATCAATTAAAATAAGGTGCTGTAAAAGTAAAGTTGTTCACTAGTTAGTTATCATTGAGTTACAGCTTCACCCATAACTAAGTGCAAACTTTTCGAGTTGAAAGTAACCGACTATGAATAACTTAAATAGGTACTTAAAAAAGTTAACACTTAAGGCCGAGGCACATAGAATCCGTCATACGTTGCTTTTTTCAACAGACATTAGAGTACCGGCGGAGGAGGTTGACACAATGAGTACTTTGTTGACGGATATTAAATCAGCTTTATTTGATTAAAGTATACATTTTCAATGGAATTCGAGGATATTCTGAATTTTCTTTTAATTGCATACTTTTCCTTCCACTCATGCATGTCCTCGTTTCTACCTTTATATATTACTCCTTGCTTATCGCATAGCACTATATTTTTAGCGCCCATTTCTAAACATGCAATACCGGCTGCTCCAGCACCATTCATAATGATCTTAACGTCCCCTAATTTCTTTCCGACAATATCAAGAGCATTTTCTATACTAGCTGCAACAACTACCGCAATTCCATGCTGATCATCGCGGAATACTGGAATGTCCATCAATTCACTCAGACGTTTCTCTATTATGAAACAATCGGAAGATCTTATGTCTTCTAAATTTATTCCTCCCCAACTTGGTCCAAGATATCTTATTGCATTGATGAAATCTTCTATATTTTTTGTATCAACTTCTATATCTACTGCATCAATATCAGCTGTTGGCTGAAGTAGTTAGCGCATTGACTACAAAGGAATTAATGTCTAAGAACGTGGGTTCGAGCCCAGCTTTAGGCAAGTCATAAAATCCAGCAATTTTCAGTTGTTGGACTGTTTAAGTGATGAAGGCATAGCACTGGTCACTGAACAGTACCGGCAGCAATTGATACTGGTGTATGCTAGCGGATATCACGCCGCCCTCTTTCGTCGGTATTGTAGCAAAATCGCCGGCGAAGTAAAATAATTTCAAAAATCTTTAATGCGTCTACTTGACACCAGAGGCGCTGCAACACTGCGAGGAAGATGCAAATAATATGGTTGATATTTTGAATACTCTTAACTTGAATTAAAATATATTAAAGTTTTTTGACTACAAACATTTGATCTCATATGTGTACTTTTGAGAGTTTTTATATTAAATAAAAGTAATTTTGTATTGTAAATATATTTACATAACTAAAATATCAAATAAAATTAAAGAAATTCAATATCAATCACCCTTATTCCAGTTGGTGACATCGACGTCACGTCAACACATTACCAAAACATTGGGGCTTGTCTACTCGCTCCCGAGAACAATTTTGTGCTAATGAAAGTGTACTTCTGTTCTATAAGGTCTAGAAAATAACATGAGCTTGTCAATAATAGTCAGTTATTTTCGACAACGGGTAGACAACAATTTTTGTGGTATTGTGTTGACGTGACGTCGATGTCGCCAACTGGAATAAGGGTTAATAATTTATACAAATGATAAAAAATTGTTCAAAATGTACAGATGTCTGAAATGTAAATTTTTTTTTAAACTATATTATTAAAAAGCAATGTTACAGAAACTAGCAATATTTTTTTGAACCGTAAAACATTTTATTATCCCTTTTCCAAAGAAGGTGGTAACACACCTACTGGTTGGTAGGAATACTAATTGCCTGAGTGTTATTTCTCTTTAAAGAAAAAAAAAGAAAAATAAATAAAACAGCTTTGACTTCCCTGACCAGTTTTGAAGCAAGAGGGACCAAACTTAGTTGGCAGTTGTATAACCTATGACGGATTCTATGTGCCTCAGTCTTTAGTGTTAATTTCTGAATATGCGCCAATCACATTAATTTTGTTAAGTGTTTGCTTGATGCTAACACATCCATACGTAATGAACATGTATGTACATCCATATTTAATATTCATATCTTTCAATTCTGATCTCTTTTACTTTTTCAACTTCATTCATTTGAAGAGAATAAATCTTATTACTCATAAACATGTGTAGGTGGTAGTCTTAAGCACTCTAACTGTTTTGCTTATGTTTTTACTTGAACCACGTGTATATTTTTAGTATTTATGGTGGTGTTAACTTCAGGAACCTTTTATTTCTTTATTACTGAACCGATTTAAATAATATATAGTAGGGTCACTTAAACTCAACAATGTCTACCATTTGGTAAAAGAATAAAGGAAATCGGCTGGCAAGCAAAGGAGAAAAGGGGATTTAAAAATTTTTCTTTGTCTGCTGTGGTTATTGAACTCGTGCTTTTGCAGGAATTGTTGTGTTCTACTGCTCTATTGCAGAATAATTTTATTACGGACTAAAAACTTGTATTCGCGAAAACACACAATGACTGTGTTACGCCATGAGCCGGATTAAGTAACACCGAAATTTTAATTGATCACTTTTGATATATGCGCCCGAAACTGTGAGAATGAATTATTTTCACAAGAGAATGAATTATTTTCACAGTTATAGTGAAAGCCAGAGGTACATTTTGTTTAATGGAAAAAGTGCATTGAATAGTGATTTCTTGGAATTTTCTGTTTAAAAAAAACTATATTATTTAGTAAATTTATTATGCGAGACATGATCCGATATCTAATTTGAAAGCGTAACGGGTAACGGGTTGAGCTGAAATGCATGTAGATACATATATGAATTAGCGCAATACACAACAAATAAAAACTTTTTCAAATATGTTACACTATTTAAAAAACCTTTACTTTAAAAGCATAATGTTTTCTTTCTATATAGATGCACCGTATGACGAATAATATTAAATACATACATTCATATGTGGTGACAGTAGATTTGACAATTCAGCACATGACTCAGCTTGAACAAACACATTCAGCACAATAAAATTTATTGCTTCTTGTGGCATTGCGCTGTCTGTCACTGAATTTTACTTTCAATGTTCACTAGTAAACAATTCAACGTTGCGGGTTCAAGCCCCTGAGGTGAAACTACTCATACATCTGTATGATAATCGTACGCCCGCCCGACTACTACCCCACTCAGAGAATAATTCACTTGCTTATTTACTAGTAATGAGTTATATAACTACTGTAAAGTAGTGCAGACGGTATGTAGTTTGTGTGGCAAATAATGTTGTTCTTATTAGAAGTCATTATTTTGTTTTTGCTGGGTACATCCACATCTGAGCGATTGCACTCCTATTACAAGAATTCTATATGCAAATATGCGAGTAATAACTATGACCACCCAAGCACCTCTTGGAGCATGTGTAATAAGAGGAATTTAAAATATTAAACTAAAGATAAAAGTGGCATATAGAAGAATATATATAATCATACTTGTTTGTACGCTCTGCCATATTGCGCTCATTAAATGCTAAAGGCACTTTCGTCACTTTATAAAAGTTCTATTTTTCTTCCGCAAAACTTATTTTGAATTTAAAGGCTCTCCACATAAGATTTCTTTGCAAAAAATATTTCATATCCTCTTCTCAACTCTCTGGTTTCTTGCATTCCATTCAAATGTTACAAAGGTTCATCACCTTTTATGTAATTTTTCGTAAAACCATTTATGATGGTGACAACGATTATGATGATGAAGAGGATGATTATGAAAATGATGCTACCGGTTGTGGGAGAGCTAAAAAACAGGCTGATGTGTATGAAGTAGTACAGAGAAGCGAACTTTTTTTGTTTCACGTATGTTTTTAGCAAAACGAAAAATAAAACGCAATAAAAGTTTGTTGAGATTAGGTTTTGAAAGAGGAAGGACCAAAAATAATTCAAAGAGTTTTTATATGATAATCCTTTGTATGAACTAGTTTGCCTTTTCGAAGCGCCGACTTCAAGCAAAGGAGAAGCAATTTTGAAAATTCTTGCTTTATTTCAAGAGACTTGTCTGTCTGTGTATCTGTCCCTCTCTCTGTGTATCTGTCCCTCTCTCTCTGTGTGTCTGTCTGTGTGCCTGTCGCTCTGATGGGCCCTTTGTTTTGTAGTCGATTGATTTTTGGTAGAATTATTTTCACTTTTTCAGTTTAAGTTTTAGTTGGACAAAGAAGGGAAATAACGGAGCTCATGAGGCAAACCAATACGGAAGGTGAAGAACGTAGCTATTGTAGATTCAAAACTTTTAAGCTCATTTACAAACAAGTTGGCTTAATAAAACTTCTCGTATGCAATTTTCTTCAGTGATTTGTGTATAAAGCTAAGTTTAGACGATATGTTGAATCAACATATTTATGTTGAAAAATTTGTTACAAGTGCTTGCATATCGTGTAAACGCAAAATCTTTCAGCGTACGTATGTTTAACAACATTTGCTAACACTTTGTTAACAATATCAACAAACTTATGTTAGTAATTTTAGCATATCGTGTAAACTGCATATTATTAGTGCTTAACAAATTTCCTGCGTATGCCGACAGATATGTTATTTGTTGACAAGCGTACACAAGCTTTTCAGCATATGCCAAATTCTTATGCATATGCGCCTCATGCCTAAACCCAATCATTGGGAAAATTTAAATGTTTAATATCATTTAAAAGTCGATGAAAAAATAAAAAATAGAAAAAGTAACCCACATTGCAAACAACGCGAAATTCCGCAAAAAGTTGCCAATTTTTTAAAAAGTCAGCGGCATCTGAAGCCATGTAGCCGTGTCGTGAATATGTTTATATCTTAATTTATATCGGATTTGTACTTTCGTAAGTTTTGTTATAGATAGAGAGTGATATTTCCTCCGGCGACATCATTTATGTTTATTTTTATTTATATTAATAAATTTTGTTGCAAAAATTACACGTATAAGTACATAAGTTGAATAATAATTAATAAGTGTTGTCAAACTAACTAATTTCACTAACAAAATATTATACGACTCATATGTAGCACCACATAAAATTCAACACATCGTATAAACATAAAAATCGTATGCTAACTCTTATGTTGACATTTCATTTGCTTACATATGCCGACATAAAAAAATTTGCTACTTTCAACATATCATGTAGACGCTAAACATATTGAATATGCTGATAAGAGGCATTTGTTATTATTTTCAAGCATATGAGTGTAAGCATACATATGCTGATTCAACATACCGTCTAAACTAAGCTTAAGATTGAAATTTGTATACAACTAACGACACCTAAAGGAAATATAATTGAACAATGGCGAAGAGGAGTTGGCATCCACAGAAATCTGGACACTATTATATTTTTTTCGTGCTTGAGTGAATCAAATATTTCTTAATGGAGATACGAACTTAAGCCTTTATAAAAAATTACATTGAATTGAGAGGAAATAAATATGTATTTAAAATCAATTTAAAATTAAAACGGTGATAATAGTTTTTAGTGATTAACAACTGCTGCAGCATTAAAGAAATAGCATACAAACAAATTTTTTAGGTTGTCCTTTTTAAACTTCTGTAAAAGAAATTTGATGTATCTTTAAATCTTTCTTTCTTTTATGATGTCGATGGTCACAACGGCACTCGGAGATATAGTTTTGCTGAAGTTCGTTACATGCCGATCATATTGGTTTGGATTTCTAGATCTAGTTTTTTTTTAGCTATAAAACCGGCAGTTGGGCAGTGTCTATTGCAATACAACAGAAGTTTCGTAGCAAAGAAAAAATCTATTCAAAAATCAAACAATATCCCAATTCACAATCTTGTGCAAATAGTCTTGCATCGTAGCATTTGCAAAGTGGTATAGCATATTTTTGCTCTACACTAGTAAATTACAAAGATATGCACTTGCTACTCTTGTATAAATAAGCAACACCTAAAGATAGCAGTATAACTTTCTTTGCACTCTACGTGTGCAACACCTAATTGCAAACCAGAATACCGAAATGTTCTCTCGTCGCATGTGTTAATCTCTAAATGTAAATAAATAAAAAAATCTTTTTCCAAAATAAATCAACAAGGCCGTTCACGATTGCTGGAAAATGTTAACAATTGCAAAAATATGCAATCTTAAATGCACGAGATTGCGAATACGGCTAATAAGTACTTGAATGAATCCGTAGCGGACCGGTGGCAAAAGTACAGATTTTCTTAAATAAAGTGAACAATTCTTCATTCAAGAAAGGATTCATCAAATGCTGCCTTTTTAGATTTAAAACGAATTGTGCTTGATTTTAAGCAAAAACAAAATCTTACTTCAGGAAAGGCAGGCTTGATTTTAGACTAAAACAGACGGACGTAAATTATATTTATTGATTTAATATTCTCAGTTTTACTTGAGCGGCGTGCACGAGTTCGATTTTTCACACCACTAACTTGTCCCAACACCTCAATTGCTGACTGAGAAGTTGCTTCACGACAATCTAAAAATGTTTTAGTTTTGCAAACTGTGATCGCGAATTTCCACAATTTTTGCAATGAATTTTAATAATTTCAATAAAGCTTATCATCCTAATTCTGAATAACAATTCCCTGGTAATTTTTCCCCTATTCCGTGTTCTCCTATTCTAAATAAAATCTCACCAGGGAAATTAGTCTCTTTTCCCTCTTCACTTATTCTGCACGAACTTCGAAAATGGGAAATTATTCCCCGGGAAAAAAATAGGCATTATGAACATCAATTATTTCCGCCAAAAAATTGCAAGGGAGTTGTGCAAAAAATTTAACTCTTTAATAAGATTCGTTTATTATTTGGCCAAGTAATTTAGAATATTTTGAACGATTTTCAATTAAAAAAACTTTTTTTTACATCTTTTCCCAACGTTTTGTCAATTAATTGTTGAATTCATCTCCCTGGGAATATTTAGAATTGGGGTGTATATCTTTCCATTTTTATTAAAGGAGTAGTTTTTATTTGTCATCTATCTGTCAACTAGTTACAAATTGAGTCATGACAACTGCTAAAATGGCGGGCTATTGAAAATTAAACGTCTTAGTACCATGATTCCTATTTTAATATTCAATCAACTTTTATTTTTTAAATAGGTTGCATAGAAATATGAAAATCTTTTTTTATGCGGTAACGATATATTTCGCTTTTATCTGCAGAACAATAAACAATCTTAATTTAAATGCAATTCAATTACAATAAAATATCTCGTAGACATTATTTGAATTCTTTATATCATCTGCCTTTAATGAAAAGATTTTTCAAACGTACAAATATTTTCTATAGAATTGACTTTTTTATGTTGAATGTATTGATTCTGTGAAATTGCCAATTTTTGGAATACTCCATGGAACAATCTTGTGAAGTATACTTCAGAATTCAAGTAGACATGATGCTATAAAATTTGGCATGTTAGACGAATGCAGTAAGAAAAAAACTATTGAAAAATGTTTCGCTATGAGACAAATATGTGGTACATTCATAAAACTATATCCGTTTTTTTATATTTAAGTATGTACAACATTCAAACATTCGAAAACAAATTAATCTGTCCCTCTCTAAATCTAAAGCCAGCTCGTTGTCGAAACCAGATGAAAATTCAACAGATAAAACCAAAAAAAAAAAATATGAAAAACCTACAATCAAAAATAAATACATCTTTAGCATCAGACTCGTATACATACATACATTTGTATACACATATGATCATTAAAATAGGTAACCCTGTTACTGCATTAGAATTTCATGAGCACTTTCTAAAATTAATAAATGGGAATGATTGGAAAGAATACCTTCTGTTTGTTAGTGCTTAAAGTTACTTATAAGAAATTCTTTAAAAAACTCAACAAATTTGGTGGTCACTGAAGTAGTTATTTTGCCAATATATTCCAAGGATGTCTCAGTGAGTGCACTTTTTAAATTTAGTATCACTTTAAGTTTGGCAGCTGTGACAAATCGTAGTCCCGAAGTTATCTTATTTTTTTTTTTTGGGAAACTGAGTCTAAAAAAACATTATAAGATGATCCGAATTTGCACAGCTTCACCCGCTTCACACACGTCTGGTTCGACTCGTCAAGTCTTGAGTTTTTAAGAGAAGCGGTCCTATTTCATTTATTTTAAGTTTGTGATATATGTGAAGATAACTTCGGGACGAGTGCTTTACGAGAGAACAACGCGTTATAATTGTGAAAACTTATTACAAAAAATTTGGAAAGTTGTCATCTTTTCCGATGAAGCGCATTTCCATCTGAATGGCTTTGTGAATTCACAAAATTGCCGAATTTTTAGGGTCAGAAAATCTTCATGCAATCCATGAGAAATAAATGCACCCACAACGATCAACTTGTCTGGTGCGGATTTAGGTCAGGCGGCGTGATGAGGCCGAAATTGCAGTGACTGTGAACGGCATTCGTTACAGGAACATGATAACGGAGTTCTTGGGGCCACAACTGGATGGCATGGATCTGGACGACATATGGCAAGACGGCACCACCTGCCGCTCTGCCCATGAAACATTAAATTTATTGCAGCAGCGATTTTCAGAACAAATTATCTCAAGAAGATCTGATGTCAACTGGCCACTAAGATCATGCGATTTGACACCGTGTGATTTTTTTTCTTTTGGGTTTTGTGAAATCTCGGGCTTATGCTAATAAGCCAGAAACAATTCCTGAGCTGAAATCCAAGATTCAACGAGTCATCGGTGAGATACAGCCACATCTCTGTGAAAAAGTCATGGAAATTTTCATGGAAAGAGCAATGGCCTGGCCTCCGGATATTTTCTTCTATACTCAATAGGAACATGTCTTGATATGTGAACCAATAAAAATATCACAGCCATCTCAAAAAATACGCGTTTTTTTAAATTAAAAAGTGCATTCTTACTGCGACACCTTTTTTAAATTGCAATATAACATGAATTTTAATTAGTTGAAAAATTTACAATAGATGGATTGGGCAACAGCTTCCTGAACAGCAAAAGTCTTATAATGCAAGTCGTAGAAGTTGCGACCCCATTGTTACAATTCAGTTGACAATCAAGCTGATCATCGTTTTGCCCACAAACTATACAGTTTTGTGTACACAGGTGATTTTGAGTGAAGATGTTTTTTCCAATGTGATTGGATACCGCGAAAATAAGCACAAAAAAACGCAACGTTGCGATCGAGTTGTACAACATGCGAAAAAATCAAAAGATTTTTAATCTTTCGTACAATCCAGACACCACTTCATACAAACAGACCACAAACATTGCAATCTCCGGGATAACCTTCTCAAGTTGTAACAACTGTCGCAACGTGTATGGCTTGCGTTATAAGTTTAAAGATCAACTACTTGGAAAAACAATAGAAAGTCCTGGCGCAGTGGGAAAAAAAAACCAACAATATTATAAATGGATACACAGCAATGCTGGCGAAACAGCGAGATCCTTTCATATTTTCTAAGGTTATTCCGAGTAAAATACACAGTTCCCTGAGATCAGTGCGTCGAAGTTTGTGCAAGGCTAAAGTTTTGAAGTGATTAGCTTGTAAAATTCCCTTGTTAAAAATAAACTCATTCTACTGAAGAGGAAACAGCTTGCAAATCGATAGCGAACTTGGAGTGGACCACAAAGCATATTCTGGAGTGATGAAACCCAAAATAAATTTGTTTGGAAATACTTCTGGTCGGAGTTAATGTTCCACCAGAGTATTTAAGGCTCAAGAATTTAATTCACGTTACAGCGAAAAATAAAACATGGATGTGGTAACATAATGGTTTGGTGTAGAGTAGGCTCTATTATTCACCTTCCTTCACCTGCCGCGACCACGACCAAAGAAATGTATAAAAATATTCTTCAAGAAGTCATTCTACTTTATGCTGAGGAAATGCCACTAGGGTGGTGTTTCCAACAAGATAACGGCCCCAAACATTCATTCAAGTTGACAACAGTGATGCCAAGAGTAGGGAATTTTCCCATTTTGTAGGGATTTCATCGGAAAATTTCCAGGGAAGAGAAAAAGGGACAGATTTCTTATTTTAAAGAAAATTTAGGGAATTTTTAAATCTTTGCTTTTTTCCTTTTATATTGCGGGTTAATACATATAGAAATCTCAAATTCAAATTATGCGAGATATTTCATACATCAACGAAAGGCAAAGAAATGTCCGATTTGCTTGGGAATAGAATTAATATGAAAAATAAAAACAAATTTAAATTTTTTTTTTTTTTTGATATAGAAATTAAGATTTTTTAAATACAGTGAACGCAACCCTCGATATGCGCAACCCCTCGCTTAACGCAACACCCAATTTCTTAACATTGGTGACTCTGTAAACGCAACTTTTCAAAAAACAAAGCCTCAATTAACGCAACTTTGCAAGCCAAGTAAGGCCTTTTTTGGTTTTTTTTAGTTTGGTTTTTTGATAAATAAATTCAAAATTCATAATTAAATTCATGCCGGACAAAACTTTAGTAACACGATAACAACTATCAGTACAAATTAACATACATTTGAATGTGTATTTTATTAATTTTTTAATTAGAGGTACACATATTTTGTATTTCTGTTTTTGTTCTTGATTTCAATGAAATAAATACGATTATTAAAAGCTAATTTTTTTTTTTATAAAATTCTTGATTGGTTTAAAATAAGCTTTTAAATAGAAAAATATGACTATAAATTTGTGACTTGGTTTGCGCAACAACTCAGTTATCGCAACAGCCCAAAATTTCCATTGGTTGCGTTCACCGAGGTTACACTGTATACATATATATTATAGTCCATTTACACTGCACCGAAATCTCGTACTTACGAGACTTCGAGCCAAATCAAGTTGTTTTTGACTAGATCTCTCATACAAAACCAAATCTACTTCTTTACTAGATTTTGGCAAAATCTACTCGAAATCTAGTAGTACTTAGTGATGCAACTATGTTCTTTCTCAAATTTTGCTAAAAAATACTACACTGTGCAAGAATAATATCTGACATTTTAAATAAATAAAAAAAAAACCAAAAAATATTAAGTGCGTTCGAGTACCTAAAAGTTTTTACAAATTGTTACTTAACTTTCCTGGATTTTACTAAATTGCGTTCGTTTACACAAAATACAATAAATGAGAACACTAATTGAGAGCCTTTTAAAAGGAAATAAATGTTCCTAAAAACTTTTGATCTTTAATTTATTTCTGTTACTTTAATTCTTTGGAGTTGTTAAAGAAATATTCGTGATATAATAAATATTGCATCGAGTACCAAACAAGAAAAAGTCAAAAGTGTAAATATATTTCAGCACTATATTGATTTGCAATCAGCTGTTTTTTAATCTTACGAATTATATTTTAAATTTTTCGTTTACGTACTTTTTGGGCAACAGCTTTTTTTGGAAGTAAATTTTTCAGTTTACTCAGTAATTACACATTTACTGCATTTTACTGTAAAAGTAATCGAACGCACCTTTTAATTAACAAAATGGAAAAAATAAATAAAAGTGAAAATATAAATGAAGTGCAAATGGTATATAAATGTAATGCAATTTACTAAATGCTTATTTCCTTATAATGCCACATTTCATTACATTTGTGTTACACAAAAAAAAATTAACAAAATACTAATAAATGTCCTTATATTCCGATATTTTTTGGTATCAAACGCAATTTTCAAATAAATTTGTATATATTTTTTTTTCTTATAAATATTGGTCAGCTGGTTTTGTTTGTTGTTCAAATAAAATCTTGCTCATGTCAAAAAAATTCAATGTAAACGAACAAGGTTTTGAGAAAGATTTCAAACCAAATCTAGATTTCGAGGCAATGTAAATGCACTATTAAGCTATTTAAAATATTCAGATACGCTCTCACAAAAAATAAATAACTTTCATTGTTTCCATTCCAGGTCACATATTTTTTAACTTGTATAAAATTTTATTAAGAATTTAGAATTAAGATTTTGCTTACCTTTTAAGATCTCTCTTAAAAGATTTTGTTTTCTTAGCTTTTAATTATTATTTCTATTTATTTTTATGTCTCCTTGACCAGAAATTATATTTTGTTTGCATACAATCGAAAAACTTCCGTTGATAATTATATGAATGGGTACCTATATTATTGGTCACAAGTGTATGCAGTTATATATCTAACGATTAACATTTCATTTCTTTAAAATAATTTGTGAATGAAATAATTAATTTTTTGTTTGTTTGCACGAGTATATTTATGTATGATGTCCTTCAACAGAGAAAGACTGCTTGCTGCATTTCTGCTTCAGTTCACATCAGCATGCTGTTGAATAATTGACAAATGTAAAATAAAGTGACAGCGCACTAATTGTTGCGGTTTGAATAAGAATAGTGAATGTGTAGTTAGTTTCAGTCTAAGAATTTTTCTCATCTTCGGATAAACAAAACCTGTCATGAACATGTACATTTAGAATATATATTTTTTTGCAAACATACATATTTATTTCTCTCATCGCAACACTGAATTTATTTTTTTTTTTAAGATGAAATGTAAGTTAAATTACACTGTACAACAATTTCAAACTTTTCCAAAATTTCGGGGTTCCAACGACAGACAGGAAAAAATAAACTAAAACTAAAAAGAATATTTTTTTGGTTGAATAACTAAGAATCAGTTAAATAAAGTTTAAAGGAGAAAATCAGTCATTTTTTGATAAGTTTCTTGTTGCGCCATCTCTAAAAAAGATCTTTTTCTTTAAGGTTTCTCAGAACTCTAATGTCACTTTGGTCTACCATCTCATTATCAGCTCATATTAAAGCCTTATAAAAAGCTTCTACAGCTTCCTTGGATTTAATTGTAAATTCTTGCTGAAATATAATCGAATCATCATCATCATCGCCGGTATGATCCTGAATTTTAATAAATCCTACTTCTGTGCAATTTTCTTCAGGATTGTTGTCAAATCTTTGACCGTGAAATGAAGTGTAAATTTGTTTTTGTTGTATTTTATGCCTATTTCAAACTGATTAAAAGTCTTTTTTCAACATGATCTCTTTAAATATCTATAAATTTATGATCTACTATATACATAGAATACATATTTTTTTGAACAAAAGTATAATTTAATTGCTAATAATTTAGCTAAACCGTGTTTATTTTTAATGTTTAAACTCATTATTGACAGACTGTACATAAACTAAAAAAAAAACGTTTAAACATAAGTAAACAAACAAATAACCTGTAATTCGGGGATTTCCCAGTGTTCACTTTTTAGAATACTCTATGGAAAAATAAATTTGTTCACGTTTCTAAGACTTTCACACTTTCGAGTGTTCACGTTATCGCGAGTTCACTGTCGGAACCCCGTAATTTTTTTTCGTGTTGAACTGTGTTATCGAAGTGAAAATATGTCTAAAAGTCAAGTACTGTTCTAATCATTTATAAAGGGTAATTTTTTAGCAACTTTCTTTTTGGCAACGCTATTTTTGGCAGCTCAGCTGTGTTCGTGTAACATGTTACTGTTAAACATAGTTTGGTTTATAATTTAATCATGAATCGAATTACAAATGAACAACGGTTGCAGATTATAGAATTTCATTATCAAAATTCATGCTCGATTAAGAAACACTGTGCACTTCTTGCATTTTATGGTTAGTTTCTCAGCCAGCTATTCGGAAATCTTGTGACTAAATTTTGCACCCAATCTACATTATTAGACATTGAACCGCCAACACGCAGACGTAGAGGGCGGACAGATAAAATATCGCAACTGTATCTAGGGTTCCCAACATTTTAGTGATTAAATATAGTATTTTATAGAAATTTCTTAAAAAATATAGTACACTTCTAATAAATATACGGCCGTTTTCATAAAAAATAATTTAGCTTTGTAATGTGAAAAATAGGAGTATGTCTTAAAATATGAAAATAAAAAATACAATTGTTTTTTATGAATAAAAATCTTTAAACAAAAGAAATTTATAATTGGTGCTTTTTATGGAAATTGCTAAAATTTTAGTATTTTAAATTTTTAAAGTTTTACCTACATATGTAGTTCTTGTTACAACTTTGATATTGTTTAAACTTTTCATTTGTTTTAATGAAAGATAAATATAATACCACCATTTGTTCTAAGAAATATTTAGGTAAAGTTCCCTGATGATCTGCATTAGCAACAGTGAAATGCGCATAGGAACAAGCTATACCCCTAAATAATCAATTGCAATTTGTTTTTAATAAAAGTGTTAATATTTTACTACATACTCGTATGTAGGTAAAATATTAATTATGGCAATTAGTGCGATTAAAAATTTAAAATACTAAAAAAATAAATTTATGTTTTTTTATTTATTTCTTATAAAAGCTATATTTTTGCACTTTTTGCATCTTTTAACAACTTTTGGTCTGCAAAGAAAACTTTCATATCGTCACCTAAAATGCAGACGGACGTAAATACACAACTATTTGAATAGAGTTTTTGTTTGATTATAGTTCGTCTTGTCAAACTACAAGTTCACGGGAAATAAATAAGTGTTATCTGGTCTTGTTCGGAAATAAATTTCTATATTATAAAAAAAATATAAGGAATGCAAATAATACTTTATTATTTTTGATTTTATAACGCTTTTAGCTTCTCCTTTAAAATAAATAAAACTATAGTTATATAAAATGTTTAAATTAATGTACATACATATATGTATATACATACATCAAAAGCTCAGAAAGAAACATATTTCCTCCCGCCATTTCGAATTCATAACTGAAAATATTCTTTCTGTGACCAAACTGTTAAATTCTGGAAAACTTCAAGAACCTTTTAATAAGTGAGAAAAACTTACCAACGAGATTTAATTTGTAAACATCGAATTAAAATTTATTTATGTTACGTTTCGGCGTTGCAAAGAAAAGTGTAAATATACAATCTTTTTTATAACTACGTATTTTTTAACTGTATAATTTATACAAACGTAAACTTTAATACGCGTTGACAAAATTTATTAATGGACTTAAATTTGTCTGCTTCGAAATTCAGTTTGCAAAAAAAGAACGAAATTTAGTATTATTTCGCTGTATCCGCCAGTGTTGTTGATGACCGTGCATTATCGATTCGACGCCGTTCGCAGCAATTGGGACTGTGTTAATCCACTACGTGGAAAATTTTTGACTTGGCTAACATGTGGTATCAACAACACGATGCCATATGTCGCACAGCATGCACACAAACAATCGCCCAATTGAGATGGCGAGTTCGATGAGCAGTTTATTTCTCGTTTGGGTCTGGTCAATTAGCCGCCTATATCGCGCGATTTACCGCCTTTAGACTATTTTTCGTAGAGCTGATATGTTAAGGCTCATGTCTATAGAGACAATCCCGCAATGGTTGAAGCACTGGAAGCCAATATTGAAGAATTTCTTCGTGAGATACCGGCAAATATGTTGGAGAGAATATGTCAAAATTGGACTAAGCGTGTGCACCGCCGCGGTCAACATTTACATGAAATCATCTTTAAACATTGAATTATATAGATCGTTCTATCGACTCAAGTAAAGATTTTATACATGGCTCTAAATTTTGTTTTTTTTTTCAATCCAAATCCGAAAGCTCTTAAAAAATCATCATTTAACTTAAACAATATGTTTTTATTTGTATGGGCGTGACGCTGTCCCGTTTACAACGGGACCAATTCGAAAGTACAGTGTTATCCATTTTTCGGTTTCAAAAGCAAAGTTAAATAAAACACACAATGTAATCCTTGGCCTTTTCCATTGACCGCCTCTAGATTGGTTGCAGCAATCGTTCCTTTTGCGGTAAGGTAGGATCACACGACTGCCGCAATGCTCCAATTATGGGGCTATTTTATATGCCAATCGTGTGATTTCACAATTTATTGTCCCCTACGGCAATCGTGTGAACGCTTGATAGGCAACCATGCGTCAATATAAATGTTAAAAATGTACCAATATTTATTGTCTTCTCATGCGGCAATCAAAGTAGTAAATACGCGGTAATTTATTTAATTAGTTTAATTTTTTGTGTGTGCCAATTGTTTTGTGTACCAAAAACTTATTTTAAGCTTTAACCCTTCCTTAAATATATTATTTAGACTAGAATTAATGTAAAAAAAATAATTTTTTTTAATTAAATTTATTAAGTGTAAAATACATCTCGTAGATTGTATTTATTTTATTACAATAAGCAGTGAGCGATTAATAATAATTTTGAGGCCAATTAAAGGCTGTGATGCAGAATTACATCAATATGCTAAAGAAAAAAATTTGTACGTAAAATAAAACAAACCAAGAACTACCATAACAGCTGTTTGTTGGTGTTGCCGCAAGTTAGAACAATCGTATGACTGAGCTGCGGCAATTATTGACACATATGCATTCTACCTGTATATTTTATCAAAACAATTGGGGAAAAACAAATACCAAAAAAATATTTTATTGAAAAAAAAAATCTTTAAAATGTCCTTAAAAAATTATTTCGAAAGTAAAATACTTTCTCAAACGGACTTTTTCGAAAATGTAACTTTAAGGGATAGCATGCAGTATTTTTGAAAAATATATTTTAGAAAAAATAAATTTAAAAAAAATAAGAAAAAAGGGAGGACCCTCTTTCTTCACGGCCATACATTTCAACCTAATAAATGTCAGCGGCTTCATTTCGGTATCTCGGCGTTAACTTGACGAATGTTGATTTTCAAACGCTCCAACGTTAGGTGATTATTCGCGTGGACGCGGTCTTTGACGAAGCCCCATAAGAAAAATCTAACGGCATCATACCGCATGATCTTGATGACGAATTGACATCGTCAAAACGTGAAATTACCCGTTCTGGAAACTTTTGATGCAATAAAGCCAAAATCGGTCGTATTGTGTAGGTCGTGGCAGCGTCTTTTTGAAACCACATATTATCTAGTTTATAACCTTGAATTGGAGGCAAAAAAAATCGGTTATCATCCATAGCGCTTTGAATTGACGGTAACCGTTCTTCCAGCATCATTTTGGGGGAAAAAATACGATCTAAGGACACATCCTGACCACAGTGCCCAGCAAACAGTCACTTTTTTGGATGCAATGGCTTTTCCACAATCCCTTCTGGGTTCTTCGAAACCCATATACGACAATTTTGCTTGTTGACGTAACCACCGACTGAGACAAGAGCTTCATCACTGAAGAAAATTTCGTTCGTAAAATCAGCATTGAAAGCCTGTTGCTCTAGCAACCAGTCATCATACGGCGTTGTTTTTCGTGAGTTGGACTTTTTATACAGATGAAGGTGCAAATACAAATGCAAAATATGCTATAAAGAGCCGCAATATAAACCTAATTGCTGAGAACACCATTCAATCGATAAATTCGAATTATCCGTCACCGTTTCACTAACAGGAGCGATAATTTTGGCAGTACGCACATTCCGATGATGCAGAGGCGTGACATCTGTAACGCCTGCAATCTCTTAAAATTTCTTTATAATCTTACAAATTCCTTGGACAGTAGCGGCGTCCACAATCATCCCTCAATGCTCGTAAAGTGGTAACATTTGAAGCACCACATTTGTAATAAGTTTTAACTATTTTTACACGTGCTTCGATTGTTAAACAATTCATATTCGTAAATGGTACAACTTTTCACTGAATAAATAACACTCCAGATGATGGAAACCACTAAATGGATAAATAACCCTTTCTAATTAAAAAAAAAAATCCGCGATCGGTTTATAAATGGTTTTAAGAATATTATGTTTGCTTATCTTTTGTTTTACTATTATTTTTATTTGTATTTCTTTGTTTATACATATATTATTTATTTGTTTGTTTGTTCTAGTACAATGCAAAGCAAAATCTTTTACATCATCAAATTTCGTCGATTCAAAAAATTATTTAAGAGAACAAAACGTTTCTGGCTTTTCGAAATAAAGAAACACTCAAAATTTCAACTGATAATAATTTGATGGATAAAATGCTTGTAATACTTTGCGAATTAAACAAACAAACCATGCGATAGAAAATATTTTTATTTATATTTTAGTTATTAAACTTAGACGTTTGAAAAAAGACGCAGAATTCTATACGAATAAATTGAAAAATTTCAAGTGATTACAAAAAGAAAAATAATAAAATTAAGAAAAATACTCGTAATTTTTATTTTTTTTCTCATAAAACTGAATATGTAGTAAATTAAGATTGTGGGTTTTATAATTTGAAAATAAAAAAGAAATATGCAGGAAATAAAATATCAACCACTAAAAAGTAATGATGATAGTGATCTGGCGTTAAATGAAAATAATTCAAATCAGAATAGATTAATAATAAATTATTTACAAGAATGCAAAAGACACCACTGGTTGTTAAAAGTTTTACTTATAGGTTTTGTATTTGTAAAAGCAATTTATGTTATAAATAATTTTGAAAGTCACAATAATGAAAAGGATGCAAATTATAATGAAAAGGATGTAATATATGAAAACACAACGAGCCTGGATGATGTGACATCAGAGAATATATTCTTTCATTTTCTATGGAAAACTTTTAAAAATGAAAATGATAATTTGACAAGTTTATCGTATAATACTGGTAATATGTCTCCAGCAAATCTAAGCGATGATGCAATTTATGCTACTACTGCTGTTCCTGCTAATAATTATTCTGATATTATGACAAAAAAACCATTAGATGTTGATGAAGCAACAATAGAGAATGCCATCATTAAAGATAATAATAATTATGAAAATGTTGATTTAACAACAGCAAAAACAATAAATGATTCTCAAAATGATTCAAAGACAACAGTAATTAATTTAAACATTAATAATATTAATAAAATGACAATGAACAAATCAACAATAGAAATAAATAAAAATGTTAATACGAGTACATATAAAAGATTATTGCAAACAACAGAAACTATTACTGACCCACAGACAACCAACATTACAACGAAGACGACGAAGACGACGACGACGATGATGCCGATCAATCCGATGACAGCATCACCAGTTAAAACACCTGTCGCTGCAAAATATTCCGCAACGGTTGAGCGAAGATATTTCATTAACACCAGCCACTGTCACATACCATTTGTAGAACCATTCACACCAGAAATACGAAAAATGTTTAAACCTCAGCATTACACTGGCTGCACGAAAGATACACCAATTGTTACAAGTTCATTTAATGAGCTCGAGGCCCACTATATTTTGCACATAAATTATACAGTGGCTGAAGGCTTAAGAAAATCCAATAAAAAAACTAAATCTATTGAGGAAGATTTATTGTGTTGCTACAAGCAAATAGTTCGTAGCGGAAGTGGCACAAATATTGATGCCAGTTTTAAGTAAGTCGTGGTTTCTTATCTAAGTATATACATACATACATACATGCATTCATTCATACATACATATCGCACACTAAATCATAAACAGTCACAACTCGGAATTCACAAATGTTCAGGAGAGGCAAAAAACTATTTTTAAAAACATGGTTGTAATTTTATAATAAAATTAAGTTCCACAGTAAAGACAACCAACCGGCTTAGATGAAAGTTTACTTCATTTCTTTTCAGTTTTGTGTAGTTTTGGAAATAAGGATTAATTTTGAGTTGTGACTATTCATTCAGTCGCAATTTTTTAATTGAGTACACGCGATTTTACTCACTTTTTCAATCAAATATGCACAACTCTAAATGATGCGCAATAAAAGTTAACACTTTCAAAAGCGTCAAAACTTGAAATAATACCATTTAGGCAGTATTGTCAAAAACCCGGGTTTTATTGGGCTTTTTTGGGTTTTATTGGGTTTAAGTTAACCCAAGTATACCTACTCTATACATTTATTATATTTTTTCATTGAGATAAACTTATTCCAGTTGTTCTGCCGTGTAAGTTGAAATTAATTGGTTTTAACATTTTCCCTTGTTGCTTTGGAATATTGTCTCATGTCCAATTCTTTCTGACTAAAAATGTTACGAACTTTAACCAAAAATAATAATCACTTTGGATTAAAAAAACCATTAACAACAAAATTGTTCGAAAATAATCACATTAAACATCGACTTCACGTCAATACAATACCAAAAAAATTGGTTCTTGCCTCTACCCGTTGTCGAAAACAACTGACGACTATTGAAAGGCTAATGTTATTTTCGATACCTTAGAGAACAGAAATACACTGTCAGTAGCACAAAATTGTTCTCAAGAGCGAGTCGACAAGCTCCAATGTTTTGGTATTGTATTGATGTGACGTTGGTGTTGACATGTGGAAGAACGTTGAATATAAATATTTAAAAATGTTTTAATGTGGAACGATTTGCGTTGGATGAAAATATATCTCACTCATTTAAATATCTATAGACAGGAAGAAAATCAAGAATTTTTTTTTAAATTACAACAAGCAATGCTCAACGTCATAAATTTGTTGATCGAACAATCGTATAAGCCATTTCCATATCGCACTTTTCCGTATACTTACACATTTAGCACAGTTGATAATTTTTGATGTCATTTTGTGCAGTCGATTTGAGCAGCTGAATGCAAAAATAATTCAATTACAAAATATTATTCCGCTCTCTTGTCAAACTCCAAAGTGTGTATTTATCTTTAATGTTTTTCTTGTTAATAAAAAGTGAAAATTGTACCATCTAGTCCTAGTAAATTTGTATATTTTATTAAAAAAAAAAACCCCCGAATGAGTGGGTTTTTTCATATAAAATGCCCAATAAAACCCAGTGGGTTTTTTAGGGTTACCCAGTGGGTAGCCAACCCTGCATTTAGGTGAAGAAAAAAAAAATACTCAATTAGGCTTGCTGTTACAACTAAAAATAATAAATACACTTTAATTAAAGCACGTTTACATTAGGTAATGTCCCTGCGACACGTCGCTAGCGACTCGAGTTTGTTGGGGAAAAGTATAGAGAAGCAGCGGGTAGCAAAAGTCGCACGTAATGGGTTTTGTAGCGACTATCTTGCCTCTTCTCTTTTGCATATTTCTTTCGCTCGTATTTTTGTTTTCGTATTCTTCAATAATATCTTCCTTGCTTAAATCAGACATTTTGCTTTTAATAATTACTTTTGCTTTATAAATTATTGCCTCTAAGCATGTTAATTTTATATTTCACAAGCTAAGAAATTATTCCTTTATGGCAACACTGCTACGAATGAAGGAATAAGGAGAATTTATCAATTAAATTTACAAATCACCCCATACACGTCTCAACCCAATTGGCAACTGAGTCGGTTGTTGTCCAATCAAGGCGTGTATGGGTCTTTCAATTGATTAGTTTAGCAGTTGTCGAGTTAGTTGAAGAAAAATTAAAAGATTTTGATTTTTTCAAGTTGGCTAGTAAGTCTTTCAATTCGATTGTGCTGTGTGTGTTCGAGTCTTTTGATCAGTTGTCAAAATTCATGTTTGTAGTTTTCTTTTTTAAATTGTCTTGAATTTTAAATAAAAAATATAAAAATGACATTGAAATTTTTCAATTGCTCGAAGAAAATCCAGCACTTTGGAAAATATAAAGCCCGGATTACAAAAATAAAATGAAAAAGACAAAAGCCATTCAGCCATTGCAATAAAAGTTTTAAATTTTTTAATTAATTAATTTTAATTTTTTAATTTTAATTAAATTTTGTAAAAAAAAAAATATAAATTTGAAGTTGAATGAAAATCTTACAATTCAGTTTATGAAGTGTGTGGCCAAGAATCAATTTAATTGAAGGACTCAATTGACAATTGAGCTGATACGTTTATGGGGGGCTTAAAAGTCGGCTGACTCTTGCGACAAAAAAGTCTTAATGTAAACGCATGTGGATTTAAGAAGGGACTTCAAAAGGGAACGTAAGCTCTTAAGGAAACAAGTAAAATGAAAACAGACATAATTGTATTTATCCAGTTAAAGAAGACAGTGATACAAATGAAATTTTTGTGTTCGTTAGAGATGTGTTTGATTTGTGTAATAAAACCGACTTTTAAAAATTTTGAGTTGTGACTGTTTACGATTTAGTGTGCGATATGCACATTTTCACAGACTGAAAAACAAACTAACTTTTATACAAATAAGAAATCAAAACATTTTTCGATAAACTTAAGCTGGTTCAACAATTTGTCATTAAAAATTAAAAGTCTAGTGATGAAATCCATATAAAATCAAGGGAAAATGCAATGATTTTGGACCCCATACTCTCCTAATTTTAGCAAATTTGATACGACTGTTAAGTCTTGTAGCAGTCTAAGAATTTCAATAAGAATATAGAATGATAATCCCTTAAAACGTTGCTTAAAATTGCTATTATACTCGTATACAGTAGATATCGGATATAAGAAACTCAAAAAATGTCACAAGATTATTTCTTATATGCAGTTTTTCCTATAAGCAATTATTGTTGATAAGAATTTTGTGTTTTTAAGTGTTCCATTCAATAAAACGCTGAAAAAATATACAATACAATGAAATTTTACGTAAATAGTACGAATCTGATAGGACTTTTTCCCCCAAACATTTTTCATGGAGACTAAGATCTTTGTAATAAATAATATCAAGAGAACATAAAAAAAACTTTAATAATTGTGCGTGTTGAACAAAGAACCTACAAACAGGCAGCCATCAAAGGTTGCCGTTGAAAATTTCGAAAGTGTAAAAAAAAGGATATTTAAGAAAAATATGGGTAAAATATAAGTAAATTTTTTTGCAACGTTTATTGTGAACAAAAAATAATTTTTAATAAAAAACACACAAATACATTAGACTAAAGTAAAAGTAATTGTACATGCTTGAATTATAGATCAACGTTAAAACTAAATAACAATTCACAGGTACATTCCAATATTAGTCGTATTATAAAAACTTTTGATAATGTTTATCACTTTTTAGAAATACTTCTTCCATATTTTGCAATTAATTCTTCACTTGAAGTCCATTCTTCCAGCTCCGAGTCGAGCAAAGTAATAGAGGAAAGCATATACTCACAAGTTCATATTTTAATGTGCTGTTCATAGATGCTCGAATAAGTGAGTGGTTTTCATAGAAATTGTTCACTCAATTCGATTGCTTGGATTCTATGACCAGCACATAAATTCGTTCAGCCGAAGTAAATATATGTACATAAATGTAACGAATTCATATAAATTTGAATATATATTTTCATCAAATTTATTTTTTAAATTTCTTATATCTTTATACGTTTAGCAGTTGTTTAATGTTGTAATATTGGAACTTTTACTTGTTTTCACAAAGGGTCAAAAAGTATCATAAAATTTGACAAAATGCTACAAAGAGACAAATTAAAAAAGGACCATAAAAAGTGTCATTGACACGAAGAAGGGTCAAATGTGATACTTTAGTGTCACAACGGCAACGCTGGTAGTAATAGCTTTTATTTCTCTGCCGTGCAGAGTGTAAAGGCTTCATTAGTGTTTACTTTTCGTTGCCGTTCTGTGCCGTTCTTTTCTGTAGAAAATATTTTTTACTTACTTGTTCTATGTCTGAACTTTCAGATGTGGACGATGTATTTAATTATAAAAATGAATTTTGTAAATGTTTGCAATATGTTTTTTGTTTTGAACAGAAACAAAACAGCTGATCCGTAACAGAACATAACGTCAAAACTAATTCTGCCTTAATACAAGAATTTTACTCTTACGTAAAAAAAATTATTGTAGAATTTTTCAACACAACATTTTTTTAAAGTTTTCTTCAAGCAACTTTGAATTTTTGAATTCAAATCTACACAATTAAAGCTGGATTCACTCATCACGTGACGTCTCCACGCTTAATATTTATTTCCGAACATAAGCAATAACATCGGCAGCACGACGTCACAAATATGTTCATGTGCAAGCTCATGTTTTTAGGTAAAGAACACTTGGGCATAAATCTAAAAATTTCGCTGTGAATAAATACATTAGCTTCAGCTTTTTTTTGTCCTTGTTTCATTTATTTTTGCTGATAACAAAGCTTATTTCAAATTTGCCGAATGCTAATAAGTATACGAGTTAAAAATTACAAATATTTTATATATTTACATATATTTTTTCACAGCACAAACTTTTTTATTTAATTCGCGGGAAAAACAAATGTCAGAAAAATGACAGCTAAATTTGGCAGTTTATTTCCAACATAATTGCTTGAAAATAAGTTTAAACAACCATTTCGCAAAACATGTGCATATAAATGTTTCTGCGGTTCACACGTGAACATATTGTGTTGGCAATAGAATTTGACAGTTGAATACATAATTATTTCCAGGTTTATTACACGTGGAGACCACCAGCACAAAGTTATAGTTCTCGTTTTCTGTCACCTCTGTATGCTTTGTCCGGACAAATTCTTTATCATATGTAGTTTGATGTCTCCCTTCTTGTGAAAGAGAAATGATTTTATTCGGACAACTCTAAACTTGAATTGTTTTAATTTTAATATTTGTCGGGACAAAGTTGAACTCATTTGCCACATTATTGCTAGGAACACAACTGAGACGAACGACGAATTTTTGGCAGCGAATATTCGTCGTCCAAATTAAAATACATTAGTGTATATGAAAGAAAATACACACAATCATGACGACGGCGAAATTTGCAATAGATTTATTTCTATTTCTTACGCCGGCGAACGACGAACAAATTAGTAACATGTGACCATTTTCAGTTTTTAAGTTTTTTAGTAAATAAATTTTCTTATTACTTTAATAATTGTTTTATCGTTATTTTATAACATTTACAATAAATATATAAAATAATTAACTTACAAAATTGGTTTTAGTTGTCACTCTATCAGCTGTTATTAGGGTTGCCACATGACCTGGACTCGCCTGGATTGTCCAGTTTTTTTTTACCTTGTCCAGAGTCCAGGAAAAATTACTTATGTCCAGGAAATATTTAGAACAATGCTATTTATAACAATGCTATGTAAATGCGATAGTTGAGCCGCCTGCGAATGTATTAAGCAGCTGGCGCCGATTATTATCCATCGACTTCAAACTCTTCACTCAGTGTTGATTTGCTCTACTTAACCCAAAATAAACACTGCGTACAGCTGTTGAAGCAAATATGGTCTTATTTTTTTAAAAAATGTGATAAAAACAATATAATTAATATGTATAAGCTGATCTCATTTGTTTTGTCTATACCTATTAGTAACGCATTTTGTGAAAGAACGTTTAGTATTCTTAATAATTTATATTCTAAGGAAAGGAATAGAATGTCGTTCGATCTTATAAAAGGTGAACTGTTAATTAGATAAATTTTGATGAAAATTGTAAAGATTTTTTAAACTATTTGATGACAATTAAAGGTAAAGGACTTTTAAGTTCTGTATCAAAAAGCTCAAAATACCTGTGGAAAAAGTAAGACCAAATATTTTTTTTTCAATTATCCTAAAGACTGAATTTTAAAGATTTTGTTTTGTTATCTTAACTTTTATAATATAATAATCTGAGTATTTAATACATAGATTTCTTTAAATATGAAATATGTATATATATACATACATACGTATAAAGACTGAATTAAATGTTACTTTTGTTTTGTTTATCATTAAATGTTCTTTAATAAAATAAAAATATTAATATTACTACTTTTTTATTCGTCCAGGAATTTTTTTAAAATCCAGGCAATTTTTGGTGGGTGTCCAGTAATTTTACTTTTGGTGTGTGGCAACCCTAGCTGTTATGCAAAACAAGCAAACAAAATAAAACTTTAATAAAAATTGTTGGAGAACATGGAAGATTTATTTGCTTAGTTTTATTTCTTCAAAAAGCTACACCATTTTATATAAATATATTATGTACGGAACCTCCAAGCGACTCCACGCAAGAATATCAAGAAAGTGTCCTCAATTTGGTATTGCGCATTATTTTTCGTCTACTAACGCCAAGTAAAATTTGCGATTCATTGATAAGGAAAGATGATATGCGTGAATTAATCTATAAAAATTATCTCATTTCTGTTTCAATCCTGTTTTTACACGGTTTTGATTTAACACGGTTTGAAAATAAAAATGTTTATTTTTTTACACGATTTTATTCTATTTAGCACGATTCAAAATAACACAACTCATAAATATATAGAAACAATACGAAAACAAGAGAGAGCACAAAGGAGAATATGTACATACTTCTTTCTCTTTCGTTTTTTTTTTGTATACAAATTTAGGGAATTCCCATTTTTTGCATACAAGCCAATTTACTTGACAGAGTAATTGAAATTTTACATACTTTTACATACTGTTCTACATACGAATGAAATACTTAAAAAAACAATAGACTTAAGAAACAAACTTAGTGTTAGGTTTCATTTTCGTTACGGAATTTCTTGATTCGGTCGCCGTGCTCAAAGACCGCGATAAAAGCTATGCAATAGCTCAAAATTAAAAAGCAAAATCAATAAAATTTGGATGATAAATTTTGCTTTGTTGGAAGATAAAAAATTTTTCTCTTGCTGGAAATTTTCCAAAAAGAAAAATTGAAACAGAATGGCAAACAAATATTTTCGTAAATAGTGTTCAAGTATTTTCTATACGATCTCTTTTATTTTTTGTTAACTTAATACTTCGTTTTCTTGAATTCACTTGCAAAAACGTTGTTACTTCTTTTATTTTTATTATGAGGCCTGTTCTGTAAATCACGAGATCTTGAATCACATACAGCATATAGGGATTAACATGATATTTATTATTTCAAAAAATTTTAAATTATTTGATTCATGTTTTTTATAATTTCCTTTAACAATACCTATCAACTACTCGTATAACAGCTGTTACTATTTCGTCGTTGTTGTGCTTCATACGACGAATTTACACAGCGAATTTTCCCCGACGAATTCGTAACGTTAGGCGAAATTCGTCGTTCGTCTCAATTGTGTTCCTAGCATATAATGTTTTGAAGCCGGCTTTACTGTAATTTTTATTTTTTTTATTTTTTTATGAATGTTCTTGGAAATAATTTATATATTTCTTATGGTAGCCCTAATATTCAGGAACCTTTTTTCAAATGAGTGAATCGTGTTGCAAAAAACTCTCAGTCAATAAAATTTTGTCCGAAACAAAAGTGTGAATCCATCTTAAAAACATATTAAATACATACGATACTAAAAGCATACTTTGTGTATGTATGAAATAAATGAAATCTTTTATTAACAAAATCAAGGCGTCTGTGCCAACAATTGCCAAATTTTATTGTCTTTTCAATTCTCATTCGTTTTATTTTTTGAGGGTGCTGTTGGCTGAAGCAGTTAGTGCGTTGACTACAAAGCAAATAATGTCTAAAGAACGTGGGTTCGAGCCCAGCTTCAGACAAGTCATAACCTCCAGCATTTTTCAGATGTGCATTAGTATGCCATTGTGTTTGTTGTTGTCGGAGTGTTTAAGTGATGAAGGCATAGCACTGGTCACTGAACAGTACTGGCAGCAATTGATACTGGTGTATGCTAGCGGACATCAAAGCGCCCTCCTTCGTCGGTATTGTAGCAAAATCGCCGGCGAAGTCAAATAATTAATAAAATGGCTACAACAGCTTATAAAACACATTTAATGCGCCTACTTAACATCAGAGGCGCTGCAACACTGATCTAAAAACTAACACAGCGCGCAATATCAGAGTTATAAAAAATTAAGCTTTCTCTCTTTCACCATCTGTCCTCTCTCACTATCCCTTTCCCAAAGAAGGTAACACACCTACGGGTTGGTAGGCATACTAAATGCCTGAGTGTTACTTCTCTTTAAAAAAAAAAAAAAAATAAAATAAAAAATACAGAAAAATAAATTAAATCTCAGAGTATTTATTTATATTATTAAGAGTATTTATATTTTTTTTATATCGATGTATGCGAATTGCAATTTGAAAATTATAGTGGACCTGCGAGGCAACGTTCAAAGCAGCAGTGTGTTTCATACAGTGCACTTGCGGTTACGTGAAGACCGCTCAATGTGAAAAAATTTTTGTAAACATTCACCTTTATTCCACTTGGCGACACCGACGTCACGTCAACACAATACCAAAAAATTGGTGCTTGCCTACCCGTTTTCGAAAACAATTGACTGCTATTGACATGCTCATGTTATTTTCTGGACCTTAGAAAACAGAAATAGACTGCCGGCAGCACAAAATTGTTTTCGAGAACGATTAGACAAACTTCAATTTTTTGATATTGTGTCAACGTGACGACGATGTCGCCAACTAGAATAAGGGTGATTTACTAACTTAAATATGAACAAAGTTTGTATTTTGGTTGGTATTGATGACCACTACGATTTTAAGCAATCCATCAGTTCCTGCTCAACTATTTGTAAAACGACGCTTAAAATGCCGAAAAAGTTCTCAATGGGATTGAAGTATGGAGATTGAGGTGGGCAATTTAAGACTCATTAGCACATAACCAATCATTGATGATTGTTTGGGGTCATTATCACGCTGAATTTTAGACTTTGCTATAAAAGGCTTTCTTCAGCAAACATGTTATCTACTGTAAATGGTTCGAAGTTTTTCAATATAAATATAAAAAATCGATGACTCCGTTCTAAAGCTTTTATTATTAGCAAGCTTTAAAATTAATTTTATAATATTTTGACTTATGTACAATTGTGCCATTTGTCAAAGAAAATGTTCAGCTCTTTCTGGAGGGGCATATCTAACTTTCCAGGATTGCCAGTGCCAAAATTTCGATTCCGAAAACGCCGTAAACTATTGAATTTTTTTGTTTTAGCTTTTTAATTTTTTAGTAAAATCCTATAATTTGTGGTATAACTGTAATGACGAAGACAAACTTTTAACTCCGCTAAATGCCATTTCCTTAAAATTTTTAATAGAAGAAAAAAATTAAATTTGTGCATTAAGGCGGCAAAAGTTCTGTTTATTTTAATGATTTTTAGAAACTTTAAGGCCCAAAAAAAGGATTTCAAGTAATTGTTATTTTCGCTGTTTATAAACGATCTTCCGAACGTTATCAACTTCGCCGATATACTGATGTACGCCGACGATGTTAAAATTTTTCATTCGGTTGATCATTTTATTGATCACGTTTATCTTCAAAGTGACCTTAATAACTTTTTTGAATAGTGTAAATACAACATGATGGAGCTGAATTAAAAAAAAATGTAAATGCATGCGCTTTTCAAGAAGTAATCTTATTGCTGTTAACTATTTCTTGGGAGGTCATCAGTTGGATTTGGTTGATTCATTTCTCGACCTTGGAATTTTACTAGATCCTAAATTAAATTTTATTTCTCATATTACTTTGGCTGTAAATAAAGTCAGAGGTGTTCTTGTCTTTATAAAGCGTTGGGCTGAAGAGTTTTCTGACCCTGGCATTACGAATTAGCTCTCTAGTTAGACTAGGATAGGTCTACGGATCAATCATATGGGATCCATATTACAACATTCATAATATTCGTATTGAATCTATGCAAAAACAATTCTTGTTGTTCTGCTTACGTGGCCTTGGATGGAGCTCCTCAACAAATTTGCCTTTATATACTAGCAGATTAGCTTTTATAAACCTTCCTATTCTGAATAGTCGTCGTACAATGTTAAATGTTTCTTTTATGATAAACCTTATGAATGGTAACATTTGCTCTGAATTTCTTCTAAATTCTGTTAAATTTAATATTCCTTGCCGTAGTACTCGTCAATATAATCCTCTGGTTATTAAGTTTTGTAGGTCTAATTATGCTATGGCTGATCCTTTCACCAGATTATCTCGTCAATATAATTATTTGTTTGAACTTGTAGATTTTTCCTTGAATTCTAATATTATAAAGCAAAAAAAATCATTTGTTTTTCTTAATTCATAACTTATAAATTTTTACTATAATTCATGTAATTTAATATAATTTTAGTATCTTGTTATTATTCTGTAAGGATTATATCCATTGACTAATTTTTAAATAAATAAATAATTGATTTAAAAATAAGAGGAAATCTTGAACTCGTGTGTTTTTTCTTACGTTTGTAACATGGAAACTCTCCCATTTGGAAACTGAATTGGATTTAGGATGTGAGACTGTTTTTCGGTGCAATTTGTATTATAAATAATACAATGACCGGAACCGCATCCAAAGATCCATGTTATATGATGTTATACGAGTACGCAGAGGAAAACAAACCTCTATCTTGGAGATTTCCCCTTTGTGGCGAACTCAGTGTTTTAAAGTGGCCTGTCTTGTAGCCAAATCTCAACACCATAGGAAATTTACGGTTAATTAAAGTTCACAAAATACGAAACCGAAGTTATGCTAATAACGAAGACTTCTTAGATGCGGTTATAGGGGAATGGCAAAAAAATATCAGATTAAACGATTGACATTTTAGTTGGTCGAAATGATGCGATGATCAAACAAAATATTGAATCACTAAAACGGACAGCAAATTTTTGTTTAAATGAAACTCAAGTTTCCATTGGTTTGTCAATACTAGAAAAATTTATATTTTTATTTTTGTTTTTCTGCTTTCGGAATTTTGTTCATTATGTTGTAATTTGTTTTTAATACATGAGAATATTTTGCAAAATGCTTAATATGGCATTTACATACATCAGACCAAAATCTAGTACTTATGAGATTTCGAGCAAAATCTCGTTGATTTTGACTAGATTTCCCATACATAACAAAATCTACTTCGTCACTAGATTTTGTCAAAATCTCGGAGAACTTAGTGATGCAACTATGGTTTTTCGTAAATTGTACTGATAAATACTACGCTGAAAATACATGACTTTGAAAGGTGTGCTCGCCAGCTGTTTCGCATTTGAATGATAATTTTTCGTATGGAGTTTGACATTTGAAAATGAAAATTCCAATCAACTGTTTTTGTCATCGATACGAAATATTAAAAAATGTCTCGAACAACCCGGTCTAAACGGTAGAGATTTTGATAGAGATTTCAATTGAAATAAACTAGATTTCGGTTTGGTGTAAATGCCATATAAGAGTCATTTTCGATTTTACGATCTTTAAGAACAAATAAATGAATAGTTGGAAAGTCTGTATACACATGTGTACATACATAATATTTTGTTAATTTTGTTTGCATAATAACTCCTTTACATTACAGATTACTGCCGTGCTCAAACTTTCATCAAAATTTTGTGGTTCCGACGCATATTAATGGCATTATTGTTAATTGTAAATCAAAATCGAAGAAATCAATATTACAGGAAGATGCATTGACATTTGTTCAAGTTAATAAAACTTTAATGCAACGGGAGTCTGAACAAAATACCAAACTTAAGACCCGTAAACTTAGTATATTAATGATTGGAATTGATACATTATCGCGTATAAATTTTCGGCGCAATATGCCAGAAACCTTCAAGTATTTGGTGGACAACAATTGGTATGAACTTATGGGTTACAATAAGGTAATTTTTAAACATAAACTGTTAAAAAGTAAAAAGTATTTTATTTTATAAACATTTTTATTGATTTTGAGACCAGACCAAAAACTTGCAAATATATGCAAATTTAAAATGGTTAATTGAAATAATGTACAAATCAAGGATATTTAATATAATATATAATTGAATTGAATTTCTTCAATTAACAGAATAATTGTTACATGCTGTTGGGTGTTAAGGATGAGAAGAGCAGGGGTTATCACCCATTTCTTATTCTTCGCTCAAGAAGAAATTTATAAGAAATTTGTTTTTATGAAAATGAAGAATAATTGTGCATTTTTTGAGTTGTGGTTTTGCTTGAGTAAATGAGGAGCGATGTGTACAGTGTGGTACAAAATAGTATATAAATAAACCTTTAGTTCGCATATCTTCTTCGTATATTTGTAGAAGAATCTTTACTTAAAATAAAACTAATTACTTTTTCCCCTAAAGCTTTATTTTGAAGGCAAAAATTTTTAATTACATTACAAGGGCGGATTGATATTGAAGCTACCTAAGTAGGAAAATAACATTTTTTTTCAAAAACCATTTTTTCTCAACACAGTTTCCTTTAAGTTCAATACACTTAGTAAGACGATATTCCAACTTTTTTATACCATCTGAATAATACGATTTTGGGAAACCCTCAAAATATGCGTTAGTTTCGGTACCAACTTCTTCGTTTGAGCTGAATCTTTTTCCTGCGAGCCACTTTTTCAAGTTTGGAAACAGGAAAAAGTCACTAGGAGCTAAATCTAGACTATAAGGTGGATGATCAACCAATTCGAATTGTATTTCACGTAATTTTAGCATCGTATCTAATGCTGTGTGAACCGGTGCGTTGTCTTGAAGAAAGAGCACGTTTTTCTTGTTTAAATGTGGTCGTTTTTTTATTGCATCAATCAATTGATCCAATAATGCACGATAATACTTTCCTGTGATTGTGGATCCTTTTTCAAGATAATCGATGAGCAATATTCCGGGTGTATCCCAAAATACAGTGGCCATAACCTTGCCAGCTGATTTCACTGTCTTCACCTTCTTCGGAGCACTTCCACCAGCTTCCACCCATTGTTTCGATTGATTTTTGGTTTCAGGTGTGTAGTGGTGTACCCACGTTTCATCAACAGTTATTAATCGACGCCAAAAATCAACAGGATTACGCTTTATCATGTCCAAACACCGCTGTGAAGTAGTCTGTCCAACTCGACACTGAGCAAACGCGGCACTCATCTTGCCGATAGCTTTTTCATATGCAAATGTTCATGCAAAATGTTGAACACACGTTCATATGATACGTTTACCATTTCAAAAATCTCCCGTAACTTGACTCGGTGATCATAACGATATCGAGGATTTTCTTGATATTTTCTTCAGTAACCACCTCTTTTGGCCTTCCTGTTGATGGTATTATTGCAGTGCTTGTTCGGCCGCGTTTAAAATCAGCAATCCAATATTTTACCATGTAATCTGACGGAGCAGAGTCACCGTAATATTTATCGAGCTTTTCTCTTGTCTCTTTCGCCGTTTTCCCTTTCAATAGTGTTTAATAACTGCACGAAATTCACTTTTTTCCATTTTTCAAGAAACACAAAAGTTGCTTACTTCAAACGACTACATCAAATAAACTAATCGATGAATTTGGGTGAAATTTTAACAGCTGACGTTTGACAGATCGCAATTTCTGTCATATATCCTACATCAGAAATTATGTTAAAAAAATATTATTTAAAAAAATCTTAAATTTTTTAATTCTTGATTAATAAAAAATAAAATAAATTAATTTTGAAGTCCTGGCTTGTATTATAATACATAATACCAGCACATCCAGTAATCCGAATATCTTGTTAATCCGAATCAGGGTCTACAATCATTAATTCGGATTAGCGAGCTGGCACTGTATTTCTATTTCTGTTGGCTACGAAACAAAAAAGAGTTGACAATATAACAAAATACGTAAAGAAAATTGTTGCTAAGAAATATTTTTTTAATCCAAAATAACATAAAATTCCAAAAATGCAGTTCTTTTTCTGGTCTTAACTTTATTTTGTAAAAATAATTTTTGCATAAAAATAAGGCAATGAAATTCCTGCATACTAGATTAATATTCTGTGTTCATCTTTTTATAAAATCTTAAAAATTCAATGAAGCAGTAAAAAGGCCAATGAGTCAATCACATCGCTATAATCGCGAAAATGCGAGAAATTGCAGCGTTCGAGTACCCAAATGTTTTGAAAGTTTTGAAAAAAGCAGTAAAATCTTCTAAAAAATATTTTAAAATGTAAAGAATGTGAATGTTTATCACATTCCTTAAGCTTTTACCCCTATTTGGGAGTTTTACGTCTTTTTTTTTTAAATTTTTCAACATTTTGCAATTTTTGCAGTATGAGTGATTGATTCTTTGTCATTTTATTGCTTCATTGAATTGTACATTTTGAAAAAACTAAACTTTGAAATAGCAAAGAATTTAATGAAATATAAAGGAAGGTGCTCCTTACAGTGAAGCTGTCGTTTCCAAAATAATTAAATAGCTGGCTACAGAGCGACATTTGTACCCAACGGCATTTGTGGTCATGTAGCCCTGTAGATTGCTGTTGTGAATGTGTTTATAGCTTTACGCTGTGAGAATTTTCAAGGCGAAATTTAAGGCGCAAAAATGTATACAACTGCAGCGTTCGAGTACCCAAATGTTTTTTACTATTTTTTAGTGGATTTTAATAGAGTGGGTTCATTTTAGAGTTGGGATCGTGAGTAACTTTTCACTCATGTTCATGTACGATCACGATAAAAAAAATTACACATGCATGCACATGTACGATCTTATATTTTTAAAATGAAAATTAAAAGAAAAAGATTACAATATAACAAAAAAAAATCGGACAACAATCACGCTAAAAATCTGCTTACGCACGTTCACTCACAGTAAATTTTTCTATGGTCACGTTCATGCATGCTCAAGCAATGATTCACTCCAATCTCATAAGCGGTGCATTTACACCAGTGTTGCCCCCTTATGTGTAATTACACATATCATGTGTAATTTTTTTTCATGTGTAGCCCATGTGTAATTGGCTGATCGTGTAACTCATGTGTAATTTAAAATTTTATGGTTTTTGAGCACTACTTTTTTTATTTTTATGACAACTCTGATGACGACAAATTATAATTGGCTGTGATATTTTAATTTATTTATGAACTTGTTTTGCATTTTTTTTGCTTTAATTTTATTAAGTTTTTGTTTGTGATTGTCAAAACAAAACTGTGATATTTTTAAGGAGAATGATGTAGAATTGGTCTAAAGAAGATTATCTGGCATGTTCTACAAAAGTAGTGAAAGTGAAATATGAAAAGTAAACTTTTCATTTTTGATGTTCTGGAAAAGTAGAGTATATTTATATTTAATAGAAATTCAAATGTAAAAAAAAAAAGAATGCAGAACATAAAAAAATTGAACTGAAATGATTTCAATTGAATTCTACTTGAAAGTGGAATGTAGAACATACCGGTAGATATCAAAAATTAAAAAATTCTGAAGAAGTTAGAAAATACCAACGAAACGTCGGAATAATATGTAAAAATAATCTTTTATTAAATGACCATGAAAACCCAAATACTGAAAATATATTCATCATCAAAAAAATTTTAGAATTACACCAAAAAGGTCAAATATTTAATATAAACAAATCAAAGTACGTAATTTTGCAAAAAAAAAAAGCATGAGTAATTCCTAATTTCATGTGTAATTTTGCCATGACATGTAATTGATGTGTAATTTAACATTTCGTTGGTGGCAACACTGATTTACACCAAATTCAGTAAATGAGAACACAAATTGAGAGAAAACAAAATTTTGCTTGGGATATATTATTAAATAAAAATGTTAAAGAAACTAAAAAAAATATATTTGGGGGAAAATTTCACTTAGACTTGTGCTTTATTCAGTTAATGATATTATTGCGTGAATTAAAACTGAGGCAAGTTAATCTTTAAATTTAAACATATTTTTTTCAAAAAGAGTAATTTTGGGAATTTTTAAAATCTTTTTAGGGGCACAAAAAAATAACTGGCAGTACTGTTCCGAAATGAACGTGGACTTTCACTAAAATTTTAATTCCAAATCTCTCTTTGTCTAGGTTTAAAAAAGGATTGAGATTAATAATGTTTGGTTTTGGGTTTATTCGGTAGATTAAGTTCGAAAGTTGAGAATGTGGCCAAATAACGGGTTGTTCGAAGTTAAAATTTTTTTTTGATATTATGTTTGATTTACATATATAGATATAAAGATCTTGACTTATTAAGTATTATCGTTTTAATACAATTTATTTAACAAGGTATTAAAATTTTTAGATGATAAACATAATCGCTCCTTTATTGCAACGTTGTCATATCTAAAAAAAAAATCGTTCTTTTGAAAATGAGTTTCAAGTTTTTAATTTATTTATATCTCTTTGGAAAAAAAGTGTCTCTTCTCTTTTAAAATTTTATTACACAAGATGAACAAAACGACGAATTTTCTTTGGAGATAAGACTATGTTGCTATAAAGGAGCGATATGTACATATGTACATACAATGGAAATAAAAAAAATTAATCTTATTTTTAGGTTGGCGACAATACGCTGCCCAATTTAATGCCACTTTTATCGGGTTATACCAGGAAAGCTGTATACGAAAAATGTCATCCTAAAAAGGTTGGTGGCTTCGATAATTGCAATTTTATTTGGTCTACATTTAAAAATAATGGTTATCATACGGCGTATGCTGAAGATTCAAGTTCAATAGCGACATTTAACTACCATTTGAAAGGTTTTAGAAAACCTCCAACTGACTATTACTTTCGACCCACGGCATTGGCAATTGAAAAATCCATGAAAAGAATAAAAAAATCCGGTTTGAATTATTGCATTGGACGTAAACAATTTGGAGAGTATATTTATGATTATGGTACGCAATTTGCGACACGCTTTAAAAACCATTCGAGTTTTGGATTTTTTTGGACCAACTCATTCAGTCATAATTCGTATGATTTATCTGCCACAATGGATCGGACAATGGTGAAATATTTTAAGGCATGGGAAAAGCAGGGTATATTTGAAAATTCAGTAGTGATGTTTTTTAGTGATCATGGTGCACGTTGGGGTCCATTATTAAAATTATCTCAAGGATTTTTGGAGGAACGTTTACCAATGTTTTTCATATCCTTGCCGAAATGGTTTGCCCAAGAATATCCGAAGTTAGTGAAAAATTTAGAAATCAATCAAAAGCGCTTGGCCAACCCATTTGACATACATATGACGTTGCAACATCTATTGAAATTGGCGCAAAACAATTATAAAGTACAGCAAGCCTTTGATTGTCCTAAATGTAAAAGCATATTTGAGGAGCTACCAGAAAATCGCACTTGTGACGATGCCAGCATACCAGAAGCTTGGTGCACCTGTTTACCTTTTAAGAAGGAATCAACAAAAAGCAAAGCAGTACAGACTGTTGCTAACCTTATAATACAGGAAATGAATCAATACTATAAACTTAAGAACTTAACAGCCTTATGCAGTCCATTACAACTGAAAGAAATAACAAATGCTAAATTGCGCTATCCAGATGAATTGAAATCCTCAAATACTATAATCACTTACGCAATTGATTTTATAACGGAGCCCCTAACCAAACCCAAGACATTGTTTAGTGCTAACGTTGACTACGATGTGCAAAATAAACATATTCACTTAAATGTTGAGGACATTAGTAGACAAAGTGTTTATGAAAATACGGCCCAATGCACAGAGGATGCACAGGCAAAAAAGTATTGCATCTGCAAAAACACTTTAGCAGGAGAAAACAAAAAAAAAAGCTCAAATAATTAAATTATTAAAACATTGAAAATTAAATTAAAAAAGGGATGATTTTTTGGAAGGACAAATAACAAAAATATGTAATTTGTGTGGTCGCTGTCTTTGCCGCATAATCTCTGTTAGATTATACGAATACTTCCTGCCCATCATTGATGTATACCAACCAGTATTGATACAAATTTTATAATTGTCTTTTTTGGTCTCCAAATCCTCGAAGGACTGATGATCAGAGTATTATCAAATACCTTTACGATATGTTAATAATGTGATGTAAACTAAATTTTATCAAATTTCTGGTACCAAAACTTTTTGTAAAGGGTGTTGCTTAGAGTTATAAAACTTTAAATTAAAATAAAACACAGGTAAATGGTGTTAATTGCCATAAATATTACTACATTCTAAAGCTAATTATTTGCATTTTCATTGAATGATTTCTGTCCCATGGCAACCTCGCTGGCTCGGAGGAAGTCCAATCGCGAAGTTCAAGTGATAACTTGGCGAATGTTCTCTTCTAAGAGGCGTCAATGGCCTTTTGCTTATAGGCATAGACAAGAAACTTCAGATAATACTACAAAAACATTTCTAGGTGGCTACACCTATCTCATCAGCGTTCTTTGTTCGATTTTGCCACTTTTTGACGGTGGATATTTGTGAATAGGAATATCAACTATTTCACCGTCTTATTTAACAAATCAGAATATGAAAATTGCTACTTTTGATTTCTACAAGTTAAATGAAATTGGTTTAGTACGAAATTTCCAGCTCTGATGAATAATTATTTCATATTGGCTGCTAAGATCTCGTATATTTACTTGGTTTTTGTCTTTTTTTAGTTGAATTTCTTAGTATTCAACCAACTTTGACAACGTAAACGTGGAGTTTGACGGGTGCCATCGCATTTTAATAAATAATGTTTGTATGTACGTAATTAGTTGAACTGTATTTTAGTTTATGTTGAAAGGAATTGTTTGGTTCAAGTTCAAATCTGACAAAAGCCAACACTGAACATGAAACTGAAGCCAAATAGAAATTATACATAAAAATTACTGAAAAGTTTCTTATGGTCTGCATCAGCAAGATTTATATATGTAGATATGTACATACTTACGGGTAACATTTGTCGATCAGATATTGCAGAAGCCGTAACCTCGAAACAATCCACTAAAACCGTGCTGCAGATGAATGGTCTGTTGATATGTAGGGCAGCTTTCGTGTGGTTATCACTCGTGTTAGTAACAAGATGAAAAACATTAAGTGTCTTAGAGGAATCCAATAAATATAATAATACATAGGAATAATAACAAAATGTTTTTTTAATTACAAATTTGTCGGAATTGGAGAAAATGACGCCGATAGAGGCAACCTCGCAAATTTAACTTTTTTAGGCGATCTTGAATGAAAGCGACAATATTACACGTTATTCTTATTATTCTTCTTTGTTGGATCTTCCCACTAAACTCATTTGTAGTTCATTGGTGAAGAACCGTTTGAAGTTGTCTACCAACAATGCCAATTAGCTTGGGAGGCTTCTTCTTCACACAATCTTTGTTAATATAATTTATTTCATATTATTATATCTATAGGATTTATGTCACAGTTTGCACGTTTAATTAAGGTTTTGTTTTGTTTCTTTTGCCATAAACAATAAATTTCACTATTTTCACCGTACATATTACCAGAAACTGAAAAAAGCGCGGGCTGCGACGCAAATTCAAATCTTATTGGCTTCTTTGTTTATACTTTCTTGTCTGTTTATATATACTTATGTATATAATGCTTACGCAAGGCAAATTCATAATTATGAATTCGCCTTGATGCTTACCCTATTATACTGTTATACTGTAAAATGAACGTGGAGAAATGTCAATTTCAAAACAGAAATATGTAAACAAAACAACAGGTGTCATTATAAACGAACAGCTGGGAACTGTTATCCATTTTTTTTCAATACCCCAACCAGCACAGGAAAGTCTGCTTAAATAACAAAATTATATATAGAAACTATTAAACAGGCAACCAAATTTGTGCAAAGAAACTACATGGTAAAGTTGATAATTCGACAGTATCAAACTTTATTTCTTATAAGAAAATATACCTCTTAATTTACGTCAGAAGTAGCCCACATTTTTTAATTATTGCACATATTTTCTTTAAGTTAAATTTTTATTTAAACCGTTTTTTTAAGAACGCTTTGTGGTTACGCTAATTAGAAGAACTATTCTTTTTTATTAATATAAATTAGAAGATTGCTTTAGCCCTGTTATATGGTAATGTAAAATTATTAGATCTGCGTTTAGACGCGTCATGATATTGACACAGTCTAACCAAATATTATGATGACATTTTCGTTATTTTAATGAACGATTATAATATTTAATTTAGTAAATTGATATGCATAATTATCATTGGCCAATTTTATTTTATTTCAAGGACAAAATATGTCAAAGTATGCATTCTTAAGGCCGAGAAACATAGAATCCGTCGTACGTTATACGTTGCTGTTTTCAACTGACGTTAAAGTATCGGCGGAGGAGGTTGACACAATCAGTACTTTGTTGACGGACATTAAATCAGCTTCATTTGATTAAAGTACACATTTTCAATGGCATTCTGTTTTTCTTTTTTGAATTTTTATTTAATTTAATTTTGTCACAACACAAAACAAAAAGATTAATAAAAACAAAGCAAAACAAATTTTATTTATCAAAGTATTCAACGTACGTTAAAAGTCACCCAACTTAAGTACTTTGCGTTGACGGAGACGTACTGAATGTGACAAAGCTCATAAGAAAACCTGTATTTTAACTTCGTTGTCAGTTGAAAAAAGCAACGTATAACGTACAACGGATTCTATGTGCTTCGCCTTTAAAAATTAATATTGATATACCATTCATTATTACAAATTGTTTGTTGGGTTAAGCCAAATCAAAATCTTGCTAATATTTTTCATTTAAGAGATACTTTTGTATCGGCCCACTAGATACATACATAAGTATTAAATTGTGTTTCATATTCGCAAAGAAAATTTTAACAGTTCTCTTTAGCAAACAATTTCTATTTCACAATAATTCTCAATTGAATTGCTTTGGCAGAATGCAACAATTTAATTTCAATATACATATGCACATACATACATATGTATGTATGTAAATTAAATGCATTCAATAGAATTTTGTATTGCGCATAGAGCGGTTGAGTTTTAATACATAAAACAATAATAATACAATTTCGTAAAATTAATAATTATTAAAAAATTGTATAAGTAATTAATCACAGTAAAGAAAAAAACCAACTTGAAATAAAATAATGGTTAAGAAAATTTTAATGGTTTGTTTAGGTAAGCTTTGAGATTTGCATGCGTAAAAATTTTTATTAAGATAAGTATTTTATGTTTGTTTTCTAAGGCAACACTTGTCGTTCCCCCATTGCTGAAGCTGTTATGATTGCTACAATTAAAAATTATCATGTATATGAAGACTGGCAAGTAGATAGTGCAGCCATTGCTAATTGGCATATTGGTGAACCCCCCAATATTCGAGCTATTGAAATTATGAAAAAATATAAATTACCCTATAAAAATAGGGCACGTCAAATAAAAGTTGCAGATTTTGATGAATTTGATTATATTTTCGGCATGGATCTTTATAATATGGCTAAATTAAATGCATTTAAGCCTTTAGAATCAAAGGCAAAATTGTTAATGTTGGGTGATTTTGGTTTGCCGGAAGCGGAAAGGATTATAGAGGATCCATATTGTGTGAGTATAAGGCCACTGCTGCAAGTACAATATCCAAATATTACAATACATATTGTACGTGTGGCAGTGCCCCAAAGTGTTACAGTGAAAATGCTCTCAAATGTCTTTGAGTTTTGAAAAAGATTTTCAAATTGCTTTTGTTTAGTAAAATATGTGTGTAATTTAAATTTTTATTTGACAGGCTCGCTCCGATGTTGCTTTTGAAAAGGTCTATCAACAGTGTGTTGTGGCATGTGAAGGGTTTTTAAGAAAAGCTTTGAACAATGAAATTTAAACACGTACGGAATTATCAAAGTGGTTTTATATATAAGATAGGAAAAGAAAGAGCTTGTGATCAAACTAAGTTATTTAATTTAATTTTAAATTAACTTTAATTATAAAATTAAATGATAAGATTAATGAAATTATAAAACAATTAACAGATTGTTTATTAAATTAAGTTTAAATTGTATATTTTAAAAAAGTTGTAATACTTTTCTTCTTGATGGGATGTTTCCATTGTTTCATTGAAGTTTTTCGTGAAACTCAATATTATAATTACTACATATTTGTATCATTGGTATTTTTTTAATATTTTTTTTCTCTCATTAGAGGCAAAACACTAACTAATTTCAGATTTGTACGTCTAATAGAAGTACCTTAGAGTTTTAATGACCATTGAATGATAAAAATTGATATTTTGACAGACTCTACATAGTTCCATGACTGTAGACTCATATGGGAAGGGGAGACGAGCCGCGGATCCTTTCGCGTAAAGCATATTACGGCTGCGCTTAACTTGTTGGTAACACTACTGCGACACCAGATAAATAAATTTTTGTATATCAAACTAATTTATTTTCGTAATTAAAATATGACCTTGAAAGATCAACTTTCTTGTCTTGTGTACTTTTATCAGCATATTTAAAAATTATTCGTTACTTCTACCTTTTTTCTATGTGAAAACAATTTTTCTTATTTTGTATTTTTATATTAATTTGTATATACCTAAATAATTACATTGTTCTGCGTTAGCGTGCCAACAATGAATATTGTCACGAATTAAGCTGCAAGCACTTCTAGTTGCGTTCGATAGCGGTAAATTGGTTTTTGTAAAATTCAAATAAGAAGAAAGACTTTGTAAAGTTTCCCTTATGAGAGTTTCAACAAACGATGCATATCTACATCGCTATACATTTAATGGCTAATTAGCTATTAAATAGTTCTTCCATTACTTACATATTTATACTATTCGTCAATTCAGATCACTTCCATCATATCACAATAACGTGTCAAATTGGTTGGATTTTCACCAGAAATGGAATATTTTCAGATTCATTTATATCAATTAATTGATATGCTTATTTTTTCTTAATTATTCAACTTATTTTTACACAATTTTGTTACAAGTCACTAACTTTTGCACGAAACATCCGATGCGTAAAACAAGCGCGAAAATTAATAGCAAAATGCTTCTTTATTTAATTAACTGTCAGAAATGTATTGATTTCAAGAAACGGGTGGAAAAGGAAATTTAAAAGTTATTAAAGAAAACATGAGCAAGCTGCATTAATGGTTATGAGATTAGCTAAAGGACAACTTAAAAAAAATTTTTGCCTAAAAAACAGCACTACATCTTACCCGATATACTTTTCATACACTTTTATTTCACTAATATTTTCGTACCTCTATTTTATTTACATTTTTTAAACAAATTTTATTGTATTTCATTTGGTGTTTTTAAATGTAAGTTTTTTCTTCGACATATGTAGTTTTTTCTAATCTTACGTTATTTATTTGAAATAGATTTTCGAACAGTATAACAGTTGCTCTATTTAGTTTAGAAAACACCTGCTTGATACGACAAGGTAGTAGCACTGGAGTAGTTAACTGACAGGTGTTCATGGCAATTGCGTGAAATTCCTTCAAGCACTTAAAAATACATATGGCTATTCTTTTCCATATAGCATTTGACATTTCTAATATTCTTCTGTGCCAACATTGCACACCTTGTGAAAATGTTAGTTTCTTATAATCAGCTGTTTCATTTGTTTTTGTTAACACTGGTGGGTTTTTCTTAAACAATTTTTGCTTTACCTCATTTATATGCTTATAAAAAAATAGCAATAAAGATGGTCAAAAAGATTTTAATGATTTGCTTGGGTAAGTTATATGTTATATTTTATTAAATCTATATTAAGTTATCGGTTTTCTTGCAGGAAATATATGCCGTTCGCCCATTGCCGAAGCTGTTATGATTGACACCATAAAAAAAGCCGGTGTTTCGGATCAGTGGGAAGTGGACAGCGCAGCCATTGGGGGTTGGCATGTGGGCAATTCTCCAGATAGTCGTGCCTTGAGCACAATGAAAAAACATAATCTAACATACAGTAATAAGGCCCGACAAATTAAATCTAAAGATTTTGAAGAATTTGATTACATATTTGGAATGGATTATGAAAATATGAGTGATCTAAAAGAAAGATCCCCCAAAGGATCTAAGGCCAAATTATTAATGCTTGGTAATTTTGGCCTGTCAGAAGATGAGAAAATTATTGAAGATCCTTACTATGTAAGTTTTTAAACTATTTTATTAAAAATTTGTAAGTTTTGTTAAATATGTACACATATGTTTCAGCAACGTGGTGATGCTGGTTTCGAAAAGGCGTACCAGCAATGTGTGTTGGCGTGTGATGCTTTTTTAAAAAAAGCTATGGCTAATGAAATTTAAGTGTGATATGGTAAATTTATAAATAGTGAATCTAGAAACATATATATATGTATTAATTAAATTATGAAATATGTATGTATGTCGAATTAAATACTTTGGCCCGGAACCTTTTAATATTCAGCAAAACACTTGTCTCATATTTTTCGGTATAATATTTAAAGGTTTGTTTGTATATCGCATTTTCGTTGTTTCACTATTTAAAAAAAAATGACAATGAAATTTGCGTCTAATTTTGACTCTGGAGTTCTTTCAATATAAAAGTTTTCTTTTTAAATTTTAAATATTCTTAATGCCCAATTTATATATATTTTATATACGTTTTCATATACGTAAATTCTCTTACCCTACTTAATAATAATTGTATGTACCATGTTGAAGACGTTAAAATTCTACCCGAAATCTAATATAGCCAGAAAAACACTTGGTTCAAAAGATTAAAGAATGAAATTACATACATATAATTGAGAAATTTATCAAAAACAAACCTCAATGCTCCATGTTAAATACTTTATTCTAAATCATGTAAATTCAGTATTTAAAAATATTAAATATTAAAACTAAATTTGACTCATGAAAATCTGTTAAAAGCTAAAAAAAGGAAATATGTATGTATGTAGCTGGAAAAATTATTATCAGATGTATTTATTTTATTATTTAGTTTAATAATCCTTTTTAAACTACAACACCTTTCAAAACATCATCTATAAAATGATTCCATTGTATTTGCAGCATTGCAAAGGCTCTTTTACGTTCTATCGGCTTCATTGTGGAATACTTAATGGAATTCCATACCAACTGTTTTAGCGTTTTAAGCCCTGCATTGTTTGGTGCTATGCTCATAATGGCATAATAAAAATCATAACTCAATCCCTTAGAGTTCCAAAAGCCGGGGTCATCATTACAAATTACAATGGGTATATTTTGCGAAATGAAAAATGATCCCGGATGATTGCGCAGATCCCATACCAAATTTAACACCTGATTTGATATCGGACTAATTTCAACCGCTATGTCGCGGTTCTTGACTACATTATAAATCACAGGATGTTTCATGAGAGCATAGCCGTGACCAATTCGGGTGGTATTTAAGAGCACGGCATCGAGTAGATTGTAGTCTGTTGCAGAACCATACCAATCTACAAAAGAAAATAATTGTTAATGTCATATAAGCTTAAAACGATTTTGAACTTACTTGTTTCTCCGGCATGGAAGAAAAATTTTGCATTCTTTGGTTTATCTTGAAGAACATCAATAAAATTGTGTAAGGGCTCACCGATGTCTTCCTGGCCGACCAAATCGAAACCAACTATATAGTCGGGGTATTTGGAACTGAAATAATAGTTATAAAATTAATAACATTAGAGTGCGAAATAATTGTATTGTAGATATACAATCTGATGAATACCAAAGATCTTCTTCAAATCATAAATAGGTAAATGATATTATGATTATACAGAACTAATACTTTTTTCATTCGCAAAATTATGATTCCATAGAAAAATAAAAATAACTTACTGCAATGTCTTGAACATTTCAAAACGTTCTTCTATTACATCACTTTCGGCCTTACGACCTACTGCATAGATCATTTTAATACCCAAGAAATCTGGATGTTCACTTTTAAATATCTCAATTACATCAATTAGTTCTTTCACAGTATGATTGATAGGATATATGCGGCCATTAATATCGTATAACTATTCATGCAATTATAAAAATCAATAAATAATAAATAAAAGAAAAAGCAATTCTTTCAACCTCACTAAAGCCCAAACGAACTTCGGCATACATGACATTATCATCATACAACTCTTGTAACATTTGCCAGTGATAAGCACGATAAGCTGGTAAGTAGTGTAAGACATCAGTTATTGTTCTGAAAATGTTTTGGAATTTTGTCCACACCTTATTTGTCGTAGTATATTCCACTGAAAGAAGATCAATTATTTATTTAATATATTTATTTATGTATTTGTATGTTTATTGGGTGGGCCAAAAGTCACTATGGGGTTTGAAATTTTAATGAATTTATGAATTGATTGAAATATGTTTGAGAAAATTTTCAATAAAAAATGCATCAACAATTAAAATTAATTTCAACAATTTTCATAGATGATTTAACTTCTTCAAAATAATCTTAGTTAACTTTCCAATTACCCAAAATTTGTAAAAGTTCTTAAGCTTGAGTAGTTGATTAAACCAACAACGAAAATTGTATATTCAATTACTAAAATTCAAAATTTGCAAATATTGTTAGGCAATTTATATTTTTATGAAACGAACACATGCATACATAGTTTGTTGAATTACGAAATTAATTCATTGTTTTGTACTTCTGATATATTGTTTTATAGAAACTTTCAGACGAGTAATTGTTATATGTGCGGGAAAATAAAATTAACTCTGATAACACTTAAGCGCACGGAATAACATGTTGTTTTCGGAGACAACCACACCCACGGACTACCATCAATGTATTTATTTTTATTTAATGATGAACAGTGCAAAAGCTAAT